>JACDOX010000021.1:5274759-5642429 GCA_014549065.1 Cardinalis cardinalis
TTTATCTGGAATTCAGTTCTGCTGATAAGGCCTCTCTTCTTTCTTGCACAGCTACTTCATCTTGTTGCCTTGATTCCACAGAATTTTTGCTTTCATAGCAATCTTATTCTACATTATTAATCTACCCTTTAGTTTAAATTGTGCTAGACAGTGTATAGTACATGGAATTTCTTAACCATTCCCTTGAAACCAGTAGAGCAGTATATAAAATGTATCTGATTTTTGGAAAGGCAGCATCTGAATTCTCTCCTTSCTCTGGTGATGTGGGAATTCTGTTTTGCTACTGTATATGGCTGAAGTACATCACAAGCAGAGGATTTCAAAGAACTGCATTTCTATTACATATATAAAAGGCATGTTTAATTTTTAAAAGCTACTTCAAAACCTGTTTGATCTTTAAAAACATCTTTTCCTCTGGGGAGCACAATATCATTTTGTGATTCTGAGATAACAAATACAATCAATGCACTTGAACAGCAAATCTGGAATTTGGATAGAAGGATCACACTGATAAGTCCTGCTCATCCAATCAGRAGTGGTAGGATTCATCTTCCCTGCAGGAGACACCTGTTAGGTGAACCTAGTCTCTTTAGCATCAGAGAATGGTCTGTAGTGTGGAATTTCAGAGGTGTGGGAGATAAATCTTACTTGATGAGCTTCCTGGTGCAAGTCTTTATTGAATGGAAATCTGATTATTATAATACTGTTTTCTCATAGCTRTTATGTAAATGATCAGTTTTGGCCAGGTAATAGATAAAACATTCTTCCAGCATAATGAAGCAAATAGCTGAACAGCCTGGAGTCTAGATACCTTCTAGATAGGGTATAGAATGATATSTCTGCAGTGTCTGTTTGTWGGAAAAGACAGTGAGGAATAGGATGTTTGAATGATAAATGAAAAACAGACATAGGAAGTGCATGTAGATTCAGAGGAATTCCACCCAGAATGAGTTATGTAGCTGATCAGAAAGTTTTGGCACTCTTAAGGAGCCAAAAAGTGCTGCTGAGCTGTTAAAAGCTCTGCAGGAACTGACACACTGTAGGTATTTCTGCTTGATTTGAAATAACAATGTTCTGCTTCCTGAACTGGCACAAACTGGTGCYTGTGAGCAGCTCCATGTGTAGAACCTTGTCAGATATAGAGCCAGATGCTTGTAGTGCTTTCTCATCCAGAAATGGCATGTTCCCAAGTGTTACCCCTTCATTTTTAAATGGGATTGAAGAGAAGGAAATTGTAGTGACAGTACCATGGTAGAGAATATTTAATTACTGGAAGGGACGTCCTCCTGTAGAAGCTCATGTTACCAAAGAGGAAAATACAGAGTACTGTACACAGGCAATGAGGGGCCTGTCCTCTCCCCCTCTCCTGGTTCAATAAAGACCCTCCAAACTCTGCATGTTCTGTGTGTGTCTCTGCAAGAAAGAGCAGTCCTGTCCCCTCTCATGGGTAAGCAGCTCATTTGGAGTAATAGATGTCAGGGCTACATGTCCCCGTTTCTGCTACTTTGGCMTGCTTGGAGAAGTTGAGCCCCCTTCACGTTTTTCCAGGACGTTGAAGCTCTAATTTGGCGWGAGCACTCCGTGTTTTGCGGGTCAGCCGAGCGCCTCTGGCCACCGGGGGGCAATGTCTAGCTTCGCATCGGTGCCTTCCTGTCTGCCAGCTATAAAGGAATCCGCCAACTTCGAAAAGCATTCCGCTTTCTCCAATACCCTTTCGATCCAGCTAAACTTTCTTATAACAAACCAAAAAACAGCCCAAACAACCCCATGAYTCAAATAAACCATCTAGAAACGGATGAGCTAAAACTCTTCAAGACCCTTTACCAGGGCAAGCAAAACAGAGCTTTCACAGTCAGCATCTATTCCAAGGGAAATACACTCCAAGAAAGCAACAGAACATTTTCAGGGAGTAAAAAGAATGGAAGATAATCATTCTAAGCTACTTTGAAACGCCTTTAACTGACTATTCCACAATCTAGAGAAAGTTAGCTGCTCTGAGGTACTATGCAGATTTGTTTGTATCAGGCAAACTGCTGGGCAAGTATGGGGTACTGTGGTAGAGAAGAAACCTGCTCAGTGAGGTTGAATGCAGGTACGTGCTCAAAGCTCCTGGTATTATTTTTGAGTAAGGGGAACTTTTGGCATCTACTTTCTTTGTGAAGAGAAGTGCTCCATGAATTCTTTGTATGAGCCTGGTGCTACAGTACAGGTAGTGACATTCAAAATACCTAACCTAGGGAATCAAGACCTTTTTCTGAAGCTGTAACAAAAATTKTGGTACATATTATTATTATTGGTATAAGTAGCTGCTTTCCCAGTTAATTCAAATTGCTTGGCTGGTGTTATTCTCTGCAGAGTGCTCAGGAAATGTTCATTTAAATATTTTGCTCCTTTTACTGCCTTCATTTGACCATTTCAGATAATGAAGGTAAGAAAAATGTTTGATTTCACAAATATCTGTCTTGCTCTGGCATTTTAATCACTGGGTGGCAGGTTAAGTTGCCTTTGCACTGACATACTAAAGSGATTGTATCTTTCCATGAAAAGGCAAATTAAATACAATTACTCTGACTTACAATATTATGTAAACTTGTATGCCATTTAGATGCTGAATTACTCTAGAGAGTTATGTGCTGGGAAACTTCAAAAATTGTCAGCAGGTGTTTTTCCTGATGCAGCAGATGTACAAAGTCTGTTCAAAGTAGCCTTTCTTTGCCAAGTCAACAGAAGGAAATTTCACCATTGCATGGAAAATATCTAGTATTTTGGAAATTGGAATGAGCACAATAARTTGAGCATTTTTGCTTTTTTAAAATATAACCCTGATTCCTTCTGAATCTTTCCTGAAGTCTATTTAACACTGTGGGCTGGTATTAGATACTTTTGTTCTATCAGTCAGGTTATACACTGACAGAGAGAGAAACTTCTCAGGATCCCATCCATTCCCAGCCAGGGGAAAGACTTCACAAAGAATCATGGACTATTATCCTCCTGTTTGYATTTTGCTTAAGATGAAGACACATTTTTGTGTGCCTGCCTTTGCTAATATATGCTATGGGTGCATGTTTCAGGTTCAACACAGCTGTTTTGTTCTCTCCCTCAAGAAGAAGGTTTAACCCACTGCCAGTATGACAGTGTGGTTTTTGTAATATCAAAAACCAAAAGAGAAAGAGCAGATGGGTATTAGGAGGTGCAAGTGAACACCCAAGAAATTACTGAAACTGAATGTGAACCCTAATGTTGGTTCCTTTTCTGGAGTTCTTCTGTACTTTGACCTTTGGTCATGAAGGGGTGGTGGTGGGTATTTTTAGGAGAACTGGGGACTTAGGTCTAATGATACAGCAACCCCCTAAGTTACTTTCTATATTTTTCTGTAATTTTTCTTCAGCAATTATTATCCATATAATAACATAAAAAACCTTCCAAATCCAGATACTGTTCTTCAGTGGCAATGCAGCAAAGCATCTGTATTTCCTTAAAATTCAAGTGTAAATTAATCACTTTTAGTCTACAATCCTTTAAAAAGTATCTTTAGCCTTCAACAACCTGTTGTKTATTGAGGCAATTTCACTCCCAATTCACACGATCACAGAATTGGTAGGATTGGAAGGGAGCTTTGGAGATCGCTAGTCCAACCACCTGCCAGACAGGGTCACCAAGAGCACGTTACACAAGAACATGTCTAGGTCTGGAATGCCTCCAGAAAAGGACACTCTATGACCTCCCTGGGCAGCTGTTCCAGTGCTCTGCCATCCTCAGTGTAAAGAAGTTCTTCCTCATGTTGAGGAGGAACTTCTTGTGTTGTATTTCATGCCCACTGTTCTTTGTCCTGCCACTGGGCATCACTGAAAGGAGTCTGGCACCATCCTCTTGGCACCTGCCTTTGAGATCTTTGTGTGCATTGATCAGATCCCTATTCAGTCTTCCCTTCTTTAGATTAAATTTTAGCATAAATGTGAAATGTGGTCAGGATTTGTCTTATGTTTTCAGAGTTGATATTCACACAATCACAGAATGGGTGAGGTTGGACATGGAGCATCTAGCTCAACCTCCCTGCACAAGCAGAGTCAACAGAGAGCACATTRCACAGGATTGTGTCCAGACAGTTCTTGAATATCTCCAGTGATGGAGACTCCACATCCTCCCTGAGCAACCTATTCCAGTGCTYTGCCACCTGCACAGTAAAGAGTTTTTCCTCATATTAAGTGGAACTTCCTGAAAATTAGTACTAACCATACAGAAACATCCAAAWTGTACATACACAGGGTAGTGAAATAAACACATCCACACTATCCATGAAGCTATTCTTTTKGACTTTTTTATTCTTGGCATAAATCTGTAGCTATTTCCTTGGTAGATTAAAGTGATATGCACTGCAAATTCCTTTAAATCTTGAATCTGTCTCATATTGGTCAAGACTTACATTGTATAAAGACATGGTTAAAATCATGCATTCTGGTACTGATGAATTGAACTCAAGAGAAAACACTTGTAAATTGCTTACTAAGTAATCTGAAAACTGTTTTTCTTTTAYGCTCTGCTGTAGGTCTGTCAATTATACACTGTATAAAAGTTCTTTTTTCTGTTCTTCCTGCATAGCAGAGATAACAGCAGTCTTACAYGCAAAGATACAGCTGAGTAAATAAGTTGTTCAGTATGAAATAATGATAATTAGATTATTATTATTCTTTCTTAATTGTCCAAGATATCCCATTTATTTTAACTTATTGATAACTACAGGTTTCTTAAAAGCTTGAAATATTTGCAACTACAGGAAATTTMAAGAAAACTGAGGTATGTGTCAAGAAGTATCTTAGCCTAAAAATCTGTCCTTTACTAATGAATTTTAATTGACGTCTTTGTTTCTGACATATTTTTTCTTCTTTCACAGTGGAATTTTCATGTAGAATCACTTTACTGTTACATATTTCCTTTTTCTGCCTACCAAGTTGATCAATGTGTATAAAGTTGCATCTATGACTTTCTGGGTCATTAAAAAGATGACACACTTTCTTACTAAATCAGAGAAAAGTTGTTCTTATTGCATCTTTTGCCAATTATGTTTGCTCTATTGCTTTCCTTTTTTAGATGTTGTTTTTACTTTTATGCCTGCCAGGCTTTTCATCACTCTTGCTGGTTCCTGGGTGTCTGCCACATACCAGTTAAGGTTGGAAAAAAATCAATCTTATTTCTAAGAATGAGTCTAGAGAAAAGTGYACTAATTGGTCAATGTTTATTTTAGACTGTAAAAAGTCTGGTTACCTGTTCACTATTAAGCTTTAGTGACCAGGAACACTGATTTGCCAGGAAAGCCAAGGGGTTTTTTTTAAGAGTGTGTTTTCTCCTATTGAAAATTATTCCTGTCATAAGCTTTTAAAAAAACTTGCATAGGAAAGATGTTTTGAAGCATGCTACCAAAAATCTGTGCCTGCTGAGCAAGTTTCTTCTACTTGAATCTTGCAGGGGTGTGCAGGCTCTGCCATGAGCACACTCTGCGCCCTGAAAAGGGTGAAGCAAAGAAACCAACAAGACTTCCAAGAGAAAGTAAGAGAAAAGCTGTGAGAAGTATGAGCAAGGCTTATCCTCTGCTCAAAATGAGAAAAAAGCCATGGGAACTGCTTTTGAAGATACTGCTAMATAATGTCCAGTCTCCCATAGTCACAGCAATTACATGGATTCAGAATGCTTTGCTGCTTTTTGTCATACACATCCTTTCTAATTGGCAAGGGGTAAAATTTAAAAGCAGTGCACTGAGCACATTTCTCTATGGTTTTATTCTTTGTTAATTTGCAAATATCTGCAGTTTTGCAAAGTGCTTTTTTAGTGCTCATCAACTTCACTTTAAAATCTATACCATGATTACCCAAATGTATCTGTTGATCTTTTCTGAACTGTGTTCTATTTTAAATTTTTTTATAAACTAATCCTGTATTAAATATGCTGGAAATGGTTTATAGCAAGTTAAATCTAATATAAACTTTGTGCATTTAAAAATATTTATACTTCTGCCTTTGGACCTCTGTGTTCACAAGTTAAGRTTTTATTTTACTCAGTTGCTGAGACATGGAATTCTAATTTGGACAATAAGCCACATTCTCAGTTCACATAAATCAGCCAAGCTCCATTAAAATAAAGCTGTAGATCTGGGTCAAATTAAGAATTTGAGATTGGCTCAAGGTCTATATCTAGCACAACATTCCCTTGCCATGGGAGATAAAAGCWGAATGCCGAGGTCCTGCAGAAGGGCTCAAGTTGAATGGAATCATGGAAAGAGTGAATGTGGGCTGAGAGACAGGATCTTCCTCCCATCTGGGAGCAGCTCTGGTGTGTGTTTTCCCGTGTGAGAGTSTGGAGAAGTGGGTTACGTGGGCAGGGATGAACAGGAGAGATTTCCTCATCCTTGTGTTTGAACTAAACCGTGAGGAGCACTTCTCCACAGGATGTAAAAGTTTTGGTATATTCCTACACATCCTTCTTGCTTGTCCTTTCAGTGACCTTCCCCTCTCCTTTACTGCTCTACAAAATATTAAAGGTTCTACTGGAAAGTGGGCTGCAGAGTGGGACACGTTTTACAGGATTTGGTTTATAAGACCCATTAAAGAGGTCTGATTTTGGAAGAAGATCACAAGTGCATGCTTTAAAACCAGTCTCACACTTTYGCTATAGTTCAAGACCTTACACGATTTTTTTCTCTTCTGAAAAAATCCATTATCCTTTATTGRCTAATTCGTGTTTCTGTAATTAGAGTCTTCTCCCATTCCACAACTCCTAAGCCAAATTACTTACTGCTTTGTTTACACTTCCATGAAGATAATATTTGGATGATTTCACTGGRATATGAGTTTTACAATTTCTGCTTGCATTCTTCTTTAATTTGTCATCTTGTGCATAAACCTTCCACAGTCTATCAGTTATACTGCATGAGAGACTATCAATGACAGGATAARTTTATTCTTCATTTAATTTTCAGTACTGGGGAGTCAGGAAATTTTAAAACTAAGCCTTCACTTTTCCTGAATTACAGGAAAATATAGGGAAAATAGAATGATTTTTATTTCTCAAAAGTTGCATTAAAAAAGTTGCATATTTTCCCTCACTCTTTTGTCATTTCAGAAATTTTAACTTAAAGCTGAAACCACTTAATATAAAGGTTTTGATTACGCAAGCACACGTATTTTCAATATCACTCAGGTAATTTAAAATACTCTGGAAAGATCTAACTTACYTAATATGCATCTGGGCTTTAATTACAGTATCAATGCATATGGGACATTCTCCACTATGGTAAAAGTAGTTTGGAGAATTCCAACATAGCAGAACCAGTCTCATGACACTTGTAGATGCTCTTTTTTAGCATTATTTTTTATCTAATACTGTGTTACTGCACTGCTTTTAATGACTTTATTTCTATTCTGTAAAAAAACCATACAATCTCTAGAATAAATTATGCATCCAATCCAGTTCTTTCAGAGAACAAAAAAAAAAAAGAAAAAAAAAAAAGAAAAACAAAAAAAAGAAAAAAAAAAAAGAAAAACAATCTGTGCATTGGACAAGCGCAAGACAGCAATGAATTTTTAGTATCTTCACTGAATCTTCAAAATTTGTATTTTTTGTCATGCTATTGATTAGTTATGCCATAGTAACTAAAGATAAAGTCATTGAACTCACTCCTGAACTACTGGTAACACAGTTTAAGCAAAGAGACTCAACTTGGTAACTGAAGATGTGCATGCCAATAAAATACAAGAATTCATTAGCTATATTCCCATAGGAAGTCCTCAGTAAAAATTACATGTATCAAAAAAGTAATAAACATACACAAAAAGTACAAAAAGAATTACTAAAAGATGGAAGATTGCAGAATTAAAATTAGGTTTAATCTGCCTATTTTTCATTTCTTTATTTCTTTACTGCAGATCAGAAGTTCTTCAAGTTTYTATTTTTGCAAACATACAATTCTTGTTAAGATTTTAGCCCTGTTTTTATTTTGCTTAAGTTGACTGAAGAATTTCTTTTCATACAATGCAAGGAAGATTGGGACACTATGGGAGATACAAGAAACAAAGATAAATACTTGTTAGACCTCATGGAATAAAGCACCAAAGTTACAACCTTTGAGTTCCCCAGATCCATAGGTTCAGTGAGCTGAGCATAAATGTCTCAGACGCGTTCACAATCTTGGCAAATGTCTGAATTCAGGCATAAGAAAGAAAAACCTATTGATTTTTATTATCATGTTTAGTTTCTGTGTCCTGTATTATAGGGCATGGTGGAATATCAATGTTTGAAATAATCCACATCTTGAGGCAATACTTCTAAGTAAATGGTGGAAAAGAAAATGGGTTAAATCCATCCAATTTTAAAGAACATCAGAAACCAACCTGAAGCTATTTTCTTCCTTAGAAATTCTCAATCTACTAAGGGGAGGTGTAGCTCTTTGCTGGGTGGAGTAAAGTATAAATTTTCACTTGGTCCATACTCTCTGCACATGAAAATTGTGTTCATTCCTTAAATTAATCTTTCATGAATGAAAACWAACTAATAAAATCTCTGGAATAAAGCACCACGCAAATAAATTTTCATTATTGTTGAGGCTTAAATCACAACTTAGAAGTAGGTTTATGTATTTATAATTGAATTTATTAAAGGAAAAGATCTTGTAACAAATTTATTTCACACATCCTTTTCCAAAGAACATATAAATTTGGTTCAATCCCAAGAGCCGACTCTTGGATGGCATKCTTTATTATTATAGAGTCCAGCAGAAAAGCACAAAGTCTCTGCAGTTTAGATTTGACAACAATTTTGGAATTCTTGGATTGCCCTTGTCCTTATACTTTGAGAAACCTGTAGCAGTCAAGGATCTCAGAAGTGGRATTTAATAAAACAAAGGCATAATATCTGCCACTGACATAAAACTGGCAGTAGGAAGCACCAAGATGATAAAGTGTCCTTGAGCTCACATGTCAGAGTTTTCCAGGATAAGTGCTTTAATGGGACAGTGGATGAAGGCGAAGTTATAAATGACAAATTTTGTAAAACAGTGTCCCTTCATACATCTCTTTTATAGGAATACCTGATGTAAATATGTGATTTATAATGAATTTGAAAACAAGCAGCTAGGACTTCACACTATCAAAATAGAAAGGATTTCAAACATCGGCCTTCCTCTGAATAAATCTGGATGTATATAATTTGCCTTTAATGGCAAATTGGAAGGGGCTAAATGCACTGCTGAGGAGAGGACCAGAATTCAAATCTCTTTGAGAAAGGAAACTTATGTTAAAGGCCTGTGTTATGGAAAATAGATGTGGAAGGGGAATAACTGACTGGATGACAGGCAGATGGGGATTGTGATGGGTGGCAARTCAGACATTAACAAACATTTTGGCTGCACTACAAAAATGGCAAGCTTCAAATCAGTAGAAGTGTCATGGACAACAGAGATAAATTTATTTTATGTCCTATGAGATCTTGGGACTGTATCTAGTTTAGGCACTACTCAACAGAAGAAACATGTTGACAAATTGGAGCACAAAGAGGAACAATAAAACCGATAAGAAGTTTAGAAAATATGAACTTTGTGGAAGGAGCAATGTTTGTTTAGTCTACAACAGACTGAGGGCAGATATAACAGGCTTGACAATGTAAAAGCCTTTTACAAAGAGGATAGCTCCTCTCATCTGCAGGGGAAAGGAAAACAATTTATACTGTATATTTTCATAATAGAAGGAGTACTACACTAAAATACCAAGATCTCTCACATACAGAGGGTCACATTCATTGCACTTTTAAAAAACAAATTAGATTTTGTTTTTTTAATATTTGGTGTCCTGGCAGTATTTCTGCCTCAGGGAACCAGGGTTGCACTAGATCCCTAGGGATCCATCTGATCCTTTGTATTTGCACGCTTTCAGGATTTAATTTGACAAAATGGACCAGCTTTAGCTGGAGGGATCAAAAGCCTTCCATCTGTAAATGTCCCAGACTATRGTGGATAGAAGCCAAAGGAGATGGTGATTCAGACTCTTTCATGTCTAGTTGTCCAACCACTAACTAAAAAGGCATTATTTCACTTGGTTGTGCTCTGTAGGAATAAACCATGCTTACATCACTAGAGCAAGAGATAGGGGAAACCTGTTTTCTTTCAGATTTTTTAGGCTATAGCCATATCTTTGGCACTGTCAGTGCTAATGTGCTTCTGACCAGTAACAAAGCTGTGTCATGGGATTAAATCAGGTTGAAGAGCTCAGGAGAGATTTTGAATGGTGGTTATACCAAAACACTGGATAGATGCTTAGTAAGGAATGACGTATCCTACAGTGACTGCATGGGCTTTGGTAAACCAAGCTAAACAATAAAAAATCTTTTTGGAAGATTTAACTTTTCCAYTGTATTATTCTTGTGCTCAGACAAGCTTAGTGCTTGTGAATGAAAGTAGATATGACAGCAAAAGAGACAGACATAATTTCTTTATCTGTACAGGCACAGCACAGGCACAGCATGAAATACATGATGTTAAAAGGCTTTCTCAGTTTATGGAAGGATAGTTTAGTCTCCAGGCTGATGCAGAAACAATTACTTACCAAGACTGATGATTCTGCTATGGGTGCCTGTTCACTGGGAAATGAGATTGAGAGTGGAGTGTGGGCTAATGAATTGCTGTCACTAACATTTTGGACTATAAACCCATAATTTAGAACAGAAATGTTACATCAATTGCATGTTACTAGTCTGCTCAGAAATTCATTTCCACTACTAAAACATTTTTATAGGCAGAATTGTTTCATATGCAGAGTTTTATTTCAGCTGAATGTAAGACTCCCTAATGGTAACTGAAAAATTAAACTACTTGCAAAATTTTACAATATTTATCAGGAAGAATCAGATGTAATAGTGGGTGAAGCATGACACAATATTTTCCAGTAATTCTTCTTGTTATTTGTCTCTTYTGACTTACATCTCTTTTCTGTCCACTGCCCTCAAGAAAATACTTTGAAGTACTATTGTGTGAGCTAGACAGATGAATGGTCAGATGTTCAGCACCTGAAAYCAAAGCTCCAGAACTCCAAAATCATGCTTATCAGCTGCTTAAAGCAATCTGAAGCCCATGGACATTTATAATTTTGTCCATGGGATTCTCTTGACTGTTGTTCTTCCTGTGGTATGACCTTAGCTTCTACATCATGAATAGCTCAAACCTCAAATCTAAGTCACATCAGAATCTGCTAACAAGATATTCCTTTGCCTATTTTGATTGACATCTCAATCCAAAAAGCCGTTTCAAACTTCCTTAATAAATCAGTCTTTTAAAAAGAGTAACAGCAACATGTTGCCCTCCCTAATCATCAGGCACTGTTAATTTTGGGGAAGAGGTAATAGAAAATGAAGGAAGTTGTAACAGAATGTTCCAAACAGGTCAGTAAGACTGTGAAATCACACAGGGCCTCTCTGGCTTTGTGGTTTCCCACAAACTGATGGATACTATTACAGAATATCTTAGTATTTACCCAMAGGTCCCAGATAATAATATGTGGGCTTTGCAGTTCCAAAAGCGGGTCCTTATTGGAATAAAAGTTTTCTTTTGGAAGAGGAAGTTCCACCTGTAAAACAGTGGGGCAATTTCCATATATCTGCTTTTGCTGGGTCTCACTTGTGTGTGAAGCACAATGATCCCAGTGTTGGAAACTTCCATTACACRTCCAATTGACTTTGTTGATTGTCCTATACTGGCCTTTCAGCTTCAGGCACTGTGGTTTGAAGTTGATGAAAACTCAGGCAAGCGCCCTGAAG
The DNA here is from genome assembly GCA_014549065.1 of Cardinalis cardinalis. NCBI lineage: Eukaryota > Metazoa > Chordata > Aves > Passeriformes > Cardinalidae > Cardinalis > Cardinalis cardinalis. Next base: position 5,286,553 of record JACDOX010000021.1, read on the forward strand.
ACTAAAGCACAACTGCTTTTCCAGTGACAACAGTATTTCTCCAATAACACTGCAAAAGTTATAAAGGTGCATGCAACCGCTCCATGGTATCGAATCAGTAATATGTGCAATAAATTATTTGTATCACTATGTAACTCCAAAAATCTAGATTAATGAGAGCCTTCTCATGGTTAATTGCAGAGCTCATGCTACTGTGCTAATTTTGTCACCTGAGAGATTTGTTGTAATTGAGTTTGGTGTCCTATTTCAGGTATAAACCAAGAAATATACCCTAGAAAGTACACCATTTTTAGCCACTCAGTTTATCACTTTCATTGCCAAGGATAATATTTTCAAAATTGAAAAACATGCAGGCTTTCTTCTCATACTGGCTGAAAAAAAAATTTCCACTGCTGCACAAACACAAACACACCAGTGAGCACAAATCCTCAGTGAGGTAATGGCAAAGCTCAGAACCAAGTCTGCAAGAACTGAGACTTGCTTATGTGAACAAAAAATGTTAAATTTATAGGCTGGGTGCTGACTGCTGTCTTCCACAGGTGCTAGACATAATTTAGCAATATAATTTTTTTTAATGACAGCATACATTTTTTATTTCTCTTTGCTGTTATTTATAGAATRTGCCTGTCACAAGACCTTGATCCTAATTACTATCTTCTGATTATTCTTGCTGAACTACTTTAATTTCAATGAATAGCCATATTTTTGCTTGAAACTAGTGTACTGAAAAGACAACACTAAGGCTGTGGTTTCCAACCCTCGTGTTTGTGCTTATGTGCCAAAAGGCAGAATGTGGTCCTGGTTCTGTTATTAAGAAAAACCAGCCCATTGCTATAAGCATTGGATTGGAAATGATTCTTAAAATATTATTTTTTAAATTRAAAATTACTTTCCTTTTGGTGAAACAGTAAAGTATCTAAAATACTGGGAAAATTAAATATTCAGTATAATTTTTAAGTTTAGAAACATGCAGAATTTTTCCTCTTTTATAGGACCAGCAACTTAGTGAGGAAAGAAGAGTGAGATCAATAAGTTTTGTTTTTATTAAATTTTAAATTAAAATTCATGAATTCCAAACGCACCTCAAAGCAAAATGGCTATTACCATGCATATAAAAGGTATGAAGAATCTTCAAGAATATTTTGTCTGTGGCTTTCATAAAAATGGATCTCTGAGGTAAATTTATCTCTCACTAATGGAAAAATTCTGTGGATTAATGAGCCCTTTTGAGTTATGAAATGATACCAGTGCTGATTATATTTGTCCATGGAAAATCTTGATCTATGTCATGAGGCCCAAGGAAAAGCAAAACAAATCCCATTTTTCTGTAGCAGAGAATTATGAAGCTGGTTAGGAGAATAACAGYTTGTGTAAATGAGCTTCTAACCTCTCACAGAAACAGCTTCTGGGATCTCTCCCAGTGTTACCCGAAGTGTAACAGAGCAGACACCACAGAGAACATATCCTCTGTAAAGAGCACCAAAAATGGCCCCCAGGAGGTCTGAAAAGAAATTCCTCCACACATATCTCTATATACTCATGTGTGTAGACAAAATTATCTCTGTAGAATGAAGACCATAATCCTCTTCCTTAAAATGTTATAATCTAATWGAAAAGGTGAAAGAACTACTAAGAATTAGAAACAATAGCTAGTGATAGATTTAGGCCACGGAAAAAATCACACCATWCTGAAGCTTCTAAATGAGTAAAAAACCACATAATTAAAAAAAAAAAAGCAAACAAACCAAAATAAAACCCCGTAAAATGATCATCATAAGTACCATGGAAGTAGCATGGAACATAGCAGTATTTCACAGAAATTTTCTGGCCACAGAAATTCAGTTTTGYTCTGTCTTTCCATTCAACAGTCTGGACATTTTTGACCCAAGKTATACACAAATATTTTTTTCAGGAGCTCTTTGGGGAGGAAGCCAARGACTCTTTCCCTGTGACCTTACACAGCGATGTCCCAAAATGCTTCCTGTGAACAAAGCTGTTACCCTATGGTTCTTTGGGAAATGCGAAATCCTACATTGTAAGAGTCTGGGGTGTATTGCCATGTAACCCTGTCTGATTGGTTTTCCATCTGCAGGAAAACAAGATATATATGGACTTAGATATGTGTTGAATTGAAGCTGAGCCCTGCTTTATCAGTCTCTGAGAAATGAAGAACACACTGCCAGTGAGTTAGGGATAATGTAGTTCAAATTTTTTTAAGATAATCTCTGCCTTCCTATGAAATCTATAGTGATAGCACTGGAGTAAGGAATAATGAGACTAATATAAAAAAATGATAGAAAATATACTGAAAACCAGCTGCTTGATCTTATTTCAAACAACGTATACAATCAAAAAATGGTAACAATTTATCTGGCTATAGCATGTCAGATAATTTCTAGGTCAAAACCAAAATGAAAGACTAGAATTCCTACTACAGCAAAATTTTCCGCTATGCTTCACAGGAGCATGATAATTTCTTTGAATTATTATTGCATAGAATATTCTCCTATCTATGAGGGTTTCAAACTCATCATTGAAGAGGCCTGACCCAATGCCAAATGGAAGCAGTGTAGAAAGTAYAACAAATTTGAGTGAGTTCTTGAAAAAGGAAGCCTGTTGTGAACTAAGTTGCTTCCTTATAGTATGGCTTACCAATAGAAGCATATTTSCACAATTAGAAGTTTTCATTAGCTGCTACAAGCCTAATGAACCAGACAAACTGAAGGCCCTATATTACCCTCTTTGCTATGTGGCAAGAGCATGGGTGCTAAATCTCATGTAATCTGCTTATAACTACTTCCTGAAGGACTTTTAGTAACATTCTTGAAAGAAACAGTGASAAAAGAAAGAACAAATATTTCGAATTAAAATGTGTATCAGTGGATATCAATTGTGGGTATTAAAGAGAAAGTTGGCAAAAATAATACAAATCTTGCTTGTGTTTTTTACAGGAGAGAGATCAGCACAGTTCAAGGTCCTTAATTTCATACACATACACTGAAATAATTTTAGGTTCTTYCTTTCTCAAATTATACTTTCTTCTATCCCACAATCTGACTGGTATCATCAGTTTGATGCTGGTGCAGYGGAATGGAATTGATGACACAGAAGGATCCTTGCCCAACCTGAATGAGTCTATGTAATCAATTTTTAGCTAACACATATTTTTCTGCCTCTCTGCTAATCCTTGCTATGCAGGATATGTTCCTTTCTTAAAGGAAGGGATATTCCTTACATTTTAAAAAACACAACCCTTTGAATGCAAATAAAATGACTAATGCTTCTTAAGCTCAYAGTGGTTCCATGCAGTAACTTAAATGAGGGGCTGTTAGTTCATCTGTGACTGAAAACCAAAACCAGATGGATTAGCTTGTTAGAGTTCTCACAACACATAGCTATGAGTTATAATCATGGTGGGGAATATATTTCTTTTTCAGTTGCCTTCTTTTAAGCTTCTCTTTCAGCTGTTTCATTATATTGGGATTTTAGAAAATGGTTGCATCTAATCTCTTTCTAAAAAGTCTTACTGAGAAAGAGAGAAGGAGCAGATGTTATTTTCAAATGTGAAAATCTAGCTGAAAAGATGAAACACAAGTTTGCTAGCGACAATTCATAAACCCCACACGTTCTTCTACTCTCTCTGCTAAGGGAAGCCAAATTTGAAAAACAGTTACAAGAAAAAGAGATATTGGTCCCCTTCGAAAAGCATATTCTTCAAGTCTTTGCATGAATTTAGAATAAATGAATTAATGTAAGATGCCTGCTGGTCACTATTYTCTGTGTGTACATGAAATGCCTAGTGAAACAAATGTATCAAAATAATTTGGTATAAAGATACCAACAGTGTGGATGGTCATGGGCTTTATTAGAGAACAGGCASCTTGATATCCAGCTTGGTCAGGACAGGACAACTGTATGCAAGCCAAGAAGCAAAGCTTTATATGTGTAAGGAAGTTTAAACAGGAAAATGACATGTACTGTATTTCAACTCATAAACGCACAGTTGTAAAGAGCTTCTGCTCTGAGAGTTCTGGCAGCAGAAGTGGGCTTTGAGTCCCTCTCCTGTTGATGYTGGAGTCAGCAAGAATGCCTCCACTGCTATAAGAGAGTGGATATGCTGGATTGTCCAGCATGCTTTAGGAATGCTCTAGACCCCTCTCCAATTTCTTTGAATCTAGTAAGCAGTGTGGATGCTCAATGTCTGATAGAAATTCCTGAAAATGTTAATCAGAACCCATCACAGCAACATCTTTGCACTGTATAACATTTCTCTACTGTAACTTCTGTGGTGACTGCCCTGTCCCAACCCTCAGCTGTCAATTGCCAGACCTGCTTTGCCTTTACTGGGACTACAAAGTAACCTCCCACTACAGAGCTCTGGAGCTCACTAACTGAATCAAAMTTCATTGGCAGTATTATAAAATCTGGGTCTTGGATACATATCTAGAATCCACTACACCAGTTTTATCAGGGATGCAGATATCAATCTACAGGACAGAGACCAAAAACAGCCATTAGATAAGCATAAGTTTTGATTCTGCCCAGCTTTGCYTTTATTTGAAATGAAATAATGCAGTCTGTATAGTGCCAATTTGGAGGGCTATTCAGCCTCTTCACTTTACATAGCTTACCTGATTCCCATCTAAACCAAGGGAAAAATTGAGAGTGCCTTCTGTGAAAGATGAACTAAATCCTGTTCAAGCTCCCAAATGAAACAAGACAATGCATGTGATTCCTCTCCCCTAACTTCTGAATTCAACTTTCTAAGTATCAGTGCAGATTGCGATTTTTAGCACTTTAATATACTCAAGATGCTTGCAAGGCTGCCAGGAAAAACGGGGCATATAAGAGAGCTACGCTCTTCTGCAGTGCCAGTGCCCTTTTGCAGAGCAGATAGAATGTAGCTCAGATGGCAATAGATCCATATGTGTGCAACTGGACTGAGCCATAAGCAGTTGCAAAGGACATGTCTACATGTAATTCACGTATCCAGGCTAATCTCAATATTAATGGATTTAATATATCAGTAAAATACAAGGAATTATTTCTCYAATCTGAAAGTAGACACCCACATTTGATGAAATTAATTGTACCTTGAATTCAATGGATGATATTAATTAAATGAACTAAATGTTCTGCTTGTCTTGAACTAAAGATTCTGCTGTTTTATAACTCAAAGTCCATAACAATGAAAAAGTTAAAGAGCCTCTGTCTTGTGTTTGATAACGATCACTGAGTTGAAGTTTTCATTCTTCTGTCAGTGCCTCCAGGTTGATCCATAAGGATTTTCTCTCCTCGGAGAACTGTAATGGCTCTCCAGATCATACAATTTTCCAAATCTCCTGCAAATTTTGTGAAACTGTTTAATTGTGACCATAGACTTAGGTATCTAAGAGGGAGCTTTCAGACTGAAGAGACAGACTTTCTAATATGATACCTAAATACATTTTTATCTTTTCACTRGCTAACTCAGTTTGATCTCTCTAGTTGTGTCTTGAAAGCTGTATTTGTATTCTGGAAGTTGTGTGTATTGTGGAAATTTTATCCTGCCTGCATAGTAAAGAACCTACTTATCAGCCATTGATTTAAAGGTTTCTGAAATTGTGAGGCACTTTTAACTCAGACACTACAGAAACTTAGGTTATCATCTCTCCAGATTTGGTAGAGCAATGCAGGCTCAGAGTGGCTAAAATCTGGATGGCAGCTGTGATCTCAAAGGACTGCTGGATGCTGCAGTGAAAGGGTGGTAGTGATTCAGAAGACTTCCCAAGTGCCCAGTGTGCTTCAAAGAGGCCTTGTACTGCTGAGAAAGATAAAGCYGACCCTTGGTGGCCTGTGGCCAATCAAAGATCTTATTGAACAYTTCACGAGGGAAAAGACACTGACCTCAGGGTCCTGGACAGGTTATRTAACACTAGTAAAGCCAAGTCCAGAACATTGCGGGTCTAGTTTTGCATTCCTCACTCAGTGTTAGGTGCCAGGATTTCTCCTGGTGTGCTCTGGATTCAAATTAGCTCTACAAACCAAAGCTGCATTGGACTTGGCCCCAAGTTCAGCTCCCTTCTAGATCTGCTGTCAGCWGTGTGTTGGAAAGTTCACCCACAGCAGATGGGCTTTTGTTCTGGTTTGGTTTTGATGCTGTCAGGTGAGTGGGCGTTTTTTGAACTCCAAAGACTGAAGTGGAAATCAAAAAGCAACCAAAATCCCAAGTGATCCTGTCCACAAGCAGATGTTTTTAGACCACAGCCATCAAAAAGCATGTATAAGAAAACATKAACTACAATAGAAAAACAGATTGTTGGCACTTTGTGCGCATCAAGAAAAGAGTTACAAAATCGGGGAAAAARCATTTTGTGTTGCTAAATCATACTTATTTACTAAATATTGATACCAGATGACTTCCCATTTGTTGATAAAAATACTTCAACATGATAAATGCTTTCATAGAAAAGGTTTTTTGAAACATATTATAAGATGAGGAACACTTAACAGGAGAAAAACAATAGGAAGAGCAGGTTGGTTTATCTAAGAACAAGCAAAATGCTGAGCACGATATGCAGGGACAACCATCATTACAATTCACTGGGTTAGTTATACCCTGTGGATACAACAGACAGACTTGGTTGCATTCTCAATCCAAATACAGGTTGGAAGGAGAATGGATTGAGAGCAGCTCTGGGGGAAAAGATTTTGGGGTGTTGATGGATGAAAAGGGACCTCTATAACTTGATAAATGATATAATTTATGTGAGTTAAGTTGATCACATCCAAATCAGATATCTGGTGTAAGAGTCACCTCTTTAAATGTGGGAGGTGAATGAGACAGGAGATGAATGGAAGAAAYAAGGAGAGAGATTCTTCAAGAAGCTGGAGGAGGGACAAAGGTAACATTAAACAAGGTAGTTCTGATGAGACAACCTCTCCAGAACTGGGGGAARTCACTAGTGACAGGTTAGATGGAGAGCCAGGAGGAGCTCTTCTCACCCTCTGGGTGAGAATGGCACACAATTCTTTTCCTTGCTTTCAGGATAAGTTCTGCAATCCTTATACTGCTATATAAAATATGACAAGATCTTCATCTCCTTCAGATCCTCCGAAGAGAAGATTCAGGCCAATGCACAGTCAGGGATTATACCCAGACACCTCAGTGCAGAAGCTATTTCAGTCCTGGGTTTGCTTCCTTGCAGTGACTCCCACCTGGCAACGTCATATTTGGCCTGTTTTGGGGATTTTCAGCCACCTGGTTGTGAGAAATTCCATCCTCTCTCAGTTGCTTGTCTTTGTAGCACTGTGTAACACCAAATACCTCATCTACTGCCTTGGAAAACTAAAGCTCATCATAATCCTACTAAGGGTGCAGTGCCTTCCTTCTCTAAGGACAGCAGGATGGGCTGGGGAGAGTGGGACTGGAACTTTGAGGCTCTCTGACCTCACTGAATGGCACTCGAGTGGAGAAAAGCACATTTGGGACCTGAGTGGTTCACTGCTGCTGTTCCTGAACAACAAGAAACTGGCAGAACCATAAAATAACTGTTCTTGCAACTCAGCCTGCCAAAAATGTCCAGTGTTAAAAGATTTGTCTGTGGAAAAGCTTTATGAGTCTGTGCACCAGTAGAGAGGGAACTTTTGAATCCCTGTTCTTCCTTGAAACAAYGAATGTCACATTACTTGCTTCTTTTCAGATTTAATCTCAACTGAAAATACTGATACATTCATTTTGTTCTCTTCCATATGTAGTCACTGCTCTTTCCTAACAACTCTAAATGCAGCTGCTCCATGACAAGTAAAGGATGAGGAAACAGGCATKCATGACTCCTTGACTAGTAAAATTTTCCAAAATCTGGGCCAGCAGCAGACAGAAGTCCTGGGGATAGCAGTAATTACACATTCCCTTTGGGTTCTTTGGAGTGGAGAGAAGACAAGTATCCCCTCTTTTTCCTCTCTTACATTAAAAAATATCCTTAAAACGTGCATGTTTCCAAACATATTTTATGCTCCAGCTTCACTGCAGCAATATTATTCAGTAATTTCATTATGCAAATTCCTCTAATTTAGAGTGCCTATTTTTTATTCTTCTTTTATGCAGTCATCACCAAAAAAAGCCATGAAAGTTTTAACTTATTTGGATAAAGCACACTGATAAAAGAATTTGTGAGAATACTGATTAAACCCAGTATTTTTTTCAGCATGAAACATTGTGGGAGATTTCCTGTACAAGGCAGCTCTTGGCTCCAAATGGAAGAGGAGTGTGAAGCAGACATGAAAAAGGTACAGCTCYCATCTGTCTTTCAGTGGGGCTTTGATAACAATACACAGAATTTCAACAGGCCTCTATGTGGAGGGGGTGGCAAGCAGAAATTCTTGTTGCGAGCACTGGTGAGTTTTCACAGATAGTCATCCATGGAGACAAACCAGAGAGAAGTGATTCATCAGCTGGAATAACATGATCTTGAGGAGTACTATAGTTTGTGCTACAATGTTTCTTCACACTGCACACATCTGTCACAAACAGGCTCACGAAATCATTTGCAGTTCGCTTTACCTGCAGAAACATTCCTTGTGTGCTGACATCACACCAAACATGCCAGGATAAGCAAATGCAGCCCTGTGGCAAACAGCTTGGACCAACAGTGACACCTGTCCTCTTAACTTGCTCTGGCCAATTATTTCACAGGGCTGAGCTAATAAAAATGCCCATAGCTTGGGTGAGAAGGTGTAACAATCACCTCTGCAATCAGCCCTTTAGCTCACAGCTATTCTCACTCACATGGTTGGGCTGAGAGCTCCAGTTTAAACCAGTAACAGCAGGATGAAGAGAAAGCTGCCGCTTCTAAATCAGCTGTACCATCTACCATGGGAAGTGTCACTTTCCTTACTTTGTTCCAAGGACCTGTTTTAAGTCACCATAAATGAGAGGACACTGGCCCTCTGGACTGACCTTATCTATTCCACACTTGTTCCCATGTTCTCCTCTTTATGGTTTCCCTCATCCTATCAATCTCCCTACCCTGGCTTTTGAGTTCTGCTAGCTCCTCTCTTCTGCCATCATTCTGTCTTCACAGGGAAAACTGAGGTTGCTTTATAATTTCCCTCATTGTGCTTATGTTGCTTTTTATTTAATTCCTCAGAAGTAGTTCTACTTACCTTTAAGTTTTAGACCTCTGATTTAACCCAAAATTTCCAACTCTTATAATTTTACGGCAAATCTTGGATTTGTGGTATTTTTCTTAAAACATTAACTACAGCAGTAATTTGAGACTTTCCATTCCATAATAAAACAATTTTGCAGTCCTCATTTCACAGAGGAAAGCTCAAAAACACAACTCCCAGGCTTACAAAAAGAAGACCATAAACACTGCCCCCCCCACAAATGTAGGCTATTAAGTTTTTAATTTATAACTAGGAAAAGGCTCAGGAGTTTAAAAACTTGAGGTTGGAAAGGCTCCTAAACCCACCTTTTTTTCAGCAATCTTCCTTTGGACTGATCATTTAATTAGAAAAATTTGATGAGAAAAGCATCATATACTCTAGGCAATCACCATTTTTATGGTAAATCCCCTAACCCTTTCCAAGTTAAATTGAACAATTTATCCTTTCATGAATTAAAGAGAAGAAAAGTTTCTTCATAAATTTAAACTTTTAACTTTGATTTCCAGAATTAATTTCATATTTGTTTCTCTAATTAATTCTAAAATTCTGTTTCAGTCTTCCAACCCCCATCCCTTTTGACACCCATCCTGCAGACCCTCTCACAGAAAGACTGGCTGACATCCAGTGACATCCACACCATCCTTCCACAAAGCCAAGCCACCATAAAAAGATTCATAAAATCTGCAGGCCCCTGAACCTTGTTACTCTGCCAAAAAGGGAAAAACCAGTCACATAAAATAGGATGGTATCAAGGAAAAAAAAACATTAGGGAAGAAATGGAAAACAGAAGAAAGTTGATTTTGGGATGCTTTAGAAAATATGCATAGTTATGTACTGAATGCAGAGTGATGTCAATAATGATAATACAAAGGGAGCAAGTTGGGTTAATATATGGAATCTGCATTTCTAAAAGAGTAACTAATTTACTGTTTTAAAAAGAAGTCTTTTCTTACTTGCTGAACAGAATTTAATGTAATACAGTTAGTATAGCTCTATTCACAGTATATCCTCCTCTTGGCAAGATTCTCTAATCTTGCCAATCCTTCCAGGAGATAATATATGCCATCTGGAGGAAATGTTTCTCTTTTCCCCTCCATCCCATCTGTTATATATTTCTCTTAGATCCCCCCACCCTCAGCACTTTATCCTCTGATCATCCCTAGACCTCAGACTCTAGATGTACAACCATTTTCACCTTCAGTCTCACTGCACTTTTCCTTGGGTTTTGCCTTGTGGTTTTATCACACTACTGAAACTCCTAGTCTGCACTAGTCTTAGTGGAATCCTCCTTTATCCCTAATTCCAATCAGTCTTTTTCTTTCTTTTATCTTGAAAATGTGAGTGGGYTCCCTGAACTCATTTAAGGAGTTCTGCTATCCAATCAYATACCCTTTAATCAGGCTGATTGTCTGCCTTATGGTGAGACAATCAGAAATAAAATAGGATGGGAGTTCAAAATTCTACCTTTCCAAAACAGGATCTATTCTTTCTAGAGTAATTTCTTAACAAAAAATATATAAGATTTCTTATTAACAAGGTCCTTAAAAATAGAGATTCTACATATTGTCCACAAACTCAGTTTCAGTTCTTTGCTATCTTTATATTTAAAAATACACTTTACACTGAAGACAATCTTTGTAGTACCAGTCTGAAAATTCCCTAGCAGCATTTTGAGTCTTTTTCTTCTTGAGCTATCCCAGTGAATACAAATAACAGATTGTTACTCTCTTTCAGCAACCTTTTACATATTTGAATACTCTTTCCATGTCCCTTTTCTGTCTTTTGTCCTAGACGAAACAATTTCAGGTCTCTAAAGCTTAGCGTTAAGTCATATTTCTAAAGGTCTRATGATTTTACACGCTCGTGGATTTTCTGCAACTGACTTACATAGTGCTTTTTGAGCAGCAAATGCAAATCTAGGCACTGAATTCCAACTGAGACCTTACAAGCAATGAGGAAAGAAGAAACAGGAGAGGGGARGTGCTGGGGTCTCTCATAAGCTTGCAAACTTACATGGGTAACTGTACTGAGACAGTCAGTTTCTCTACTGGATTGCTCATTACTTGTGGAGCGTAGCACTCTGCAGTTGCTCTTATTGAATTGCATCTTATTTACCAGAAACACTTCTCCATTTAAAGAAATAATTGTAAATTTCAATTTTTCTATTCTTTTGTCTTGCACTCAGCTCAAGGAACCATAACAACAGTGTTCAAGATGTGTTCCTATGGAAACATCCAACATAATTTSTGAAGGACTTTGAAGGACTGATGACTATTTGGACAGCAGAATTCCAAGAAGCTGTAAATTGTGAAGTTTTACCCGGATGTTAATTTCACTGTTTGCTTACAAAAATATGATCAAAGATATTAGTAATGTTAGTATGTAATTATGTGACACCCACAGCTTTTACACAGTCTACAATACCTATTATTCTATTGTAGATGAAATTAGGCTTGTGAGACAAAGTATGTTCTTAATCATAATATCTGTTTATTACCTTATGGTCTTCTGAAGGCTTATAAGATGATTTTATTTTCACTGTACTGTGAACTGCTCTTCTAGGTTGATTTTGGCAGTTCATTAAGAGCATCCTAAGGTCAAACATATTGGCCCAGCCAAGTAGAAAGTCTCTGAAAGTGACTCCTTTAACTCATTCCTTAGAAATTAAGTCCCCTTTAATGCACTGCATCCTTTTTGWTAAGCAGGATGTCGCTCATCAACAACGTCCTGTTTCATGAGCAGGACATGTATATTCACAGGGATGCATCAGCTGGGATTAAGTTATTTCAAGTTCTAGGCAGTCCTTCAACAGCAAAGCAGCGCATGGAGTGGAAAGAAGAAAAATCCCATTTAAGTTTGTGTTTTCCTTCAATTCACAGTAACCATTTATGACAAGAATAAGGAGTTTCTAYGATTCACAACCATTTCCATGTGGCTGCTGGTTCCACATACACAAATCAATGAGCTGGAGCAGATGCAGCATGGGCCTGGCAATGTCTTGTCTGAGGAACCCACAAAAGTTTGAATTGAAGGAGATTCCTCTTACTTTCAGATAGCCCTTCCCATACTGAACTGATAGTAGCTGGTGTCACCATTCTCCCTTTGGAGGCCAGCAGGAGGTAAGGATCAATAGATCAGTATYTTTCAAGAACTACAAAYTTCGGTRTTCTGCTGAGCAGTGRCTCTGCCTTAGGTCTGCTGAGYCCCCTCAAGCCCCCTCAGCAGCCCCCTGAGCTTGCACAGCGCAGCAAAGAGAGGGGGCTGCAAAGCAGGAAACCTGCACTCCTAGGTGGCTTTGATCTTTCCTGTCTTTTTGCTTCTGCAAAAAMCCAACAGTTTCTAAAACTATATAAGCAACTGAATTTTCCAGTGTAAATAGAATATTTACCTGCAACACCAAAACACCAAAGCCAAGTCCCTGTTCTTGACCAGAAAGATCAGAGAATTCAAATTGTCTCCTACAGCTCAGGAAAAAAACCTGAAATTTTCCTACTTGGATTTCATGGAGGGATGAAAAAAAAGGAGTCTTTTCTTTCCTTCTTTCCTTAYCCACTCTTCCCTGTTCAAACACATATTTTGATCTACCCTTGTCTCTTTATAAACACCCTCACACATCAAACAGCTCTTCAAAACACAAATCCTATTGCTTTCTTCCTCTGGACACCTTTAATTTTTAAGAATCATTTTTTTCCAATAAAAAACCAGATTTTTATTTTGTTCCTAAACACCTGCTTAAAAACACACTTATCTGTTGACTGCAGAATAACTTAACAATAAAGTTTGAGATACGATTCCCCCTTCCATAACTACAAAAAAGCCTGTTTAGACTGTGGCAAAATTTATGTCTTATGATTTCTAGGCCAGTTCTGTTATTAACAGTCTCAATTTCCTCTCCTTAWACATACTAACACAAACTGTTCTTTTGGCTGGAAAGGGAGTGAAGAAGAGAGCAGGCTGTGGCATTTCCTTCAGCTCATCCTGTCTCTGTGCCAAAAGCCTACCTTTTTTCTCCTGCACTAAAAGCAATGAGTTCTGAATAGCTGAATATATGTAAGAGGAGAAAAAGCTCTGGATTTTCTACTTTGCTTTCAGTATACTTTCAGAACATTTCTTGAATAGACTTTTGGATTCATTAACATTTCCAAAGATTATTCATTGGCATCAGTTTCAGGCAGAACACAAAAACCAAAAATTACTCTGCTTTTTAATTACTATTAGGGGATGGAGGAAAGAGAAATAAATTTTTCCTTAAAAGTATATTTCTAGGGCACAGCTTGGCTGGCTTATGAAGACAGCTGAGAAAGTTCTCACTTTGTTTGAACTGATGTGTTTGTGAAAGTCCTATTTCTCCTCCCACCTCTTCTTTTCTTCTGCAGTGTCCAGTCTTGAAAACAAACTGACAGATGTTCTCTTGGATCAGCTTGGGAGACTTGCAATGTCAGGAGTGCAARCAGACTTTTGCTGTTTAGTCCAGGAAATGAGATGCAGACAATCTGATAAATAAACAGTGTYTATTACTCCAGTTTAAAGTGTGCTTTGGATTTCTTTTCAAAATACTCCTACGAGGAAGTGAGGATGAATATTAAACATGTGCTCCTAATTTAGAGACCTCAATGGCAAGGTCAGAGGGTTTTTTAATTACAATTTGTATAGTTAGGTTATAACAGCAGKGACTGTTTCTGATCTTTAACCATACTAAAGAAACAACAAGAAATTTGATTAACATAGAAATTCACTCCAAAGAAACTTATAAGACTTATGAATACACCAAGATTAATTAGAATAACAGATTTAGGACTGTGTGTGAATTGGAGTGCGTTGTGACTTTTATAACTAAGAGACACATAGAGATTTAGAGATGGYACATAATTACCCAGTATAGACTGGGACAAGATAGAGTGGAAAATATTCTTCTACTCAAGCAGTTAAGTATGCACTTTWATGGTTATGTGCTCATAAATTTAAATTTAGATATCATTCAAATGGCACTTCCATTATCAGCAGCATCTAGATCCCCAGAACAGCACTAGAGCACCATTTAACTTTTAATTCTGTGTAATGTCATGTGCCACCCTGTTTCTCTGTCAWGGCTATGTGGCCTACCCAGCACAGAAGAGCCCAGCATCCATGGCTCTGATGACACACATATGCTGCCAGGCACAAGTGGGAACAGCCAGGGACCTGCCCTGCACGTATGCCAGGAGATGCAAACGAGCAAGCACAAAAGCACAATTAACTTCATAAAAGGGCAGCAAGATTTTCTTTCCTAYTGTAAGAAAGAAAAGAGGAGAGTTCAGAATGCAGTAGGTGAGTTTTGGAGCTAACTCTTTATATTCTGTTAAGGTTATGGTGACTGCATGCTCTGCTGTCCTTTGGGCTTGCAAAAACATAATTTGGCCCTCAAGAGAGAAAACAGAGACCCATTGAGTCACCAGTAACATTTGCTGCATTGCTTTGGATTTGTCTTGAGGCACCTCCCTTCCCTTCCAGCTCTCCAGTAAAGCATCATTTCCACCRGACAGAGGTGATTCAGAACCCATGAAATGCTCATTTTTCCAAGCCATGGAGAACTGTTACTGAATGAGTTATCATTTAAACAGCTTTTAGTGCCACATTTGAATTCTGAATGAATTCAAATTCTAGTGAAAGGTGTTCAACAAGTGTCATTGAGCCAAGAAACTTTACTCACAGTTCCCAAGAGGAACACACCCAATACTTGCTGTGAGTTTCATTTTTATTACTAACCTTACTCTCTGCATCCCAATCTTTTTTTTTGGAATAATGAGTTTTGGGGGGGGAAGTATCCCATACTATACCTATGTTTATCTGAGACAAATAATTTCATCTGTTATATTTTGGCTACAAGATATCAGTTAGCAGAAAATGCCTTTCAGATTTATTTATTTTTTTAATTGTAAATGAACAAGATGCAGAGTGATAAGCTAATTATGAAAGATTCTGTCAAACTCCTTACACTCATTTTATATGCCAAACACTCTCCAACTAAGGTGGCTGTACTTACTTGTTGATATTCACCCCTTTTTCTTATATTGTGTTTGCAGTCTCCAARTGTGACTACAGAGATAACAGCAGGAATCCAACAGAACTATGAAATAGTCTGTAGTCCAACACTAGCCACAACAGTACCTCACAGACTATTTTGTATTTGCTACTTGGTAATTTGAGACATTTTTCCCAAACTCTTCCAGGTAACTGTCATTGTAAATAACAAAAGTATTCACCTTACCTGCACACCGTGCTCTTGTTGCCTTCAGATCCATGTTCCAGGCCACTTTTAACTTTTACTAATCTGTTTCCTTAAAGGGCAACATTTATAAACATATAACATTATATATTATATATTTATATRACATTTAAATGTTTATATGTTAATATGCTAATAYRTTAYTTATATGACATATAAATGTTATATTTATATAACATTTTTCACATTTTAGATATTGCACTATAAAGTCATTTAGGTAAACCTTACCTTTTCAAAGTACAGCAAAATCTTACAGTTTTGTTATCACAAGACATGCCACATCTTCAGCTATGATGTATACCTTTTTTTTGTCATAAGTGAGACTGCTGCTGCTTGGAAAATCCAGGCTTGGACCAACTCTGCCCCTATAACAGAGGGAACAACAAAACATTAACTCACTAAGTGTCATGGGGGATTCTGGCTGCTGCCTACTGCATTCAAGAGGTCCTCAGAAYACAGTATGGTGATTCCTACTCTACAGCCTGATGCAGCTCAGTGAATTGTGCCTACTAAAATGTAGCTCACAGGATCCCATCAAAGGCCTGAGGCAGTACCTTGCAGGACTTCATGAGTTTTATCCCTTGTGTGAATTAAGAGGGAAAGGGGAGCTGCAGGCAGAAGTCAAGGCTGGGTGTGTTATATCCAGCAAGTAAGACTTCCAAAGTTTGGTATAGGCTCTGGGTGAGCTATGTCAGACATCCTTTTTCTGAAGTCAGCTTAACTTTTTTGAAAGCCAGCTCAATCCATACTTGGATTAATTAATTTTAAAGTTATGTCTAGTAAAAGTTGTGATTACCTTAGAGCAAAAGTGAGTATTTTCTTGATAAAGATGSCATGCATGGGCAAGATTTACTCTCCCTGTTACGAAGACTGTGGAGGTGACTAGTTGAGAGCTCAACAGATGCACTCTTCCACCTGGAAGTCTTACTGAATATGTTTAATCGGAGATTAAAACCCTCAAACCTCAAATACTAAGGCTTTAACACTTCCAACTACTATTATAGAGAAGCTRCCAAATCTTTTGTTGAACCAAACGACGGTGTGGAGCCCAGCAGATCCCCCTCGGCAGCGGCAGGGTGTCTCCACAACGCCTTGCGGATCGAGTGGCTACGAGGACCGTGTTCAGCTACTTGTGTCTCTGCTCCGACACCTGCAAAGAGGGATTTGTGCCYAAGACCGTGTTTAACATTACAGCAGAGACCAAACTAAGAGAGGCCAAAATTGATTGCCCTTCGGTGGCAGTGGCGACAAACGCCCTTACTACTGCTGACATTAAAGACGAGCATGAGGGAAGGCAAAGCGGCTGCCGGCCTTCTGCCCCTGCACTGACAGAGGTYACGGCCGCTCAGATGTAACAGATTCACCTTTGTTTATGCCACGTCGGGCACCCACAGCCCCTGGGGTTCTCACGCCGGACTCTCCCCGYTCGGGGCGGTGATTTACCAGCAGTCGAGAGAGGCGGCTCTGCCCCGCAGCGCCCAGAKGAGGGGAGCGGGCCCTCCCCGCTCTGTCTGTCCGTCCATCCGTCCCGCCCGGGGTGGAGCCTGCCCGCCCAGGGCTGCCGGTGCCGTGGAAGGCGGCGGGCCCGTCCCTCATATAACCCTGCAGCACTGCTGCTGCCTTTCCAGCGCCTCCCGCTCCGTTTGCCCTCAGCGCTCCGTGCCATGGCTCGGCGCCTCAGCCCGGCCAGCTGAGTCCTGGGAGCTGCCGCGTCCTGCGGGGACCGAGCCGGCCGTGACTCCGCGGGCCTGTCTCCGGCCTGCTGCCCTCCGCCGTCCCGCTCGGCCCGCAGAAGCGCTGCCCGGGGCAGACGGCACTGCCCTGCCCGAGTGTGCACAAAGCCCGCCTTCCCCTTCCCTCGCCGTGATCGCACCTTCCCGCCTCCTGCCCCGGGGCCGGCCGGGCTCGCACCCCGCGCTCCGCCGCCGCTGTCCCCGCCGAGGATGCGGGCGTCGCTGCTGAGCCCGCTGCTCCTGCTGTCCCTCAGCTCCGGCCCGCACGCCGCGGAGCTCCAGCTCGGCCGCGCCAAGTGCCCGGCCCGCTGCGATGTCTCCACGTGCCCCAGCCCCAGCTGCCCCAGCGGGTACGTGCCCGACCGCTGCGGCTGCTGCCTCATCTGCGCCGCGGGCGAGGGGGACTCCTGCGGCCGCAAGGAGGACCCGCCATGCGGGGACAGCCTCGACTGCCGCTACCCCATGGGCAAGCGCTTCGCCAAGGGCGTCTGCCAGTGCAAGCTCAGCGCCCAGGTGTGCGGCAGCGACGGCCGGACCTACGACAACATCTGCCAGCTGAAGGCGGTGAGCCGCAAGGCGCTGCAGCACGGGCTGCCCGGCATCGCCCAGGTCCAGAAGGGAGCCTGTGAATCGGGTAGGAGCATGGTGGGACCTGCCGCGGGGCTGGGGGTGGGAGACCTGGCTTCCAAGGTAAAGAAAGTCGCGATTTTCACTGACCTGGGAAGACTGAGTGGCTCTAGGGACTCTAAAAACCTCCAAGGATGTGGAAACTAATGACACCTGTGGTGTGCGGAATGGATGCTCAGGTGCTTTCTCACCAGCAGAACTGCTGGATGCTCAGGGTGGGCTTGGGGCTGGCGTTTGGGCAGGATTCCCCCAAACCAGCAGCACGGTTGTGGATGATGCCTCGCAGTGCTCCGGGGACAAGAGGCGGTCGCGGTTGCCAGATGGGAGCGAGGTGGGTGGGGGTGGCTCGGCTGCCCGGCCCGGGCGGCGGCACCGGCACGGGCCTTTCGGGAGGCAGGGCGGCGGCACCGGCACGGGCCTTTCTGGAGGCAGGGCGGCGGCACCGGCACCGGCCTTTCTGGAGGCAGGGCGGCGGCACCGGCACCGGCCTTTCTGGAGGCAGGGGACCGGCACGGGCCTTTCGGGAGGCAGGGCGGCGGCAGCTGCCGTGCGGCCGGTGCCGCCTGCGCTCGCCGCGCCGGCCGCGCTGATGCTGGCGGGGTTGCTGTTGGTGGCATCCCCCGTGCAGGGCACAGCCCGCACAAACAGAGAGGGACCCGGGAACACCTGAGCTCCGGAGCCGTCCCTGGCGGACTTTGGGATGTTAGGCAGATTGACCCGACAGGCAAATCAGAAAACGACTCTAAAAGCCCATCAGGGCAGAAAAAGTGCTGAGTATTAGATAAACCAGCTAAAACATAGTGTTTTGCTTGGTTTGCTTTCTTCACCAAAGGCTTTTGTAGTCTTGTAGAGYCCTAAGTAGGGAAAAAAGTCTTGTAAAGAAAAAAAGCCTGAGAAGCTTCTTTATAGTGTAAAATATTGATRCTCAGGCTATCAAATGGTCTTGTGTATGTTAGTGTTGGATGGCAAGTTGTATGTTAGTAGTTAGTGAGGCCTTTGCTCGGATCCTGTGATAAGCTATGACACACAACTTCAGGCTTGRTGATTTAACTTAGGAAAGTTTAATAATCTCTTAAGCTAGTAATTTCCTTTTGATGTTAAAACATATCTCTTTATGGAAGTGTTGATGCTGGCAGTATCTTTCCGCATACTTACTGTTATATTTTAAGGCTTTGCTTCTGCTGCATTTCCCATAGAGTTCCTGAAAAGAGAAAAGTGCTATGCTTAATGGAATTTTCAAACATGCATTAGTGTTTCTGTCATGTCAGGTAAACTGCTAACCATCCTATTTATTCATACAAACTGGCCAAAATGATTGGGAGGGTTCAGAAGGAATAGRGGTACTGTTGTAGCCTTTCTGTGAATGGGGGATCTTTCGTATATATATTGATCTTTGGGAAGGGTAAACCAGTTCAGAGCAGGAGGATATTCAAAAGATGTTCCTGGAGTTCCTTTCAGAGTATCTTGTCAGAGCCAAGAATTGTTTCAGATGCCAGCCTGAAGCTGCAGTGTTCCATCTCTCCAGTATTTTGTAGTTAYAAACTGTTTTTTGCCTGTACCTTTTCACATCAGCAAACGTTAACTTTAGTACTCCTAAGACTTGTTTGAAACTGATCCATGTGAAATAATCAAAATGTTTAACCAAAATGACTGAACTAGCCTGCATCTGAGAGCTTGCTGAGTGCTTGGCATTTGGTATATGTGACATTTTCTTTAAGGAATCCTCCTGAATTTAATGCTAATAGGCTTAGGAATTTAGGGCTGTGAGACAGAAGAGATTTTTTTTTAAGCAACTATTTTAGTGTTTACTTTATTTTGGCTTTATTTTTTTTTGTCTCAGAAAACATCAGCTTAGATGAAGCATCTGGTTTTCAGTTGAGATTTAATTCTTTTTTGTTSAGTTCTACAGCTGCACAAACTGAAGCTCAAAGAAACCGAGTGTCTTGCCCAAGGTCAGGCTGAGTTGGTGGTTGAGCCAGGAATAGAACTCAATTATGGGTTTTTTTGTTTGTTTTGGTTTTTTTTAAACAATAACTTGCAATGGCTGTAATGAGAGGCTTGGAAGAAAGTTGACAGTTTAAAATTGCTGTCAAATTTCTTTTTCTCCTGTTCTTGCCTGGCCTCAGATGACTCAGAATTTGAAGGGGTAAGCTAGTTATGAAGTAAATGCAGTTTTGCTTAACCATCCATATATTAAAACAATCTCAGATAACAGAAGCTTCACATAGTATGACTAAGGCCCTATTTAGAACATGTACAGACCCAGAGTGACTCCTGAAATGTCTGTTCCTTTCCTTTTTCAGTTGCTTGTGTTGATGCTGAGTTGGATTCTGGCTGTGATAAACCCAGACAGACTGAGAAACTTAGCTGTGGTTTCCTGGTGACAACAGTCTGGTGAAACCTGGGTAGTGAAGGATGAAGGAAGGAATGAGGTGGCCAGGGTTACTGAGTGATAATTGAAAAGTTAACAGAATTTAAAATGTTTTTGTCCTTGTTGAAGTCCTGGATTGGGTTGAAAAGCACCATGCCAAATTGCAAGTTCTACACRCAGTGGGCTAAACGTGGTGTGTGCTGCATGGAGATCCAGGAGCTCCATTACTGATGCTCTGCAATGTACCAGTGCCCAGGGGCCTCTCAGAGATACTAATGGGAGCAGTCTGCAGAAGTCCTGTGCAAAGTTAAACCCTCTGCTACAAATACTGGGGATCTTTTTAAAACTTTTTTCCACAGTATATACCTTTATATATGGGAATATATTGTGAAACTATTTTTTTTTCTGCCTTCTGTCACCTACTGTGATAACAACAAGGTATTACAAGCTAGCATGTAAGTAATGGAAGAAATACTTTTGGAGGACAACCTCTGTAATCAAAGGTCTMTTCCTACAGAGCCCTGTTTTTCAGGGCAGCAAGTGTAAGTTTTAACAATGCYATGTATCAATCAACTAAGATGTCAGACATCTCACTACAAGGATTCCCTTGGTCACCTGCCACCTACAGTCAACTTACTTGTTTCTTGAACAAAAGACTGGTTTTGGTCTCTCAGCACAACTTAGTACAGTTAAATTCCCTGCAAGGTTATTTTGCAACAACCTTCTGTGAAGAGAGATTAAATGTCAAAAGATTTGTATTTTCTTACCTGAGACATGGAAGCAAATTTTTTTTTTAAATACTGGTGCTCTTTTGTCAAAGGAACTAGGAAAATTAAAAGCTTAATTAGAAAACCTTTGAGGATGGACTTGACAATCACCATTTACTGTCCTCTGCACTGTTAACCTGAATTCACTCTCAGAAAGGGGTTGTGATGTTAAGACTCACCCAAGTCAGTCAGATCTTTGCAAGATATGGGCCTAAAGGTTCATATTCYTAAGAGAGTGTTTGAAACACAATTAATTCGTAAGTCATTGCACACACGTGTTTGGAGTGTGCCTGTACATAACCTTGAAGATACAGAGGAAGAACAGAGTGTATGATTACATTCATTTCTGAGAAGTTGGCCCAGTGAGGGATAGAAATCTCCTGCTGGTGTTGTTGCCCTCAAAGCCTTAAAGCTGCCTGCAGCTGTATTTAGGGAAATGTACTGCGAGGTATTAGCTGGGAACACAAACTTTGGTCACATTCCTGTGCTGCTTGTTTTCCTTATGCCTGAGTTGCTTTGAGTTACTGCAGGTGAGGATGGATAGTGTACAGGATTTGGTATACAATTCAGAGTAGAGCACTTCACTGCTTTGTAAAGGATAAGTAGCAGGARAAGGATATTCTTGTTGTATCTCCTCATGAGGGTCGCTTGGAAAGGAGGGATACCAAGCATGCAAAGTCARTGTGGTGTCTGTGCTAGAAGGCTTGTGCCAGTCTGTCTCTGTCTGGCCCTTGTGATTGCTGCMTTGCACAAGAAAGCCACTTTGGTGTTGGTTCACCAAATTGTTTTCGTCTGTGCACAGTAGACATCCATTGTATAAACAAGTTGCCTGAACCATAATGTGGCATTAAACTCACCAAGGCTTTATGGTCAGTGCACAGCTATGCAACTTGATCTTAATGCTGAATTCATCAGAAAAGCTGCCCATGAACCTATGTTTCCAGCAGATGTTTCTGTTTTTTAAGCAGAGACATTATAATCTTTTATTTGTCTTTCATTTCTTTCCATGAAAGCACAGTAGGGACAGTGTTTATCCCTGGTGATCAGATCTGCCAGGTTGCAGTCCTCCCTTAGACATAATAATTTTGCTGAATGCACAGATCTTTTCTGAAGSTGGTTTTAAAAGGGGGATGGGGAAACAACCTTAAAAGAATGAGTTTTCCAGGCTCACATATTCTTAATGAATATAGAATTGTGGATTTTAATACAATGTATTGTCTTTAAGAAAGCAGTGAATGCAATTTGATTTAATTCTACAGGGACTAAGTTGGCAGATATTCAGAAATATTCAGTCTTTTGCAAATGTAAATTGGTCTGGTTTTATTGTCTTCAGTGGGATTATAATGATTATTTCTGCTGARTTTTTTTCCAGTTCTCTTCATACTAGGTTAACTCAACGGATTTGTTGGCATTGTTCCTGGTTTACAGCAGTGTTAATGAGATTGGAATRGGTCTATTGTCTCTGCAAGAAAGTAAATAAACCACTATTAAATGGACCCATAGCCTGTAGATAACACCACAAYCCAGGAAAAATCTTAAACTGATAATAAGACTACTCCTACCCGAAAAGCACTCAGCTTTAGCAATTTAAATTCAGTGTAGTTGGAGCCCATAAAATTGTAAGCATATGATCACATTTTAGAAAATAGGCTGAAAATCTTTAGCTCCATGCACTTACAWTGAAATCTGAATTTTAAGTGTTCTGCAAGGGGAGCTGGAGACCTGAAGATCTAATCACTTAGTTGAAATGATAGGCTCAAAGTTCAATCTGGTGGATTTGTGGCTATGGAGCAGATTGAGGAAATCTAGTTTTTTTKACTAAGAAATGCATAGACAGGTAAGGACTCATACAGCATAAATTTGGTTTTGTTTCAAATGCAACCTGGTTGCAGTACCTTTGAAATCTTGGTTATGCAACATGTGGCTAATCGGATTAAATGGTGGGTTTTTGCCAAAATAAATTAGATTTTGTTAGTGTGAGATGATTTTGAACACTCAGTAATAGCATGGAAAATAATGCACATTATTGAGAGACCTTTGAAAAACTATGTGGCAAATCTCAGAGGGTGAATGGRTCAAAATCCACAAAAGTGCTGTGGGCTCAGAGCTGTTACATGCTCAGGGCAGCAGAGATCTGAGGGCTGTGGGGRGCTCTACAAGGCAGCAGAAATATGGAGGGGGGAGATAGATATGTAACTTTCTCTTTTAAGGACAGTAAGGACAGTGGCAGTTGGTAGACACCTAGTGCACATTAAAGGATAGATTCTACCTCTAAATTTACAATACTTGTATTMAGGGTGACATWACACAGTATACTCAGTGCTGGATGTTGCTTCCTTCTTCAGTTTCCCAGGCTTCAGTTYCTCCCTTTTGAAGTGTATTGAGGACTTCGGATGAAAGCCATCAGTTTAATAATTATGCACTGAAATGCTGTTAATAATAACTAATGCTTCAGTTCCCTTAAATAGTGCTGAGTGAATGCAAGTGTGCAGTTACACCTTCCACGTCTGTAGTTTGTGTTCCTGGCACATCATATAAYGTGTTTAGAAGTTCTCATCCCTCCCAGCTTGCAGAAAATTATTCAAGAAAGATCAGCTTTGTAAGTCAGTTTTCACCTGTGTTTGATCCCCACCAGACAAGAGAAAAAACACCTCATCTCTGATCAGCCCAGATCTTCAGACRTGCCTTTCATACAAAGCCTGAGTGTCTGTTACTCTGGATCCTCCTTTGTTTCAGATTTCCCTTTAATATTGGTGCACATTTCAATTTTATTTCAGGTTTGAGCATTCTTGTCTTCTAACCCCAGCAGGGAGGTTCTGGGCATCTGCTCAGRTAGAAATGTTTTCACTGTGGTATGAAAAGAAGACAAGCATTGTTTCAGTTTTAGTCTCCTCTCTGTATTGCTGCATTTTATTTTCCTCACTTTTTTCATGTTGTATTCACTACCTCTTTCAGATACTCTCTCTCTGCCTCCCCCAAATCCTACCTGGAAAGCCACTGCCACCCGTGATGTTTGCCTGGTGGCTAGTCAGGAGTGAGGTTTTTGAACAAGCATCTTCCTGTGCTTGTGGCCATGTACAGTGCTGCATCCATTTGGCCTGGGCAGAACAGTTGAGCACTTAGAAGATGCAAATGGATTTAGTTGCCCTGACTCACACAGAGCTATGCTGATYTACACCAACTGAAAGGCTGCATTCATCCCCAGTTTTTCCCCAGTTCTGTGGTAGTTCATCAGCTGCCTTTCACTGGTGCATGGTTGTGTCTATTAGGATAAATGTGATGGCAATGTTATATCCTGTCAGTGAGCACTTGCTGTGTAGGCAAGTGTTCAAAGTCATGTCAGTAGACTTCAAAGGATATGCTGCATAATCAGGCAAGCTGCTTGGGAACTGAAGGTAAAATAACTCTTCAGTGGCCTTGTAAGCAAAATAAATAACAGTATATTGTGCTTACATTTGACTGTCCTCTGTGATTCCTGTTTGCCRTGTCTCTTTTAAACTAAGCACTAAAGCAAGCACGTTCAATTGGCTGGAGGGATTCTTCAGAGTGTGTGAGAATGTACATAGAAATAATAGACTGAACCTAGTCTTGCCAAGCCGTTCCTTTTGTTTATTCAGTATCACATAAATCTAACTTGCTAAATTTAAGCAGGGTTTCTTTTCATTCAGAACTAAATCTCATGTCCAGTAACAGGATAAAGAACTTGCAGACTKCTGTGAAGAAATKCCTAATCTTCTTGGTCTGGTTTTTTCAACTCATTTGCTCCCTTTGGTAGATCCCATAGTTAATTTTAAAGCTTCAGGCTGTGAACACAAAAGATTGCTATTTGAGTGTGGGGATACATCCCCTACATATGCGTTACATGTGTGGTGATATGGCTCTGTGTATCAGGGACTGCAGAGAACATGGCATTTAGCACAAGCAGTGCTATTCCTTTGGGRTGTTGTGGTGCTAGAATCCAGGATGCTGTGGCATTAGAAGCCAGGATGCTGTGGGCATTCCTCTCCCCTCTTTAAGATCTTAACTTCACACTATTTTGTTCACTCTTAATGAATGCTGTGTATAGTGCTGTTTAATGTAGTACCATATTGGCTTTGTCAGATATTTTAGTAACCTATTGCTAGGCCCAGCTGCATGTGACAGCTTGAATGTGAATTTGCAGAAAGTTTTAGGTGCAAAGGTTGTAATTTAAAGCAGGTTTCTGATGTGTCTACTTMAAAAAATTTAGAACTTTAAGTTTGAATTGTGACTCCCAAATTCTGCAGCTGTGGTACTCAGCACTTGTCAGACCACATCTGGAATACTGCATCCAGTTTTGGATCTCTCAGTACAAGAAAGGCATTGACAAACTGGAGTGARTTCAGAAGGTCATGAGGATGTTTAGGGGGAACTGGACATATCTCCTGTGAGGAGAAACTGAGGGTACGGGGCTTGTTTGGTTTTGGGAAGAGAAAGCTTCAGGGGGAGCTGAGAGCAGCCTCCCTGTGTGCCAGGTCCATACCGAGGCGCATAATGGGAGGATGAGAAACAAGGGGCATGAGCTGGAACATGMGCTCAGCAAGTTCAGACTTGATGTAAGAAAAACCTAAACATCATGGGGGACAGTGAAGCAGTGGGACAATTTTCCCAGGCAGTTTTTGGAATGTCCATCCTTGGAGTTTTGCAAGTCCCAACTCTGTTTGCCTTTGCAGCTGATGCAGCTTTGAACAAGAGGYAGAATTAGATACCTCCTAAGCTCCTTTCCAGCCTGACCTATCTTATGATCCTCTGTGCCTTGGATAATAACAAGTAGTTGTCCTCAGAAAAATGCTCAAGACAGAGCTTATAGACTTGGAAAGAAAAGAATGTAGAGCTAAGTGATGCTRATGTTTAATTTTCTCAGGATCATGCAGAATGCTATGTAAGTTTTGAACAATCTTAATGACTTTGATTCCCTTTCAAGTACTGTTTGGAAACTGTTCTAGTAGGAGTAGCAGATCAAATCAAGTCAGGTTCATCTTGCCTACTTGATAAAAAAATATATTGTCTTATTAACATATCCAATTCTTTCTGCTAGTATAGGTCACCTACAGTCCAGCAGCCCAAGATACAAATTCAACTTCATCGCTGATGTGGTGGAAAAAATTGCACCTGCAGTTGTGCACATTGAACTTTTTCTCAGGTAACACTTTCCATTCTTWGTTTTAGTTACATTGTTTAACAAAGATCTGCAGTGTAGTAACTTTCCTTTTGAATTTGAGGTTCACAAAATATTCTAAAACATTACAGCAGACCCGTTTCTCCAGAGAACCACCTGTTTGTGTGTTTTGTTCCATTTCAGTAGATCTATTCTAATGGGTTTAGAGTACTATACAATATATACTGTCTACCCTAAAATAAGCCTATCTCATTTTTGGAGGTCCCTTCAGCCTTCACTAAAATGTTTTGCTTGTTGGACTGTATGTAGCCAATCTAAACACAGAAATGACTCCTGATAGGAAAGAAATTTTTACTAAATTTTTTGACCAGATCATCACCAATATTCAGGATGCTGAAGCTGGACCTGAGGTGGCAAGATCAACATTGGGTGTCAAAGCAACCTGAGAGGTTTAAATATGAGTCCTCAGGACAACCCGCTGTCAGAACAAATTACTGCAAATATTGCATGTGCTCCATTATGTGAATACCTTTCCTCCTGGAGTCCTCTAAGTTTCCACAGATACAAGAATTTCTTTGAGAATTTTTGTAGGCTTTATCTTGATTTTACAAAATCAAGATAATCAAGTGTATCAGGAGACACAGTTTTATGCACATGGTGATTGGTCCTTTGAGAGGATATTACAGCTGAAGATCCTTAAGACCTTTGCATATGTATTTAAGACTGTTCTTTCCCTACAAGTAAATGTTTGCCTAGCAGCTTGCTGGGTGCTAATTTTGATACTACTTTTTCCTGGGATTGAGTCCAATTGTTTACTGCTAAATAGTCCAGAAGTTTTAAATAATATCCTAACCAGGACCATGTCTTGGAAGAAAGACTTTGTGGGCCTTTTCTTCTGCTATGCAGACATTTTATGTTCCGCTAACATAAGGTCATTACAGCAGTTGTTCACGGAGAAAATTTGTAATGCCTTGTACAGTTTGTAAAGTCTTTTACCTGTCTGTTTTTCAGCACTTGTTGTTTCCCACCAAGTTTTACCCATTGTTAGTGTTTTTCATCTTTTCTTTCACCTTCCTCGTTATTGTTGTTTCCAGACATTCTTTTTCCAGTCTGCCCTTGGGCTTCATGATCCCTTTAGACTTTGTCTCTTCCTTTATGCGTCTGCCCAGCTGCAAGGTTCCTTCTTCCCCTTTTCCCATTAGATGATCAGTTAATTTTTTAGCTTTATTGTTTCCCTCTTTCAGTATGTAATCAATAACCAGTGGGATCAGATGGGCTCCTTCTCCTTCCTTTTTTGTCACCTACCCTCTGTGCAAGGAAGTTTCTAAAGACAGAATTGGAAACCAAAGGAAAAGGATCCTGCTGATTGTCTGTAAACCTCAGTTCCTATCTCCCTGACTGACTAAAACCAGTCACAATTTTCAGGAAGGAATCCTTTCTTTGTAATTTTTTAAAAAAATTTGATTCTCAGAGTGAAAGGTGGTAAGTGATGTTTAATATAATCTTAAGTTGGTTTTGCTTATGACACAAAATTGCTTGCTTTTTGTGCAGGCACCCTCTCTTTGGTCGAAATGTCCCCCTTTCCAGTGGATCTGGGTTTATTATGTCGGATTCTGGTTTAATTGTGACCAATGCTCACGTGGTGTCAAGCACAAATGCAATATCAGGGAGACAACAACTGAAGGTACAGCTCCAGAATGGAGATACCTATGAAGCAACCATCAAAGACATTGACAAGAAATCTGACATTGCAACAATAAAGATTCACCCTAAGGTGAGTGACAAACAGGAGAATGCCTTCATTTGGGCAGTTTCAGTTTCACTTAGTMTGAGRTGATTGACTAGAATAGATGTTTAAGGATTCCTTAGAAAGATCTGTGGAGAACAATGTACTGAAATACAGGCCTGAAAATTTTTCATATCTTGGAGTTAAATTACTTTGTCTTCTGTGCTAGGAACTGTAAAAAATGAAGAAAACAAAAGTCACTAATTTAATATGTGGCAAAATCATGCTTTCTTTACCTAAATACCCAGGCTAATCTTTCTAAGTTTTGTGCCCATGGACTGCAAGGTGAGCATAATGCAGAGAGAGTGGCAGTCAACARTTGGTCAACAGTTGGTTTTTATGCTGTTTCTAGGAGGAGGCAACAGTCTGCTGGAAAACAGGGAAATTTTGATGCCCTTCCTTTCTCAGTGAAATTGCAAGGAACTACAGAGAGCTGTTTGTTTTTGAAGATGGCTTAAAACAGCATAAGTTTTGGGTATAGGATAGTGAGTGCCTCTTTTGTTAATGTAATCGAAAGTGTTTGTTCCTAACTTTTTGCTGATTTTTGATCTTTGCAATCAGATTATTTTCAAGTGTGAACTAATGCTTATTTCTTTCTCTCTYTGTTTGCTTAAGAAAAAACTACCAGTATTGTTACTGGGACACTCRGCTGATCTGAGGCCAGGAGAATTTGTGGTGGCAATTGGAAGCCCATTTGCCTTACAGAACACTGTGACCACAGGTATTGTGAGCACGGCTCAGCGAGATGGCAAAGAGCTGGGCCTGCGGGACTCGGACATGGATTACATCCAGACAGATGCCATCATTAATGTAAGCACCAGCTGTGGGAGGAGCTCCACCTCACAGGCTGTCCCCACTCTGAAAGAGGAATCCAGCAGCTTTGTTTAACATCAGTGAAACTCTTCTTTTTCAAAACTCTATGCAGTGTCTGTAAGGTGTGTTCAGGCAGTGTTGTGAAGGGAATGATTAATAAAAGTTCTCCCACTGAGGTTGGCTGTGAGGATGCTGCATAGGTCAGATGCTTTGAATTCTGTAAATCTCATGCAGCAACATGGTTGTATCAACCAGCAGTAAATTAAAGCATTTCTCTCTCTGCCTGCTGAGTTGCTCTGGTCAGGGAATCTGTAGAATAGAGCCAAAATTTTTTTCATCTCCATCCTTTAGAAGCAGATAGAGTAGTCAAATTGAGAGTATGTTCTTCAGTTTAATGACAGGACGCCCAGGTAAGAGCATAAGGAGAGGTCTGGGGGTTTTTGTTGCCATTCTTGTTTTCCCTTTGCACATCACATAATCAAAACAAGAATCAAGGTGGAAAATAACAAAGTTTGAGGTAAAGTTTGGAGCTAAGGGTCTTAGCATTGCATGTTATATAGAAATACATTAAAGTAACGTTCCTTGAGAGCATCTTGGAGTGATCCAGAGAGCTTAAGTGAAGTGCTTGGGTGTGCGTTTAGTTTGTACTGCTTYTAAAATGAGCGCTGCACACATATCTGAGGTAGAAAATGGCCTGAAATTTTATACCTTAAATCTGTTACACATTGAATGGAAAATATTTTCAGGATTTGTTTGTTGGACTTTAATGTCAGATTTGTCATAACAAGAAATAATAGTGTTTTACACAGAGTGCTTCACAAATCGTTTTTGTCATAGACTTGTTGAAAGAAATTGTGTGGGGAGGAAAAAAGAGGGTAGTTATTTTTTGTGCTAAGATAYGACATAAAAGTGAGGTTTTTCAAAAAGCTTTTGTGTGACCGAGGAACTGAACCTCTCTAGACATTTAATTGAAATTACTYKCTTCAGCTGTGCAAGGAGAATAAGGAAAACTTAGGCAAGATGGGTTAYTTGGGAGAACACACAGAATTAGTGGTGGAGACAGAATTGGAACATCGGATTCTTGACTTCTTGCCTATACTCATTTTTCAAGCTCAGACTCCTTCCCTGTGTATGTACTTAGACATTTGCTGCCTTYCAAAGCTAATGAGCAGGTTTAGACAAGGATAGCAGAGTGTGTCAGATAATGCTGGACCAAAGAATGATAGSAGATGAGGTGAGGAAAATGACACTAAGTTTGAATTGCTTTGCCATCTGGGACCACAAAACAAGATGGTCCCTGGCATAAGGATGCTTTGTGCTTAGCTAATGCACTGCTTTTCTCCTGAGAAAGGGAGGAGTTTGAGAGTTGGTCTGTTCAGAGCATTCCTGTGGCTCAGCCAAGACTTTCCTGCAGGAATGTGCATGCAGCTGCCTTTTGAGAAATGCTGGGACAGCAGTAACATAGGGCAGGAGAAAAGAGGGCCATAAGGTTCTAAATGGAGCTGTATTGTATGTGCTGAAGGTCTTTCACATCCTTCAAGCAGAAGACAAGTGAATGAAAGACTATGTGCTGAGAAAGGCTGAAAAATCATTATYTTGGTTTCTTTGTGCCAGTCAGACATAAAAACCACATGTGCAGCCTCTGGTCACTGGAGAGATACAATATAAGGAACTTATCTATTTGTTTAATTTGAACTTYGAAGCTGTTTGATAAATTTTAATGTCTATTTTATTCTCCTAAGAATCTATAAAGTTTGYCCAGTGCTATCCAAGTGTAAACAGTTGGTCTCGCTTCTCTGTCATACATCACTTAGCTTTTGTTTCTTTTGAGTGGTAAGTTGCTGCTCTTGGCTGTTTTGCAAACCTACTCTAAAACTCTGGCCTCACTCAAAAACAAATTGTTGAGCCAGCTTGAAGATGGACAAGCAACTTCCCCAACTTTCATTTCCTGTGGTCCTGTTGCATGTTTCCTTTAAGGGCCATTAGGTATTAGGTAATTTTGGGCTGTTCAGAGCTGCTCTATGCCTTCCCTAGAGAGGCATATGTGTCTGTGGTTACTAAATCAATCCTTATGTAGTAGCTACCTCATAGCAATATGCTGTGATTAAATATGCAAACCACTGTATTCTGCTCCAGTGGAGAATGAGAGACTGACAGTGTTACAAACCAAAGTGATGAGTGAAACAAAAATTGTACAAGCAYTTCACTGAAGTATAACTTTAAATAACCATTAATTATTTCAAAATCTTGTTCTGACAGGCTTTAGAAGAATCAAAATACTAGTTTTAGCTATTCAATGTCTTAGACTATTTGGAGTGGCTCCTAACTTAATTCCTGTTTCTGAAAAAAGAACCCAACAACTACAGWCATGAGAGGGGTGGAAGAGTAGAATAAGACCTACTTGTAATCTTCTGTGACTGATAGTGTCTGTCAGTGCTGCCTAAGAAATGACCTCCTCTCTTTCATTTACTTACAGAAACAGTAGTGTTTGCAGTGAAGTATTAATTTATTGTTCCCTTATGTCATTTTTACAGTATGGCAACTCTGGAGGACCTCTAGTTAATCTGGTAAGTCACGTGACTTGCTTTGGTTGATTGGTTTTGTTTCAAGAGCTAGTTTCAAGTTAGTGGGAGAATGTTCTTTTGTAAAGATTCAAAAGTCATTCCAGCTTCCATTCATTTAGCTAATGGCGGGCAGATAGCCTGTAGCTAGTGCAGAATATGCAAATTAGGTCTCAGTTCTCACACCATAGGAGAACATTTCCCCATTGAGCAACAATTTTCCCAGAAAAATTTACATAGCAGTGGGGAATATTGGATCTGGGGGGAGCAGTTACACTCGTTAGTTCATGCTGTGAAACCTGGGATGCACAACAGAGATGGAACCTGGCTACCCCACACAACTCTCTCAAAGTGGATTGCTGTAAATCAGCACTGGTTTTGCAGGGCAGTGGTTGTAGTGGTAGTAGTGACTCCACTGCCCACTTGGCAGAGGGAATCTCCTGCTGAGTGTTGGGATGGACCTTGGATGAACACACTGTACTGTAATCTCTCTCTGGCCGTCACAGTTAAATGTGAAATGGATCATGAATCAAAGCCCAGATCCTCCCTTATAAGTAGTGTTTATTTCTTGAGCGATTACAACACTCTAAGATTTCTTACACCAGCTTTTAACATGAAATGCTAGGCAGGGAGATGAATCCTGTACTTAGGAACAAATTTAATTGGGTGTTGTCTCTCAACAGGATGGTGAAGTGATTGGGATTAACACCTTGAAGGTCACAGCTGGAATTTCTTTTGCAATTCCTTCAGACCGTATCACTCAGTTTCTCACAGAGTCACATGACAAACAAAGTAAAGGTAAGGTCTGCAAGAAACAGTGACATCTTCCAATTATTATCCTGATCCAGGTGAAGTGCCAAAAGACATGGATGTGGGATCCTGTTACAGAAAGGAGCAGCATCCTTCTTCRTTACAGAGCATCACAGACTGGAAAATAGAAAACAATCTCACAGAAGTGGGAGAGGCTTTTTATTACTCACACCCCCAAAGAGCAGACTGTGTGTATAAAGATGGGAAATAGGGCCTCTGAGAATGCTGAGGACACAGATGAATCATCACTGTCTCAAATGATCTTAAAAACAGATGATCACTTGTTTAAGGAGTTTTATTGTCCTCTTTTCATTTATTATCCAAGCAAAAAGATTAAGGTATACTGTAGAAAATAAGGTTAAAACTTTTTAAAACATCTGTCCACAGGTGTGATGTAGTCCATAGAACCTGACCTATATTTTATCATGGTTATGTCAGTGCTGTATAATCACATATTGTGACAGATTCTCAGGCCCTGGTGGAAGAAAGGCTGTTACTAATTTGTGAAGAAATATGTGGGAAGATAGGAGAGAAGCAGAAAGAATGGCCTCTGCACCGGACAGCATATAAATCTAAATATATTGGCAATGACAACTGCAGTACTTTAGACTTTTTTTACATGCTTGCACCATATCTGTCACCCTGTTCTAGATGTCATACTATAGGTTACACAGCCAAATCTGATCTAGTAATGCTGCATCCAGGCCAAACCTTCCTTGCTCTTTCACTTGCCAATTTATCTGTCCACACCCTAGTAATCTTTTATCACGAGTGTTGGCTGCTGCTGCTTCTTCTCTTGAATCTTTTTGTTACTAATCTTGTCTTCTCCTGAGTTCATCCAGTTCTGATGCCAGGGTTGTTTCCCTACACCACTGTCTTCTCAGATACTGTTATTTTGGAAACTTCTCTTAGTCAGTGGTTTTAAAATGATGCATCTGCTTGTATGAGAGCATCACAAACCTGATGSGTCCCCTCGTCTGTGCTCTGTTGGATTCCACAAATCATACTGTTTTCACTGTTGATTTGGGGGAAGAGGGGGGAGTAGTTGAAAAAAAAGTTGTTAATTATATGCTGAGAAGTGCATTTTAAAGTAACTGACATAATTTTGTTTTGGTCAACATGTCAAAAAAACATACTTATTTGCCCTGGTTACTAACTWATTGTTGGTTTCTAAAACAAACAGGTGTCTCATTAGTGATGTTAGAACCAAAGTGCTTGTCCCAGTCCAGGAAGGAGCAATGACTCAGCCTGCAGGCCTGGCCTAGAGGCATGAACTCAGGCTTTGTGCAGAACTCACTGTCTCCTGGTAAATGGGGCTGGAAAGTCAGTGAAGTTTAGAGATGTCACCGCTGAAATCAGTCACCTTGCTCCTTCAGGCACCTTTACCTCCACAGAATGATGAGCCCAGCTAAGGGCCCAGAGACAGCTTTAGCCAKGGAGGAACCCTGTTCTTCCAGGACAAAAACTCTGAAAGATTCAAGTTTATGCCGGGATTGTAACATACGGCTTTTTATTTTTAATCATATCACATAATTCCCTAATTGAAAGGATTTACACTTTCTCTTAGTGTCACTGTGACTTGTCATTGCTCCAAAAATCCTGGGGCACAGGAAATTTTATTATTTTTCAAAWATTCTTTGCTTTTGCTTCTCTGAAGTACATCTTATAATTTTGCTATAGCAGAACAGTMATTTACAGCCCTTAATGCATAGAGAAAATTTCTAGGAGATATTTTCACCGCATATTTGGGACTTAGTTTTCATTTTTTAGGCCTTTAGTAATAGTTCTTAGGTTTATTGTATAGTTGTTATTTTTTGGCTTAATGAATTTATGCAAGCAGAATTTTAGGGATATTTTTATCATGTTTCCTTTAGGTTTATTGTATAGTTGTTATTTTTTGGCATAATGAATTTATGCAAGCAGAATTTTAGGGATATTTTTATCATGTTTTCTTTTCTTCCAGTTATGTTTCAGTAGTTTCAGTGGGATCCTCCCTTATGGTACAATTAGGTCATAGAAAGACATTTATGGGTATTACCATTTTGCTCTTAATATGATATTGCCTGAAGATGATAACATTCCCTTAAGACAGCACTCTTTCCAGATTTATTCTGGCATGGTAGATACTAAATTGTTTAATAAGCTGGACATTAGTCTTTCAAATCTCAGTTGATCTCAGTTGATCAGATAACTGTTTTATATAGAAGGCATGTTTTTTTAAAATCTCATCTATTATATAAAACTTCAAATATCTGATCTATTGAAGAACAGGAGTGGAGAGCAGGGGAAAAGTAGAGGATGTCATTTGAATGAGAATTTTTTTTCTGTACATTCTGTATTACCAAATACGTTGTTAATGTATCATAGAACCTAATGTATTTTTGACCAAAGATTTGCCACAGCCTTCACAGAGCTGTTTGTCTGTTGAATGGTCTGAAAGCCTTTGCTAATTTTGGGGTTACCAGTAATAAGGTTAATGTCCTTTCATAGTTAGGAAGTTTTAAATTGCTACATAAAGTTAAGTGTCTCCMTCTGTATCTCAGTTTTAACCCGCTGTGTATTTTGTGTTTATGTCTGGAAGTTAATTACATACTTAAGCATTGATTGATTTTATTTTTTAAATTTTATTTTTTTWARGAATTTCTCCATTTCRGTCTTGGYTCTATYTATTCCTAGTTGAGACTTGAGCAAAACAGTAAAACTGGGAAGTCTGTTAGATGCTTTAAGGTAGAAGTCAGTAAGTCAGCAATTTGAAAAAAATATTAAAGAGAAAATCCATCCTAAAAGGTCAGCTTAGCCTCTAAAAGTGTCAGCAGAAAAGTGAATAAACCTTGTTTCAGATRGGCGAGGGGAAGTGGGGGAGTTCTGCATTGGCCACACCCAACAACTCATTTACATGAACCCTCATTTTACATCCCCAGGGCCTTGTATTAGTTGTGTTGAATCAATATTCTTTGTATTTGAATGAYTATTACCCATAATAACCACAAATCATGAGGGTTGCTTGGGAGCCTTACTGAGCATAGATTCARACCAATGATTAAATTCAGCTATGAAGTTTATATGAAAGGGACCCTGCACAGAGTCCAGTATTACAGGCTTGAGCTGTTTTCATGTTTTCTGTTTGGCATTTGAATCTTTCTTAAATGCTTTCAGGGCAGGTCATGTAGTCTGCAAGATGAGCTAGGTGCAAAAGGATTTAGCAGAAAAGTAGTTTTGCCTGGCACTTGAATAAGAAGCGCAAGATCAGTTTCTTCACTTGGAAGTCCTGGTGAAATCCTGGCCCTGCTGAAATCAGCTGCAGTGGGTATAATTTTGTACCACAGTTACTCAAGTCCATAGAAGTTTGAGTACATGCCCCCTTGATTTGGATTTATCAGTTCTTTTTGCTACAGTTTATAAATCATAAACATTTCTGCCTTAATTTTGTGTTTATCTGACTGGTTTTTATCTCTGTTGTTGCAAGCATCAGTAAATAAACTTTAACAGTAAGGCAAGTGCTTTCCTTACTGTGAAACAGATATTTCTGGAAATAGTGAACTGCTTCTAGATACTTGGGGTCAGCTGCTTGGGACTTTCTATTAACAATAAGATTTAAGTTTAGACTTGTGGTTGAGGTTGGTTTGCTTGGCTTTGTACTTCTGGAATCAGTGTTTAATCTGGCCTGGTGTTTATAAAAATGAGATTKGAGTCTTTCTCTTCTGTGCTGTGCTCCAGCTTTAGGCCACAATGGTTTCACATTTGCTAAACCCGATTCTTCTAACATATGTTAACTACTGCTGGGACTGCACCCTTGTGATGTGCTCCTTAGATTTATGACATCACTTTATTCCAGTTCTCCTAAATATTTTTTCTTTTATCTCATGATTGCACAGATTGCCAGGATGACAGGTTTTGAGACTTTCTATTCACAGAGCAGATGTAATAGGACAATGGTAGTTCCAGGTGCCACACACTGTTCTGCCAATGTAATGTAACTTAGCCCCGACATCACCATGCCTGCACTTTGGGAATGATAAAACACTCCTGGTTGTCTGTGCCTGTTCAGTCTCTGCTGAGGCTTCAAATATGGACAATCATATTCCCACTAATCACTGTTGTTGAAAACTTTGGTTTTTGTTGAAGGTGTTTGYCTTGGGTTAAATTCAGTGGAATGGACTTCTATGAAACAAAAGGACTGAATTTTTTACTTGTATTCTGACACACAAAATGCCCGGAGAGGGGAAACAGGGGAAAGTATACTCTGCTGCTAAAGTAAACTGTGGCTCATAGTTTTTAGTTTTGCTTTATGAAATAGCYTGCTACTCCTACAGTATGAATTGCTGTTTGCAGTATGGCAAACCTACAGCAAAGAGAGGGCTGAAAGCCTTTTTGAATTTCAGTGCGTGAACAGGAGTGAAGTAATACTTTGACCTGCCCGAAGTTGAGGGTAGAATTAGAATTTTGGTTAGGATTAAGTCTGTAGTTGCAAGACTTTTTATTTTTCCCCTAAAGCTTTATGTTTATATATATCTTTAGCCACTGGAGAAATAATTCCTTCTATCACTAGTGTCATTTCTCCTGTGGTTTTTCATTCTTGCTGTTCTGTTTCTTTCAAGTCAATTTCTTTTGTCTTATCTTTCATTTTCATTTTTCATCATGTGAACATTCTTAACTCAGGCTCCAGAGTATCCTCATGTTTCTGCAAATTTCTGCCTCACAGGCAATGACCAGCATCAAATTTTTTAATGCAAAGAGAAAACTGTCATCACAGATGCTGTCACTGATCTTATGGAGGGAATTTCATTTTTTAACTGTCTATGTTGCATGGACAAGGGGATTGTTTTTAGAGGGGAGAATTATCTTGGTTGAATATTTTTAAAAAGTGAAAAATTACATTTCTGCCATGGGGACTGGAGGAGCACCATGAGCTAATTTATGGTCATGCCCAAAGCTCTTCAGACTTCAAATTTGAGCAATTGAACCTCTTGACACTCTCACAATAGCTGATTTTGATCTTGCTAGGTTTACTTTAAAATAGAGGAGAGCCAAGCATTTCAGGGCAAAGTAATGATGACAGTTATGGATGCCAGATTTTTTAGAGTGTAGTAAATCCAATGTTTACTGGTCAACATTTTCARTGACTCCARTGGGAATATTTGGCATGTGTAATATTCAGAACTAAGTCCTATACTTGGGAGTATTTTCCTTGGAAAGAATAAGAGCTAGAGAAGACTGTGTACATCTCCTTTTTCCTCATTTGACAACCTGGAGAAACTCAAAGATYTTGTGAAGTCGTTGTGCTGGAACAAGTGAGGGGAAATATTGTTTCATGCCGGATGTAACTGAGTACTGCAGCACTCACTGCAGGAAGTCATCAAACTGCATTTTTTTCATAAGCCAGCTGTGCAATATCTTGGCTTAGTAAAAGCCAGCTTCAGAAATGTGGTGTTCTTCTTAAAGGAGTGATTTCTCACCGCTTAAAATTCCACAGAGTCCTGGCGAATCATTGAATTCTAGAATAGTTTCTATCAGAAGGGACCTTTAATGTTCATCTAGTCCAAGCCCTCTGCAGTGATCAGGGACACCTTTCATTGCATCCAACCTGACCTTGAGTGTTGGCAGCTGGGGCATCTACCACGTCTCTGGGCAGCATTTTCCAATGTGTTACTACTCTCATCATAAAAAATTCTACCTGTTACCTACTGCCAATCTGCCCTCTTTTAGTTTGAAGCCATTACCTTTTGTCCTGTCTTATAAGTCCTCTTTAAATACTGAAAAACCTTATTGTCCCTGGAGCCTTCTCTTCTCTAGGATGAACAACCCCAACTCTGTCAGCCCATCTTCATAGCAGAGGYGCTCCAGCCCTCTGAGTATTTTTGTGATCATTTTGGCAAAGGTCTACGTACGTTGGGGTTTTTTTAAACTTGCTTTTTATTCTTTGGGGTAGAAATAACAAGCATTTGCATTATAATCAGTGTGAATCTTTTGATTGCTATTTCTCTGAAAAGTGGAAATTCAGATGTTTAGATTCCATTTCTACATTTTAATGAGAATATCATATAATGAAATTGTATTGACCAGTTTCAGATTAATTGATAGTTGGTTATGAAATTTTCTATTTACTGAATTCATGTGATACTAAATCACAGTAATTTCCTGGAGGAAAAACTCTKAGAGAGTGTAAATGAGCTTTCTCTCTTACCCCAAGTTTCAGGGAGAGGGATTGTCATTCTGTACACCAAAGCTAATTAAAAAATCCACTTTAGCACAGATGTGCSTGAGTCTTGTTAAAATCTGATACATTCTGTTTTAATTTTGAGGTATTTTGGGTTCATCAGAGCAGTTTTTTTTGTCAGTGTTTGCCTAAATTTCTTAAATGTCCTCTGTGTTCCTTTCAGATGGGAAGAAACGTTTCATTGGCATCAGAATGCTGACAATAACACCTGCGTAAGTACCTTAGMGAGGTAACTGTATGCTCATGCACGCAAGATGGGGTCAGCAGAGCTTCAGAAATTCATTCATCTTTCTCTACAAATCTCCAGAGACCCAGAAGTGGGCATTGGCTTCTAGGAAATCTGCAAGCATTTAAATTATATAGCTGAAATCTATGTTCCGAGACCTGGAAATTCTCTAAATACTGATAGCAGTGGATGTCCTGCTGATGGCTGAGGGAAAATAGGAAGAGCCTGAACACAGATTTTGGTTCCTGACAAGGACACCAGGAGTTACACCAGGTTTTAGGTGGCATTTAAAAAAAATTATGTTTTCAGGTGACTGAGTGCCAATGACAGATCAGCTGATGGAGGRTTTGGTGGTGTTTTATCAGTGCCAGTGGAGGCCATGTGCTGTGGGGTTTGATGCCTAMCCATTAACTAGAAAGAGCTGCTAAAGTGCCAAACTAAAGCTTTGTGCCTCTGTGTTAACAAAGCCAGAAAKGGACACCCTCCTCTGGCTCTTTACTGCCTTTTCCCTCTTACATTGCTTTGTGYCTTGCTGTTACCCAGATATATTCTTGGATAATAAATGAGTGTTCTTGTGCTGATGTTCTTTCCCAGCAGTAGGCATGTTTCCAATGTGGCAGTAGACTGCAAAATTAAACAAGACGATTTCCAGCTGGGGTTGTAGTAAAGCCATCTTTTTTTTCTTGAGTTACTCTYCTGCAGTCCTCCCTGAAGGGTCAGGTCCTCAGCTGGAGTGAATCAGTGTAATGGCATTAACATCACTGATGGAGAGAGGCTCAGGATGTTTCTCTGCATAATTGTGAACATGATGTGAGATTTTACTACTTTTGGAACATCTGAGGAAGCCATGTAAGGTGTCTGCAGGCCTATTTTCAGAAAAAGACCACTTCCCCTGTTGTTTGCTTCAATTATTCAATTGTTAGCTTCCTCAGTACTAAATTAAATAAAGAGAAGCTGTGTAGCCATTTTGGCTTGTTTTCCTTCTGTGGGACCCCAGTTTTTCATGGCAGACAGCCCAGTGATCCGTCCTTGGTTTAAAATCTTTCTTTCCAGATATGGGTTTTAACCCACATTGTACACAGACCTGAAATGATGTCACCATCTCTGAAATGAGGGGATGTTTTTAGAGGCTCTATTTTGCAGCAGGTTCCTGTCTTCTTTCTTTAGAAACTGATGCACAAATTGCTGATGACAACTTGAGGAAACTGAAATTTCCAGCTCTGATCTGTCTTCTCTCTGGAGTTATCAAAAACTCTATTGTTCTAGATAAAGACAAATTAAGAATGACTTGCAAAATAAAAGAAACTAAAAAAGTTAGCAAATTTCTGCCCTGTCACCAGCAATAAGTCTTTGGGCAGAAAAACCTTTTGTCCCTGAGAGTGTTTCTGTTCCTGTGCTCAGGAACAAGGCCCTCTGTGCTACTGCTACAAAGAGCCAAAGTCAGATTCTTGCAGGAGATTTGCAAGACCATTAAGTCTAGCATGCTTTGTACAGGTAAGGAGTTCTACCTCTCTTAAAATCTATGTAATTTGTTTTAATCCAAGTCGAAATCCCCATCATTTTCATTACAAAACAACAGGCAAATGRTTAATTGTTAAGTCTTTTACTTTTTGTCACAAAAGTTTAAATAAATGAGAATATTTATATGCTTTTGTGGTGTAATCAAATTCTGTATAACTTTGTTCTTCTTTTAGCTTGGTGGAGGAACTGAAGCACAGTAATGCTGATTTTCCTGATGTCAGAAGTGGAATTTATGTACACGAAGTTGTTCCAAACTCACCTTCTCATAGGTAGGTAGAACACATTATTTTCTTCACCACAAATAAACCTCCAAAGAGATACTAGAAGGTATTAATATTAGAAGGTAATATTTCTTTTATATTCAAGTATTTCCTCATACCAGGCTTGATCTGTATTTAAACAATTAAAAAYTGTGCCTTTAGGTTTAAAATATTTGTGCTAACATTCATTTTGTAGCTCACCTCTATAAAAATGAAGCATTTCAGAACTATTTAAATAATGGAATTGTTTAGGTTGGAAATGACCTTTAAGATCATCAAGTCAAACCATGAACCCAGAACTGCCAAGATTACGAGTAAACTGTCCCTAAGTGCCACTTCTACCCATCTTTTAAATTCTTTCAGGGATGGTGATACCACCACTTTGCTGGGCAACCTCTTGCAGTGTTTGAAAACCCTTTCTGTAAAGGAATTTTTCCTATTATCYAATCTAAAACTTCCCCTTGGACAACTGAAGGTCATTTCTTCTTGTCCTGTCACTTGTTACTTGGTAAAAGAGACTGCCACCCACCTCACTACGATCTTTGATGACATTATGAAACACTTACAGTGTGCAAATAAAAAGAACATCCCAAACACAATTAACTAATATGAGGAGTTTTGAGAAGTATGTTGAATATTAATAAACAGAAACTTGGATTAAGTTTAAGCAGGAAACAGAATAATGTTCATGTAAGGCACTGTCAGAGCTGTTATCTGAGACAGTGCTTAATCTTAGAGGAAGAGGCTGTTCTACAGAACAGTTGCCAAATAAATAAAATATTTCTAAAAGCGATTTTAGGAAGATCAAATGCAAAAGTAATAAAAACAGCTATTCAGGATTACATTTGTGTACAAGAGAGAAATAATTTACCAGTACTTTAGCTGATGTACTTGTCTTGAAATTTTGAGGTTTTAATTTTCAGTTCTTGAAATGCATATTGGTGCCATAAAAGCATGGTCTTGCAAATGGACTGAGTAAAGTGAATCAGTAAYAGATAAAAGCCTTTTTTTCTCTTTCTCCTTTGCTGTAGTTTTGTAGAAGACATGAGAAAATTKTTTTTGTTGTTTAAGAAAAAGTCCTCAGTGAAATAACCTGGGCCTTATTCTGTATTTAGCAAGTGCCACCTGTTTTTATTTCACGGTCAGGAGGCTGGAATTTCCCTTCATTGGAGACTAAAACAAATCAAAATTTATTACATTTGCAAAAGAGGTGGTGAATAGCTTTTGTACTTTTCCTCTGCATCAAATGCATCCTTAGTGCCTTTTTCTTGCCTTTGCAGAGGAGGGATCCAGGATGGAGATATTATTGTGAAAGTCAATGGGCGTCCTTTGGTGACTTCCAGTGACCTGCAGGAGGCTGTGATGAATGAATCACCTCTACTACTTGAAGTCCGAAGAGGAAACGATGACTTGCTATTTAACATTGAGCCTGAAGTTGTCATGTAAATAGAATTGAGGGAGCTCTCACCATAAATAAACTCACTTATTCTGGAACACTAGATACCTCCTTTACAGCTACAGTAATTATACTTCCTGTTGACTAATGACAAGGTGGACTAACTTAATTGCCTGAGCCATTTCTGTACATAGTAGCTAGAATGACTTCAAAGATGCCATTTATAGAAGATTTAAATTTCAAAGAAACTTAAGTACTGTGTTCTGGGAGGAGGAGAAAAACTGATTTTGGGTAGCTTGTAGAAATGGGTCCCACTTCCTGTAGCTGCAGATGCAGAGCAGATTCAATTCTGCRTATAGAATGATCCAAATACTACTGGAGGTGAGGAAGTATATAAAAGAGGGAATTATTCTTAAACTACAATCATGGCTGCAGCAGACCCAAGTTATTGCAATGCAAAATTGAGCTGGTTTTTTTTTTTCCTTTTATGTATCTTTTTCAATGTGAACCTATTATTGGCAAAGCTTGTTCTTAGTGCTTCTGTGCTCCATGTCAATGCAGGTAGATGAAATCTGTAAATATTGAAAGGAGCAAAAATGGTGTCAGGCTATAGAGTGTTACACCTAGGTCATGCGATTTTTGGAATATAGTAAATGATTCTTATAGAATTAATGCCTTATATATAAATCAAAACGATGTGCTGAACAAAGTTAAGTTTGAGAAAGTGCACAATTTTTTAAGAATTTGATACAAACTTGTTTTGCATTTTTACTGGTAAGCTTTGCTGTAAAATTGTTACACTACTTTTGGCTTTGACTGTGTATGTTTCTACTGTAAGGAGATTAAAGTTTACACAAATAATCTGTTGATGTAAACCTCTTTTTAAACAAGTGTCTTCTCTGCTTCTTCTGTCTCTGGAATAAGCTCTCCCAAGAGAAAATTTTCTTACAGAAAATTTAGCCCTGATGTTAT
Source organism: Cardinalis cardinalis (assembly GCA_014549065.1). NCBI lineage: Eukaryota > Metazoa > Chordata > Aves > Passeriformes > Cardinalidae > Cardinalis > Cardinalis cardinalis. The sequence goes on from JACDOX010000021.1 coordinate 5,329,165, forward strand.
GAAAACCCTTTGCATCCCTATGATGTAATTATTCTGCCCTTATTTAGACTATGTTTAGAAATGCTTTGCACACAAGYAATTTATTTACCCTGTGTTTTTCCATATTTATGAATTGTGCTTTGATGTCAGTTAGAGAGTATCAAGTTGGGGTCCCGTTGTCCTCAGTTCCCTCTGTATGTGGTGGGAAGCACACCAGTAACCCTGTTTTACAGCTAGAGCATGTGAGACCTCTGTGTAATAAACCCAGGAGAGAAATTGCTAAGAGCTAAATCCAGATCTCCTWGGTACCCCAAACCAAACAAGTATCTTTCCCCTTAGTGAATATTTCTTCATTTCCCAAAGAGGCAGAGGAATGTTTCTATCTGGAGCATTTTCCACATCAAGCTGTGCTTTCCAGACCTGTTTCTTGTCTTTGTTACACTGATGCAAAAAGGAATTAATCTTAGGAGCAGTTCCCTTGAGGTTGCCATCATGCCTAGAGTTTCTGGTTATACCAACTCACTCATGTGTGACAAGCCTTGCACCTTCAGGTTTGTTCAGTGCCAGACATGTGGAAAAGCACCATCTGTTCCCTCCTTGCTGGCTGCCTGGGACTGCATCTCTAAAGTTCAGAGGTGGATGGGSTACCTTCCTCTTAAATATGAGCAGTTGTTCCATCACAGAAATGTGATGTGCCTGTAATGATGGCTTCACCCCCCTGCTGTTTTCACACCACAAACAAAAGATGGTCAGTTGTACCTGTTGAATATTCCAATTCCTTTATGTTAAGATTCAGCCTTAGGATCCAGACTTAAAAGATTTCTTGTGTTCTGAACTTAGGGTAGCTGTGACATGCAGAAGAATGCTCTCATGGCCAAAGTTAAGCCTATCCATCCATGTGTACCATGTTAGTACCAACATTTTACAGTTTGGGAGGGGTGTCTGTWTGTAACCATTGATTAATACAAAAGAAATTGAAGTATTTCTGAATTTGTTGCTATTTTTTCAGGTTTTGGCCAAGGAATTGTTTCCTGAAGAAGATCCTAGAGTGTGATTAGCTTCTTTTACTGTAAAAKAAGCTTTTTGTCTTCCAGTTAACAAATTGCTGATTTTGAAATAGATTGCATAAAAACTCCTAATACAGCAAGATTTGATAGAGACTGGAAGTGACACAACAGTATGAAAAATTGAAAACACTGTTGTTGCTTGCCAAATGCCTTGGCCTTTTAATCAAGTCACTGTGTGGGGAGAGAAAGGCTATTTYCTTATTCATCAAAAAATACTGCATTCTACCAGCAGTTCCTAGGTTTTGCAAACTGTCTCTGWAAACCTTGATGAACTCACACATCACATTAAGTGGTCTGCAAGTGCTGCTGCACTGTCACAGATCTCCYCCCAAGGTAACAAAGGCCAGCTGAGTCTCTTTAGGAAGAAAGCATTGTCATTCTCTTTGGCTGCAGAAGTATTTGTGTCATTCCAGCTGTGGTGTGACCCTTGTCTGCTGAGATATGAGTAGACTTTATTAATTTCCACTTGTGCCCCTGACATCAGCCAGAACTGCAAAGGATAATTACTCAAAGATAGGGTCAGTGTCTTCTGATGTCAGCAGTTAGCATCAAGTTTATGACCCAAACTTGATATCTATGTTTCTTGGATAAAAGGAAGTAAAATGGCAGGTGGTATCTCTTTAAAACAAAATATTCTGGCAGTCTTTCTGTTGTAAGTAGTTACTGGCTGTGTCTCTTAGGAAAAAAATAAGTGATCTTGATTTCTCAAAAGAACTGGACTGGCAGCTACACTTTTTCAAGTCAAAGTGGTCATTGACCTCATTATTTCTGCAAGGCCTAGTCAGCAAAATRAGGAAAGAGAGAGACCACCAGTTACTGTAAGAAAGACATGAGTATTTCAGGACACTTCTATGCTGCAGCTCAGCAAGGTCATCTGTGGTTGCTGTGGGGCAGCTCCCTCTCACCTGTCCTGCTTGTGTGTGCCCACTGGGAAGCTGAGCAAGGCAATGCCAACTTTTCAGGCTCAATGTTTGGTACAAAACAGGAATGAGGACACACCATGCACAATAAAATTCCATCCATAAATAGAGGTTGTGGCTGTTAGGAAGACAAGGTATGGGTGGAGCAGGAAACAAGAAAACAACACACAACAAAGAAAAAAACTATATCCTGAGGAAAAAAAGGAAAGAAAGTATGTCTTGCTTTCTTTCCTACAACTAGATGGGCATGACACTGGGCCAGGCTGCTGTACAGCTGCCAAGTTCTTGAATGCCCCTTTCTGCAGGGATGGCACTTTATACCTCTCTACCCTCAGTATGGGATTGTAATATCCCAGAACATCAGTGACTGTCCCCAAGAGGAAGCAGTAATGGGGAGAGAGCCTTTAGGCTGTAGTCAGTGTGCCACACATTTGTCATCTTCCCTGAGCCTCACAGAGCTGCTCCAATTGCTGATTATTTGTAGCTCTCTGTTTCCCCACTAAATGAGTGCTCTAACACATTTGTACCTCTGTTATCAGCTGAAAAACATAACTGGGAGGAGAGAGAGAGGCACTTTGTGTATGCAAACAAAGAAAAACAAGGGAATCCAGCACTTGCTGGGGACTGTACAGGACTCAAGATGTGCATGAGCCTTGGGGTTTGCCAGCTTTTACATTTGCTCATGTGTAACAGCAAGCTGTGATTTGTAGRCTGGGGCTGCTGTGTTGTCCAGAGCCCTCTCACAGTCCAGCAGTTTGTATCTGCTGCCACTCCAGGAATTTTGCCCTGTGGAGATCTGAAAAGGCTTGAAAAGGCAGCAGAAATRTGAATTACTGGGGAGCCCCGGTGTTCACACAGAAAATCAGTGCGAGTCAGCTCTCCTGCACAACCTGCTCTCTGTGAGCTGTTGGGTACATTCTGCACAGCCACACCCCAGCCAACAATCCCTCCTTTCYCTGCATGTCCTGGGGCTGCCTCTGCATCAGTTATTCTGTGCAAAGCTCTTCCCCACAGCATCTGCCACWGAGCTTTCACACCTCTGCACTTTGCCCTCTGCAGCAGCTGCTCTGCTTGCTCTTCTCCCTTTGCACAGCTATTCCATGCCTCCCTATATCCCAGGGAGCAGTCTCACACTCTTTAAAGTTTGTTTGGAGTGCTTGTTTCTTGCTTGAGGCTTTGTTGTTTTAGCAGAAATAAGGAAGAAGGAGGAATTTTTATTTCTTTCTTCCCAGGCTCTGGAGTCTGGAGTGCTGTGCTGAGCATTTCAAGTCCATAGCAAAATATTTAGGCACTGGGTTGATGAGAAGTTTCTTTAACCACAAGATGCTGCAGGATATGGGAGATGCTGCCTCTGTTYAGGCACCACCAGGCAGGAGCTGGTGTTTGTAGACATACAAGGCTGTACCCCAGTGGTATGGGCAGTGTGGGTGTGCTTTCTGTGCCCACATACAGGACTAAAGTCTGAGGATTGCTTTGAAGTAAGAAGAAAACTTAAAAGGGGAAGGAAAAGGGTGTTTAGGATATTTTTAAAATTTTATTCCCTTTATTTACTTGGCTAGCTATAGCCTTCATTTAATTGGACATGCTCAGGGAAAGCCTCTGTGTTTATTCTGATCTTTATTCCAGCAGTGGCAGGTTATTTTTGCAACTTTGGTATCCTGTAAATAGTATATTTAGTCTTTTATCAAGGTTTCCCTATGTTGGTGTCAGCAGAACAGCTTCCTGGACCTTTGCTATAGAAKAATTTGCATGTGATGCTATGGGCTGTAAAATGAGGCAGAAAGAAGAGCCTTTGTCACTTAAGGTGCAGTTGCTTAGGAGACCTTGTTGTTTGGTCTTTTTCCTTCTCTATCTTCTGACAAACATTAGATAAAATACTGGATTGCATTTTTATACTCAAAATGCAGATTATATTTAGTAGCAGTGAACTAATGCTCAGGGAGAAGAAAACATGGATACAAGAGCGAACTTCAGTCTGCAACAATCACAAACAGCAACAAAAAAAGAAAATATATATTTGGGTTTTTCCTCCTTTGATTTTTATCCTCTGGGGAGAAAGGTCAGCAGTGCTCCCCCATCCCCCTTCCTCTTCCCCTCCCTTTCTCTTCCCCCAGAGACTGTGAGAGTATGTCAATATTAAACAGCATTTTCCCTATAAAGATCTCTGGAGAATAACAGAAGCAACTTCTTGCTCTTTCTTTGTTCAACAAACACCAGCCAGGCCTTCACAAACAGCCAACTGAAGCATAGTCAGGAAAAAACAAGTTCTTAAAGGCAGCAGTGGCCAAGGAAAACAACTGGGCAGTGTGAGGGTTTTGGTGACGCAGCTGCACAGCTGCTGAGTTCAATGACTCTCAGTTGCCTCCATCTGAAGTTGTGCTCCACTCTTAAAATGGTTTTTACCTCCATTGCTATAAATAGCAGGCCAGGATGCTTTGCTGCTTGCAGCCCCTGAAGCAGCTTGGGAAAACAAACAAAACCACAACCGAACCCTAAAAACTGAACCAACACACAACAGGAAAGTAAAAAAACCTTCAAGTGTCTTCTCAGTAGGATCCTAAATGTCAAAGAGAGATCATGAAGTTACAGAGTGGTAATGCTTTAGATGATGATTTTCTGAGATCTTTGTTGGGCAAGAAGATGTTCAGCACTATAAGAGTAGTGCCAACTCTTCTGTTCTTTCTGTAGGAAGAAGCCTCCCTCAGGGCTGGTGTCACATAAACTGCTRATCATTTCATCTGAGCTACCTGTCTAGATGCCCCTTAGCATCAAGGGAAAGAAACAGTGGCTTTCCTCTTCTCAGAAAGTGGAGRTTCAAAACAAGCCCCAAAGGTTTTATCCTAAAAATATTTACTATAAAGCCTCCTTCCTCTGAAGAGGCCTCAGATTACCCGAACTGATGTACGTGACTGCACTGTACAAATCCCAAGTTAGATGAGATGACTTTCAATGTATATACATAACCTTGTAATTGTAAGATGGATCYAGAATAATGAAGATTTCACCTGTGATTACTAGTTTAAATTCAATCCTAATTTTGAATGAGTGAAAAAAATCTCAGTTTTTTTCCTTGTCCAGCAGAAGTAAGCCATTAAGTTCTGTGACAAGGGGAGAAATGTACTTTCTGAGTATATTAATATGTGATAATTCATGGTATTGTKTAGATTTATCTGCAAGAGCAATGGTTTTTCTACTGAAGGCAGCAAAATGTTGGCTCTTGACTTGTTGGGATTTTAAGCTSACTCCCCCATGACATGCCCACCAAGTTGTCTGATCTGTGTTTGAAATGCATTAATTACACTTGCCTTTCTAGTTGTTTTACCACCAAAGCTGTTTCTTTCCTGTCTATAAATCCAGATGCACGGAACATAGGAAAATACACCTCAACCAGCAGAAATGCTCCTAAACCCCTTTTCTATGTGCATAAAACTATCTGAGCTTGGAAGTCCTTGTGGTTGGACACCTGTGCTCTGTTTGCCCCTGCATGTCACCCACTGCCAGCTGTGCATCCTGCTGGAAAGTGAGCYATTGCTCACATTAAGGGCATAAAGCTGCCAGTTGTGCCCCTGCAGAAAGACTTCAGCATCTGAAATATGTTACTCCTCTGGGGTTAAATATTGCCATTCTGGCCCATAAATCTCRCAGTGAAATTCCCCTTTCAGAGAAAAGCAGAGAAACTTTTGCAGCAGGTTAAGGGAGTTCTGATGTTTTGAAAAACTCTTTGCAGTTTCTCAGTGGTTTGGGATGTCAGATGTTACATGAAGAGGAAAGTCAGTGGGTGATATCTGAGAGAGTGGTGACAGGTGCAATGATGAATATGTACCATTGTTTTGCATGTTTTTCCCCCAAAATGTGTGTACACACGGTCTCTGGTTTTATTGGTTTTATTTTTGAAGTAAATTTTCTGACTGCTTCTGAGATATTTTTAAGGAGAAGTTATGAGCTCTTGCTGATCAATGTCTTTAATCTTATTGGTCTAAGGCTATGCAACCAAGGAACTGAAGATTATATGAAGGAGCTGCAATGGGTTTTTTTTTTTTTGAGGGGAGTTGGTTGTTTTATTTTGAGGGKTTTTTTGTGTGTTCTGTTTGTTTTTGCTTCATAGACATCTGCAGCATCAGCTGCAGAAAAAGACACATGAGTAAATTCTGGCAAATTGAAAGAGAGCAGCCTCTGAAGGCTGCCTGGCAAACTTCTCTGTATCACCACTACTTTCTAGAATAAAACAAGCTTTACTACAGCTAATTTATGCCATTTAAACAATTTAATATTTGTGTTGAAATTAAAAATACTAATCTTTACACATTTTGCTCTGGTTGGCATTAAAAAAWTTCCTTTAATTGGAACAACATTTGAAAAACTTTTGGAAGTATTTTGCTTTGAAACATGGAAGGTAATTAAATAAAATCAGTATTTTCTTAAGAGAGAGGTGAACCTTGTCTAAGATAACTTTTTAAATGGGCAGTGTTTTCATAAAACAAAATTTGTTTTACACATTACTGAGGAAATTTCACCCAGCAGAGTAAATTGCTAATGCTGACAACCCTAATGGCGTGGAGTCAGATTCTGGGAGGAGAGACTAAGACAGAAAGACCCTGTAAAAGGTACCTGGAAGCTCCTTTGTCAGCTAACAAAGGCCTGCCATGGAATTTGGGTGGGTTTCTGTAATTCTGCTGACTGCTGCAGGCCAGGCATACCTTTGCCTCTGTGTGTAACTGTGAGAGTTTGCAGCAATTGGAATTAATTACAACAGCTGGGCAGAAGTTATATACCCCCCCCAGCTTGCTGATACCCACCTCCATCTGTTTGAGAACATAACTCTGCAGGTGATTAATTAGCATAAAATACAGTTTTCTTTTCTCCTGAAAACTGATTCCTGTTTACATTTACTTCTAATATGCAAAGAAATTGCTACAGTTTGCTGTCATCTTGTTTAGGTCCATGAGATTTGGGGGCTAAATGCAAAGAGATGCTTAAGCTTAAGGTGGTCAGTGAGTAGAAAGTTATGCAGTTAAAAATCACAGATTTTGAACAGCTCTTGGCACATTTTCATTTGCATGTGCAGTGTGGGCTTACAGTGATAGATATACACTCTGTGAAATCAAGCCTCTGTGRTCTTTTCTATTTTTAGAGAAAAACAAGAAAGGGGATGTCAAAGAGTGAAAAATGAGCTCCCCACCATCCTGCTTTCATTATTAGCATGGAGGAAAATGAAGGAGAAGAGAAAAGCAATGCTGGCCTGAAGCTCAGCTTGCTCTTGCTGTGGTTCAGAGTGGTTGGAGGATACAGAGGTTTATTTAACTGTGTCTTTACTCAGTCCCATTCCCATGGGATCTGAGGTCCAGATTCTCCAGAAGATGTAGGTGGTATTTCATGAATACCTTATAGATTACATGATTCRCTGTGGGTGGTATTTTATTTCCTAGAGACTGGCCATAAGACAAAATTTATATGTGTGTGGCAGTATCTAACACCACAGCACTGGTTTGTGTCCTGATTTAGGGGAGTAAGCACCAGAATGTAAACATCTTTATTGGAGGAAAGACTCCCCTCAGGTTCATCTTGATGCTTCTAATTACAGAGGCACATTTTGAGGTTCATTTATCTTCCTACAAACACATCAACAGCTCAGACAGAAATAAAATAAAATAAATTACATCACAGGGCACATAACATGTCCAGAAGAAGGCAAGAAGAAGAAAATTTTTCAAATTTTTAATGGCAGCTGTATAAAACTAATTTTAAGAATGTGGAGTTTGCTCCATGTTAGGGCATCTTTAGCTAAAATCACACTATTTTGAGAAACTACTTCATGTCCAGCATTTAAATTTATACAAAATAGGAAAGATCTGCATGACGTTAAGGCTAAATACTTAGTGATGTTTAGCAGCAGCTCATTTTCACTGATAATTCCCCAGCTCTAATTGTGCCARCTTCAACAAACAGAAAGTCATATTGATAATAATGTACTACACAGGATAGATTTGGTTTAGATTGAAATTTTCTCCTAAAAAGAGATAAGAAAAACCGAGTCACTGTTGGTCATTTAACTTTCTTCTGTGTGTGTGCAGAGATTAGGAGAATTAGAGAAGGGGGTATTGGTGGCATAGGAGATGTGCTGGGTTAAATCCAAGACCTAATCCCATGGCTGTATTTTGAAAAATMATTTTTCAGCTGCTATGGTAAATGTTTCTGAAAACAGAGGAGAGGTTCATAGTCTGTTACAACAATGAATCAAAATAACTCTSCTCATTTTCCATGCTAAGTCTCAATAGCCTTGGTGAACCTTGAAACAGGAGAGTGACAGTGTAAGGTAACTAAAATCCTGAAAGAGAAAACAGGTAGATTCATTATCTCTGAGGTTAATACTCGTCTGCTGCTCAGTTCCAGGCACRGGAGCTGTGTCTGCTTAACAAATAATCTGTCTGTGGGTCCAGCACAAATGCACCACAGAATCCCAGGGCCTGATCCTAAAATCTGGGAAAGAAAACATGGTCTTGAAGTTGAGCACATGATTAATGTATTGGTGAACACTGAAATCTGGTCCATGCTGGAATTTTCCTTTTTCCAGTATTAAAAAATCCCTCCAAATCTCTGCAAGTTTGCCAGTCCCACCTGTGTTTCATCTGCCATAGGCAGCAAGTTCGCAGCAGCCCTGATCTTATGAGAGATGGAGACACAGCACACACTTCTAATGAGTTCCAGGTTATATATATCACAAAATATACATTGTGCATTCATGCTGTGTGTGCATATGCTGTCTATGCAGACATAAGATACAAAAAGTAGAAATTATTATAAAAGAGAATATAAAAATTGTAGAAGTATTCACCAGGGAGATCACAGATGAATTTTGTGGCTAGCAGACATTAAAAAAATCTGACCAGGAATGAGAATCTCACAGGAATGAGAATCTTGTGGCAGGAAGAGGGCAAGGGAGGAGGTGGCTGTGGTAAATAAGCCCTGAATTTATACAGATAACAAGTTTTCTGCAGCTTACTTGAAAAGTAGTGGGGTTGYAGTTTAAATCTATTCCAGACTGTGATCGATGGTGGACTGGTTGTTTGACTGCTCCTCTGCTTCACTTCCTGCATCTATTTGATGTAACTGCTGACACAAAGCATTCTGAAAACTCAGGAAAATAAGATTATGCTATCAAGTTGCAAATGCTGTCTCTATGTGATTTTAAAGTAACAAGACTCAATGGGCCTSTGTGGTCTGCAAGAGGACAGATGTTTAAATGGACACTGGCTCCTCTCTGATATTCTGTCTCTTCACTGAAACCTTAGCTCATGGCTGAGAACATGTGCTTCTATAGATGTCTGAATTCAGTGTCTGAGCAGGCTAAAGACAGCAYGGCCAGTTAGTCAGGGTGTTGTCTCTAAGCATCAAAAAGTTTCATTTGGGCTGATTTTTCAGCTGACAGTTTATATTTTAATCATTTTTTAATCCTGATATGTCACCACCCATTCTCTAACATGTTTTTCTGGGTAAAGTCATACTCTGTTTCCCCTTTATCAGAAAGAGTCAGTGCTGGTGGTTTTTTGKTTTTGTTTTCTTTTAAATTTTTATATATGTTTTCTTTGTGTGTCAAGTCCCAACTAGAACATTCTCTTAGGGTATTAAGGTTCTTGTAATTAAAAGACAGAATAATAAATACAAAATTAACCTATCCCTTAGCTAATTTTTCTTTGTCCTTAATATGTTAGGTCCATACTTCATACCATAGGAAAAACTCAAAGCTAATATGTAAAACAAGATWAATCCTGCCTTGCCAGAAACTCTTCCACTTGCTTTTACCCTCTGAGAGGAACTGACTGGTGCTGAGTCAAAACTCAGAGAATTTAAAGCACAAGGAAGCTCCCCAATTTTTATAGGGATTGGAGGAAAAAACTCCAAATGCAAAAATTGTGCCTGTGCTGACAGATCTTACCTGCACAACCACAGGAAACATTTCTCTGAAAGGGTCAGGCTCTTTTGGAGGCAGCCTCCATTCTCACCCACCTACAAATTGACAGTACAACAAGTAGGAACAGGAAAAATCCCCATAAACATCTTTGTGCATTAGCACTGTGTTTGGTTCTGGAAGGTCTGAAATATCTGGGAGCTGTTGGGGTGTTTCAATATGAAAACCAGCTGAGGGGTTTGAGGTGTGCTACAAGTGGCAAACTGCAAGTTACCTGTCAGCCTCCTTCTAAATCTGTTAGAAAGCAGAACATGCACAGGCTGGCTGATTTTCCCTCTTTTTAGGCATGGAATAATATAGTAGCAGGTAATTTTGAAGTAAGTCAAGTAATCTGTGCACTTTATATAGTGTAAACTCATAAGGCAGCTATTTGGATCCTGGCAAGGCTTCTGAGAAAGCCAGTTCTGAGGGGGAAAATAGAGGACAAGATTTATTCCATTTCCTTTGATACCTCAATGTGCAAGAAAGCATCCAGCCTTGCTGCTGCTAAAGCCTTCAGAAGAGCCTTTAGGGATCATGCAAGAGCTGTGTGTTCTGTGCCTCACCACCAAGGTCAGGTTGTCAAATTAAATAACCTCTATCTTTTTTTATTCCTGTCTTTCTACTCCCAGCCTTTGCTTGTTTGCCAAGTTGACTTTTCCAAATAAAGGCAGCAGACAAGCTTTGCATATCAAGCAAAGAAAAGGAGGATTTATGAACAGAGAAATCAAAAAGATGCTAACTTTTTAACAAGATAGCTACATTTTTATTACCCATATGAAATATTCTAAGTCCCAGGAGAGAGATGTAGTGAGGCAAGATTTATTCATTAGTTTATCATGAAATGTAGATAAATAAAAAAGGTCCTTTACATGATGGAAACCAGTATTTTCCTAAAAAGAAGCTTTTATTTTTTGGGGAAAAAACTCCATTATCTGATAAATATTGCTGGACTTAATTTTAAGTTGTGACACTGAGAAGCAATATGGAAAAGGCAGGGAGTAAATCCAGACACCAGCCAATCCCCTCCATATTTATTGCAAGTACAAACAAGGTACTCGTCTTTGTGGTGAGTTACAAGCTGTTAAGATCTGGTCTAAGATCAACAAAGTCCTTTTGCATCTATCATGAAATAGTTATAACTTTGTGTTAAGGGGTGACCTGGATTTGRGCCAAGTGGCCAAGTTGAAAATGGCAGTTTTAGGATCTGTATAAATTACTAAGCTGACTTCTTCTGAAGAAACAAAGCTAAAAGTGTTCAGATCCCTTTGAAACACTGCAAGAATCAAATTACAAATACATATCAGATATAAATATACCAAATCAAATGAAGGACAACCTAGTTCTGGCCTTGCCTGGCCTGGCTTGGCCTCTCCTATTCAATGCTATCCTATTCTATTTTATGCATTTCCATTCTGTCCTCACCTGACTTGACCTTACTGTGGTAATAACTGAAAATGTGATTGTGCAGTCACTGGGTGTTATTCTCTAATGCTCTTCTCAAGGAATGCATGCAGTTGGTAAAAATAATAGGATTATGTAATGGTCTGCACTCTTTAGCTAAATAAAACAGRGTAAGTTTAACATCTAAGAAAATCTTGTCCTCAAATCAGAGTTTTAGACCAGCTTAGATGTACCCTGAATTTTAATCAGAAATTCAAAGACTCGCTAAGGTTGGAAAAGCCCTCCAATTTCCTTGAGTCCAACCCTTAGCCCAAGGCCTTGAGTGTCTCATCTACACTTTTTTTTTTTATGGTGACTCCCTAGGTAGCCACTTCCAGTGCTTGATAACCCTTTCCATGATGAATTTTTCCTAATATACAATCTGAACATCCTGTGGCACCACTTGAAGCTGTTTGCTCTTGTCCTGTTATCTGGGAGAAGGGGCTGAACCCCACTGGCTACAGCCTCCTTCCAGTGGTTTTAGTGAGCCATAGGGTCCCTCCTGAGCCTCCTTTTCTCCAGGCTGAAAGCCCCCAGCTCCCTCAGCTGCTCCTSATCAGAACTCTGCTCCAGACCCTTCCCCAGCCCCATTGTCCTTGTCTGGCTGCTCTCCAGCCCCTCAGTGTCTTTCTTGTTGGGAGGGGCCCAAAASAGAACACAGAACTTGAGGTGTGACCTCACCTGTGCTGGGGGCAGGGTTAGTTTAGCATTTACTAAATAGGGAAGGCTTTTAGACTGCAGGGCCAATGCTGCTGTTGAAGTGAGAAATACAAAGCCACAAGTAACTGCARTTACTTGAAAGAGAAAACAACACACAGTCCCACTGAAACAGCCTAGATGTCAGATTACTTTTTTCTTAGGTTAATGGAGGGGTATCTCAAGAATCAAAATAATAAYCTTCAATTCAAAATACCAGATCCAATGTGTAATTAGAATGAGATGCAATAGAAAAATCTTGTTGTAAGAGTTTGTCAKTCTACCTCTGATGTATAAATACAGAACTAACAAAACCATATTTTCAATACTGATGTAGCAGCAAGATAAAATTTAATCACACCAAAGCCAGTTTCATAACATTTATTTTGGAGCTGGGTGTACTGATAGAAACACTCGACTTCAGTGTTGCCCCTTGCCTCTTATAGCCTGGAGACACATTTTTTCATACACAAATAATTCTTATGACATCTCTTGCAACACTATCTCATTGTTCAAACAGGAATTRAATATGAACAGATATCTCTTTTTAACCCTACGAATTGTGGCAACTGTTTTGTTAGAGCAGATATTTTGTTCCTCTGGGAGAATCTCTCAATTAGTGGTGGCCTTTTGTAAGAATGCCTTGTAAAATATTTGGCTGAAAACTTAAAAAGTAACCCATAACATCATAGCCTTGAATCTTGAGCCTGTACTTACTTCTGCAATTAGATCAGATCTTTTTCCAGTTACTTTTCTAAATCCATTTATGGTGATAMRGAAGGTAGCATGACCAATAATGGAAGTTTAAGAAGACTCCAATAGAATTGTTTTAATCAAATTCTCAATAGCAAGTAATAAAATTCTATCTTTTAGTAAAGAGTTATCAGATCTCACAAAATAACCTTTACAACCCTACTTTCCAGTTCCAAATAAAGTAGATGTAGTTCAGATAAGACTATTATAAGGATTTTCCTTTCTGGGGCATAAATGAGTTCAAATTCCCTTTAGAAAACGAAACATTTACTGCTTCATGTACCACAGTGAATTTGGTCTCCTTTCCTACTGTGGACTGGGACTGCTTCAGAGCAACAACTGACTCCTCTCTGTGTGTGCACAGCCTGTAGCCCAGCACCACTGAGCTCTAAATAAGTGCATTGACTCACACACTCACTCTGACTTAGCCTGGGTTTGTGGTTTGATGGATTTCCCAAAAAATTTAGCCTGAGATTTTTTTTTGCCCGCCTGGCATATGGCTTAGTGCACAAGCAAGAGTGTTGGAATACACATTTTAAACTACTCTCTCATCAAYAGTAAAAGGCTTCACCTGTGAAATTTTCTAGCAGGCTGGAGTGCAACAGCGGGGCCACAGAAGTCAGTGAACGTGGGCAGTCCTGGGCTGGGCAGTTCTGGGGTCAGTGTGGGCTTGCATGGGAGCCCTCACCTCCAGCTCAGCTCCCCTGATCTGTTCAAGGCTTATGCCAGGGTGGGCTCTGGGCAGTGCCTGCCGGATCAGCCCATCCAGCAGAGGTGCTGCACTCAGCCATGTGCTCACTCGTGAAGAGGAAGAAGGGACAGCAATTGCTTCACTTTTGTCCTTACTGGAACTTGGACACTGTGGAAAGGTTCAGGTTTTTTTGGTTGGTTTGTYGGTTGTTTTTTTCCATGTCTTCTATTTCTTCCTTAGCACACAGGGCAAGAATTTAGTTCCATTCAGACCAGTTGACCTTTAGGTTCTGAACAGATTCCTTTCATAAATTATAACAAATACATTGTCTAATTGTACAGGAAATAAGAATTGGGMGAACTGGATTTTCTTACTCAGTGTTCTGTGAGTTCTGTATGATTCCTGMCCTGAGGGAAAAAACCAGAAACCAGACTGGATTATGAGCACTGGGGTCTGAGAAGCTATCTGAAATAAGCTTTAATTGAGATTAAATACAGGGGTCCAGTATTGCAATATTGAAATGTTTCTCAAGTGCCATCAATCCTGAGAAACATCCAAACTTCAACCCACAGCTGCCTCTCTGCCTCTATCCAATGTCAGTGCAGCTGTGATAAGACTGGGACAAAAGGTCCCTGTGTAACTGTCAGCTTCAGAGCTCTTTTCCTTCCACTCAACTTTATTTTTATTTGTCATTAGTTACTGGCCATTTTTAGAGCACTTTCACTGAGAGCGGGGCAAGTGAGCCCTGAGTGGAAGAAAGTCTTAAATCAATGTGAAATGCTTTCAGAAAGAGGTGGTATATACATATCCTTTCTTCTTTGTGGGTGGCTCCAGAGAATAATGAGCCTACTTTTTATACAGAGGCAAAAGGGCAAGACAGGGGAAAAAGTTTGACCCAACTGTAAGCATCACTGTAAGCAGCTCAGGGGGAGGAGAGTAATGCAAACACAGCTCCACAAGATGGAAGGCACTTTATTGGAAGCAGCTGGCAGGCAGAGAAAGAGGATATTTTGGCACCATCAGAAACTTTATCAAGACTTAGCCATGTAAGGTTGCATTGATTGTTATTTATAGCATCAGCTTAGAGGGGGTATGGAAATTATACCAGGAACCTCATTAGTATCAGCTTGAGAGCTGTGTCCAATCTTTCTGCTCTAGTGATTGTATTCATTCCATAGCATGGAGCCTGGGAGAAATCTTCTCMGTGGCTTTCAGCCTGATTATGGAGGGAAAATGTAAAAATGGAGGGCAACTGAAATACTGACCAGGGAAGACTTTTCTTTTCCTGTCTTTTTCTAGAGTCCCACAGATATACCACCACCCCACCTGCCCTCCTCTCCAGTGGAAAGCAGAGTTCTGTTTCCTTCACAAATTAAACCAYTGGAAAACAGAAAGTTTCTAGAGATAAAGCTTTAAAAATCTGTTCTCATTTTTATCAGAAGAGAGTATATAATTGACTGAAACCATCAAGGAATGACATATGCCATTTGCAGATATACAAGTTATCTACTCTCTGGCAAAATCTGCCATCAATTGGTTTAAACTGTAAACATCTTATTAATTTGAGATTTTTTTCAGTCTTTCAGGAACTTATTTTCTTTAATTATGTCACCTGATAGTGAGCCAAGTCAAAGGCTGATTGATTGTTTAAACCAAGATGCTGCCAGTTACAAATACTGCCTGTATAATACAAATACCACTACAGGTGTCGCAGCTCTGATTTATTCCTAATTTTCAGGCAGTCTGTATGTGCTGCAGTCTCATTTTGARTATTTGCTATACTCATATTTTTTGTTTCAAGAAGCCCTTTTTCAGATCTGAGCAGCTGGGGTGTCTGTCCCACTAGATCTTSTCAAGGAAAAGCTGAAAGAGGCTTTGCKTTCAAAGGGTTTGAAGGCYTGAAATGTATATTTTCTATATAATRTTTGAGGGCTTTGGTACTTAGTTGGTTTGCAGACTGTATCATCAGAGAATTGCAGAACAGGGCAGATGGAACTTGAGGAGTCTCAGTTTACATAAAGAGCAGAGCTGCAAAAAATGTTACTGAAAAGAAAAATCATGGCTTGAGATATAGAATTTTCCCCGTGTGCTTACTGCTGCTTATTGTCTGCATTTAATAACATATCCAGATTTTTAAAGTTCAGACTCACTTGCAATCTGCCCTTATTCTACTAGTTTTATATCAGGTAGATCAAGTGGAAAAAGACATGCAATAGCACTATATATTGAAATTCTGCATTCCTTTGGGAGTCTGTTAATTTTCAAACATTGCAGTTCAGGCTCTAACTGAATGACTGGGACAGAAGTTAACAGTCTGATRCTTTTCAGTATTAAGCCTTTGCTGAATTGGATTTAAAGTTGTTTGGTTTCTTTAATCAAGGTTTGTTTTGCATCCTGTACTGTCTTTAATTGTTTCATTTACTTATTGATAGTAAACCAAGTGATAAAGCACATGTGAAATACAGCCCTGTCAGTAATTAAMACATCTGATTTAACTCATCTCTCCAATTTGGTGCAGGTATTCCTAATTACTTTACCTTTGAATTTTTTCTTCTCTGTGAATGAATTACTCAGGAAAACTTATCCTGACAGCCTCACTCATATCTGGAGCTCRATTGTGTTCAACCAGTGCATCCATCCAAATTTTTTTCTCAGACTAAATGACATTTTAGTACTTTTTCTTGTCTTATGCTTTGGCTATTACAGGAAAATCCAGAATGTCTGGGTTCTGAATATGTTATTTGCAGGTGAGATTTTTATATGCAAATTTATTTTTTCCTTTTTGATTAAGTTCTTATCTGATCTACCATTTGCAGCTGTTCCCTTCAAGTCTTTATGAGGGCTAACTAGATCTACTACAGCTTATGTACATTTGAATGGCACTTTGAAATTAATTTTTCTTAATTCTTTCCCGTAAGTGTTAAAAATCAGGTGGACTATGATCATACATATTTTCAAATGGTGTCTTTTTTCTCATTGCCACTGCAGAGATCCTTCTGCATCATTTATCTCCAACACTGCTTCCTCTCCTGGACTTTATTACATTTGCAGACAAACTAGAGGATTCCTGGTAGGCACTTTTACTGAGAAATTACCTGCAATGTGCATTTTTCTGTAACTCTGAAAGAATGTCTTTTATTCCCTAGTAGTGTTTTATGGTGTTTCATTTAAGATTGGGCTTCTGCAATCAGAAATTTCCAACCCCACAAAGACCTTTTAAACTTTCTTGTAAGCTGTCAAGAAGTGACTGAAGTTGTGTAATCTTGCATTTTCTGGGCCACAACTGTTGAAAGGGGAATCAGGCTGCTATTTTCAAGTGAGCTATTAAATAATGATAGAGGATTGCATGGTTTCTGGTGACTGCACTAGAAGTGTAGCAGACAGACATTAAACATCCTGTGCCTCCCATTTGCATAAACATTGGTTTGGAAATCACTAGGGTCAGTAGTCTTCAAAATGCTCAGTAACCACCTGGCCACCATTGGAGCTAAAGATGCAAGGCCAGCTTCAGGGCACGAGTGAGATGTGGGCTCRGGATCGTGCCCAGGCTGTGACCAACACCTGCCCATCACACAGCGCTGGGTAAGGGCAGAGGGAGGGGAGCAGAATATCAAAAGGACCAATAACATGGATCAACAGCAGTGGTTTTGTGCCCTGCAAGTCATCACTCCTCCCAGTTCCACAAAAACTTAGGTGGAACACACAGCCATAAAAGGGAGGCTTCTGCTTCCCTAGAAGAAAACCATGTTTCCTACAGGAATGCTTCTAAAGCCTCTGTCACCTATTTAGAATTGTTTAAGGATATTCCCTATGCCTAGTACCTGTACCAAAGTTAGATAAACCAGCATTCTCCACTGACTTCATGGGAAATGAGAGTTTCCTAAGAARGATTCCAATTGCTGAGATTTTAATATCTCCCCTTGTAACTGTTGTTGGTACCCATTCAAGAGTGACCAGGGAGGGAGCAGCATTATGTATTAACCTCAGCTCTGAAGTAGGAGTTAGGGATATGAAATAGTTTTAAATGTTTGTAGAGATTCTCACAGAGATARTGACAATCAAGGAGAGAATTTGATAAAGTAGGAAGGGGAAAAATGCTATTAGACAAATTGGAACTCTAGGTAATGTGGTGAAAAGAGACAGGCTGAAGAATAGAGGAGTGTCTGGCAAATGTTATATAACTGAAATTATTCTGGCAAGATTTGGGTAGAGAAGAGCCAAAACCCAGAGCAGGGTCTGGTAAGGACTGCCCAGAATGAAGAATTGGAATGGAAAAAACTTGTGAAGCACTTTCCAAGTGTCCCAAATTCCTTTGTCAGTGATGTGAAGTGCTCTTTACGAATTGCCTTGGATGGGGCTGGAGGTGGTGAGGTAGTGTCTAAGCTTCAGCTTGTACCTTGCAGCTTCCATGCATGAGTAGGCTGAATTGGTGGAATGTTGAGTTCCCTAATATTTCTGCAGAGGGAAAAAAGAAATTCTATTTAATTGCTGACTTTTTCTCACTTTTCCTACCAGCACTGAACCATTGTTAGAACRCTCAGCTAATTTTCTCCAGAAAATATGCTACCAGCAGAGCAGCTGTGGTGTTTCAGTGAAGCATCTAAAATTAAATCACATGAAGCCATCTAATTCCTTATTKTCCCATTCCAGTAAAGTCTGTTTTCTGGTTCAAAAACATCTTGAGTGCCCTCAGCTTTTTATGACCTACATTCCATGCATTAGATAGTCTCACCCCTCCCCCTCCACAAGTGACAGACACCCAAGGACAAAATGTCAATAATATTTTCCCAGAAATAGTGATGATGCATGTCTGAGTCAGGGAGAGAGAAACCATGGGTATATAAACAATMCAAGCACAGAAAGATGAAAATGATGCAAGAGAATCTGATAGATTTTTTTGCTTTGATAGTTTTTCATGAACACGGAGTATATTGAATACTGAAGCAGTGTTATTATCCTTTCAGAGTATTTGAGGTGAAATAATTGTTGTTTCACCACTTTAAAGGTGTTAGACACCTTTTTTCCCTTCCTATAATTCTCTGCTCTGTAGGAGGGAAATTATTTTTAACTTGTATAATTCAAGTGTGTGATGATGCAATTCTTATTTTTTACCTGGATACTTATTAATGACGTCCATTGGCATGACATATATTAGATACATATTCCTGAAATATGTCTAAGTATTGTTATTACTGAAGTTTTGAAGAAGAATGTTGAAGCACAGTGAGATTTGAAGACAACCCAGAGCAACCCAGAACAACCAACAATGTAGCAGGTTGAAGCTGATGGCMGCCCAAAAATATGTAGCCTTCATGAATGTCTAAGCCTCCTTTGGTTTTTGATCCTTATGATTAAGATTTCAYACTTTGGAACATGTAGCATTCTTGACAGTATGAGACTAAAGATTGTGATACAAATGGGTTTGGTGGTAGTGGGTAATCTGTTGGTTTTCAGAACAAAAAGATCATAAAGTATGTTGTAGAATGACTTGAGTTGGAAGGGACTGTAAAGATCTTCTATTTCCAACCCCCCTGCCAAAGACAGTGATGCCTTTCACTGGACCAGATTGCTCAAAGCTCTAAAGTGTCCTTGAACACTTCCAGGGWTGAGACATCCACAACTTCTCTGAGCAATCCATCCCAGTGTCCCTCCACCCTCACAGAAGAGYTCTTCCAAACACCTGAGCTGAACCTCTCTCCTGCAGCCAGAGCCATTCTCCCTGGTCTGTCTCTGCAAGCTSCTGCAGCCTCTCTCAGTCCTCCTTGTAGTCCTTCAGACACCAGAAGGCCACAATGAGCTCGCCCTGATGCCTTCTGTTCTCCAGGCTGAACAATCCCAAATGTTTTAACACTTCCTCATAGCCAACAGGTAAATAATGGACTTTAGATGGCACAGAAAGAGCAAATRTCTGTTTAGCAAAGTATTCTGTACTTTTGACTAGCCAGTAACATCTTGAATAAGGTAGGAAAAGGGCAAATAATCAGTAA
This sequence comes from Cardinalis cardinalis, assembly GCA_014549065.1. Lineage (NCBI taxonomy): Eukaryota > Metazoa > Chordata > Aves > Passeriformes > Cardinalidae > Cardinalis > Cardinalis cardinalis. Next base: position 5,348,646 of record JACDOX010000021.1, read on the forward strand.
TATGTAATCCTTGTATTATTCTACYGGGAAAATATTCCCATATGACTTAGGGAATTTGAGATTCAGGTTATATCCTTCTACCATTCAGTGATAACTGTTGTGGTTGAGGGAATCCCAAGAGAAATTTTGTTTCTTGTTTCRTTTCTTGGCATCAGCAACACTTTAGACAATAACTGGAAAATGTYAGTGTGTGTGATAGTATTTGTCTCTGTAATCCCATTCACACTAAGAAGTGAGTACAGACTGAGCCAGTTCTTCCACCTATATTGGCAAATCAGTTGCACAGATTTCATCAGAGTATGCTGGGCGGCTTCAGTGGCTGGATGAAAAAGTAGTAATTTGGAATCACAAAGTGCAACAGTCCAGCCAGTGGTTTTCCATGACTTTTATACAGAGCCTTTAGGTCTCCATTTCTGTATCCAAAAAAAATCAATGTTTTGATTCTGTAATGTGTTTTATAAACATTCTGCTTGTCACACTATAAATTGTTTTTCTCTTTTGAGGGTAGGTTTTTGGTGTCTGGATGTTTCAAATAGGCCAAGTAAATTGAGATACCAAATTTTGTTACATACACAGACAAGAAATTTAATTATATGGGTCTAGCCCATTGGTTGTTTTCCTGAAAGAACTTTGATGCACGAGCATTTTTAATTCATTGACCCTCTGAGTGCAAAGAATGAGTGTGTATGAAAGTACATGGGCTCCCTTTGAAGAGCAGGGGGAAAACTGGACATCTTGGAAAACACATAACACATGTATTAAGCAAGGAGAAGCCTAATCCKAACCAATAGGAAAAGAATGGGGGTTTTATGTGTTGTGAATACTATTCCTCTCCAGAGCATAGACTCTGGACTCAAGCCTACAGAATGATGTATCCATACATTTTAGAGTTTAGAGGGTCTTCTGTGGCTAGAGATTTACATCTGTTTTTTGGAAGAGTAATGCTTCATGGTTTCCTTTAAAAACAGTTCTCCTCAAGACAAAAGTGATTCCCTTGTTTTGTGAGTCTTGTGCTTTGAGCTGTTACCAGGCAAGGAGCTGGGCCAGGCAGGCACTGAATGAGGGGCGTCCAGCTGTGCTTTCATGGCACATAGCAGAGCTCTGGCCTCCTGGGCTGGCCTGGGGAGAACTGGAGCTCTCAATCYCCACTAAGCCAACAGGAATCCAAGGTCCAAGAGGGAACAAAGCCAGAAGGAGTATGCAACTTGTGGCTGGTGTGGAGGAGGGAGTCTTGTGTTTTGGTCCACTCAGCGCAGATAAAATCTGCACTGAAAATTTTTTTAAGAGAATATGGGAGGAAAACTTATACTACATACAGAAACAGTATTCTGTCTTCTTTAAGGTTAGCAATCTTTCTAAAGTGGAACTCTGGGCAAAGCTGGAGGAATGGCTCCTGCCTGTATCCCAGATAGGCACAGGGCAGGAAACATCCAGCCTGAGACATTTGGGCATTGGTGCCTTTGTTCTACCAAAGTCCCCTGTTCACAGTCTAAGTTCCTCACTGGCTGTAGCTGTTAGAGACCAAAATCTGCTCTATTGAACCCAAGGACTGAATCCAGACCTCCTCAGTCTGGCCTTACTGCAAACCCAGTAACAAATATCTTAAAGCCACTGCTTTAAGATGCAGCCTGAGGATTCCTAAGTTTGGGAACCATTTCTTCCTCTGAAAATTGATCTCCCCAGATTTCCTCAATTTCAGAAAGATGAAAAGATTTTCTAAGAAAATCCTAAACCAGCAGTGCTTGATCAGAATTCTAACAAGTCACCTTTCTGTCAGCCTTGCTCTGGGAAGCCTTGGAGAGCACAGACAAAATATACCCTGCCTTAGCTCAAGGAAGCTTCAACATTTCTGCTGTAAGAAAGAGGAAGAATTTAATTCCATGGAGCTGAGATTTTGGTGTTTGATGCTGAGAGAAATGGGCAGCTTTGCTGGCACTGGTGTGACACAGAGTGACTGTACAAAGTCAGAGGCCAAGCTAAACTGTGGAAAAAACTGTGACAGACTCTTCCTAACCTCAACAGTAGGTGAAAGACAGCTGCAAAGGCACCTTAGGTTTTTCCAACCACAAACAAAAAAAATAGGCAGGCTTTTTTGGTTTAATACACCAAATTCAATATACCAAATCTGTGCTTTTTTGGTTTAATATACCAAATTCAGAGTAAGTATCCAGAATGGTTTAATATACCAAATTTAATATATCAAATCTGTGCTTTTTTGGTTTAATACACCAAATTCAATATACCAAATCTGTGCTTTTTTGGTTTAATATACCAAATTCAGAGTAAGTATCCAGAATGGTTTAATATACCAAATTTAATATATCAAATCTGTGCTTTTTTGGTTTAATATACCAAATTCAGTAAAAGTATCCAGAATGGTTTGTACTTTTCTTCTTTGCTTTCAAAAACAAAGAACTGAACACTGAAATGAGCTATGGGACATATAAATTCTGGTATCCAGAATAAAATTTCTTAGATCAGGAATTAAAATAAGGAAATCTCATGTGATAAAAAAGAAAATATACAAGGAATCTTTCATATTTCAGGGAATTTTATGTGTCAGCAACATGCAGAATCTTTTAAAATGCCGCAGGCAAATCTAGAAACTAAAATCAGGCACTGAAATCTTAAGAAACAAATCTTTGAGCAAAACCTTTGCCTTCCATTGATAAAAAGTAGCATTTTACACAAACCCACTGTATCATCATTGTACTAAATAAATTAACAAAACCCTGACTCTTTGTTGCTTTTCTACCAAATAATGATTTTTTGGTTATGAGGCATTCAAATTCTTTTATTGTGTTTTAGGCCATGTCCTAGCTGGAGATTACTGTAATTATGAGTTAGGTGACCAGATTGTGCAAATGTTCTTTGTCAAGTTCAGGGCAACATCAGTCAGATCTGAGCATTTTCACCAAAACCTCTCCAGAATTCACACTGAAAATGGAAGAGACATTTTCAGGCTTCATTTAGAGATGATGGAGCCATTGGTACAGTTAAACCAGCAGAAGAAATCAAATTTCTGGCTTAGATGGCAGTGTTGTCTTAAACCACAGCACCCATTTCTGACCAGGCCTGATTTCATATTTCTTGTAAAAGCAATAGAAGTATTTCATCATATATCATTGCTGAGCACAGCAGGGCGCTGTCGAGCAGTTAAATAATTTATAGCAGAAATACATTGACATAATTTATAGAGACCAGCTGTGAAGAAGAAAAATGCATTATAGATCACCAATGGGTTTCACAGCCACGATCTGGCAGCAGAAGGGATGAGGCTTAGGAAGCTGGGTATCAATTGCAGGCTAAAAAAAGTATGTTATGACTCTCAACTTGTCACTTCATGTCTCACCTTGTCCAACATGTTCCTATGACTGCATCGATCCTTCTGGGCCTCTTATTCCAAGTAATTCATGCAGGCTCACTTTCCATCCTCCAGAAAAGATTTAAATCTTCGTTCACTCATTTTCAGTGTCCTTCCCTTCACTGCTCTGTCTTTGCCCCCTCTTCAATTCTTAGTAGGCCATGTCTCCTCTGTGCTTCCTCCCATCCAAGTTCATGTTTCAGCTTGATTTTTATTGCCCAGTTTCTATACCAAGAAATCTGGCCCCAAAGAGAGGARATCTGGAAGATGCCCATTTCCAGCTCTGTGAGACCAGCACTACAGGAGATGTGAGAAGATGTAGACTGTTCACTGAGGACAGAACTGGTGCTGTTTAGCTTTTGAAACAGGAGCTGTTTCTGCTGAGCCCATTTGATCTATGATATCATAGAAGTTTATRTTGTAAAACTTTGCCTAGATTTGGTGGAAAGAAGTGAAAACGTGCTTCATGTAAGAAAGTATAATTTTCACTGTGATTCTAAGGTGTCTTGTAGCATACTTTTCCAGCTTCTCCAAGAAAATGTCYGTGTACTTTTAACATTGCAAAAGATATTTAATTTTCTCAGGTTTGTTCTTGAAGAAAGCTGGACAGTTGCACAATTTTGGCTGACAGTTGCCAATAAAATTCAGCCTAAGGCTATATTTTCTGTGCTACATGTAAAACTGCAGCCCAAGCCATTCAGGTCTGGCAAAGCCATATGCTGTTAAATACAGAGCCTTGTAAGTGGAAGTGTTAGTAATGTTTAATAGTAGGCAGTGCTACCAACTCCACCTCTAGGATATCTTAAATCTACTATTAGGTCTACAAATAAGATCATGCTAAAAGTAATATTAAAACAGTAACAAACATATTTTTATCAAACTTGAAGTGTCATGAAAGGTTTTACAGCCTTAGGCTGATATATAAATGCAGGTTCTGATCTTGCAGTATATCTTAAGTGGAGGCAGAAGTCAACACTTCTCAGTTGTGGTGTCAGTATTCCCACAGGACCRTGTTGGCAGGGCTTCACTGCCTTGATCTGCTTCATAAAATTTCCGTGGGGGTTCCTGTACTCTGCAGTCCATGACCTGAAATCTCTGCTCCCACTGAAGTCAAGTTTCCCTGAGAGAGTATTGAGCAATACCTAGATAAGGACCTCTGTGTGTGGAAACGTTTTTGCAGCAATGCTGCCTCTGTGGTGTAGTTTGTTGTGATTTTATGATGAAGGAGTGCACACRTGGAAAGGGGAGTAGGCAAGCAGTGTAATAATTAACATCTAGCAGACCCAAATTCTTTCTAAGTTGCTGGAAAGCAGCTGTTAAAAGGATTAAAACAAAGAAGAAAAGAGCACCGTTGTTTCAGACAAATAGGCGTGCTAATGTCTTCCAAAGGTTATGTTGAATTTGAGTCGGCAAGAAAATGGAGAATGGAATGAAATGTCAGGGATCAAAATGGGTTTCTTTGGCAGAGAAAGTTGGTTTTCTCTGTAGCCCTCCTTTTTTACATGTAGAATTTGGGGAGGGGAGCAACAAAAAAACCCCATGGGGCAAACAGAATTWAATGTCTTGAAATGCTCATATTTGTAACCCAACTCTCATAGCTATACAACCTTCCCTTTTACACTTCATGATCAGTAAAGACACCCTTCCACCTCTCTGTGCCCCAAGCCAAAAGAAACCATATAAAGTTGTTTTACCAATTTCAGCTGATCCCCAACCCTCTCATTAGGAATTCCTAATGTCTTGTCTTTTCTCATGTACATTTTCCCTTTCCACCTTATATTCTTGTGTAACAATTTGGTTGCTTCAAAGGAATTTATTTTGTCTACTCAGGCTCCTGTATTGCTTTTGTTATCTTTCTGCACAGACACAGCTGTAAGCACCAGCTACAAGGTCACAGCAGAAGCATCAACTTATTGGATCAAAGTGTGTCTGATGAGATCTTGAGCATGAGATGCCCTAGAGGGAGTTGGAAACTAGGGATTGAGACTGCTGCTCTTTAATTCTTGACGGTGTTGGGGGTTTATTCTACAGAATGAAAGCTAGAAATTGAACGAACTTCCCATCCTCAAGCTTTGCTGATAATTAATTTTCTTTCTGAAGGAGTTGTAGACTGTGTTTTATACCACCTAAAAGTCTCTCAGTGTGGTTATCCTGTGCAACAATGCTCACAGGGACAGAGGGAAGAAGAAATTAATATCATTAAATAAAAGGTTTGCTAGATAATTTATTGCTACTCTTACTTATATTCCTTATTATATTTAAGAAATTATGAGAGATTTCTAATTGCATTTGCTGCAGGTAATTTCTGCCCCTGCATTGCTCTTCAGGTGCTCTTTTGTGGGTAATGGGTTGTTTGCCTCAGAGGAGGCTTTTCCTTGTCTGGATTCAGAATTCCTGCCTCCATGAATCAGATTTGTTTTGCCTCCACTCCTCTTATCAGTAAAGACAAAGGTGGAAAGAAATCAAGGAGAAACAAATTTTCAGCAATGGAGAAGCTTAATTACCCCTTTGACTGATGATTACTAGGTGAGACCTCTGAGAACAAATTCTATTTTGAAAAAGTTTTTGAGAAAGAGCAGCTTTTAGTCCTTACAACACGATAGAATTGCGTTGAACACATCAAGGAAGATTGTACTAAACCCCTCAGAATGCCAACTTTCCTGAAGTATTTAGCAGATAAATAACAATAGAAATGAACTATTTTTCTATTAATGCAGATGAATGGAGGCCATGCTTATGAATTCTTGAGGAAAATGAATAAAGACAATTTCATGCTGGCTCCTTGGCATAATGATAAAACAGAAGGTCTCTAAAACGGGATATGACTATTTCTGAAGTCCAGAGTCATCTCTTCAACCTGTCATACCTGTTTTCCCTATTCTTGCTGTGCTGGGAATGCTCATTCTTAACACTCCTCGGGCTTTGTGCTCTCCTCAAAGTGACATCTCCGGTTAAATGGAGTGGCAGGATTAATACACAGCTGGAATTCAGAATATTTGCTGAATCTGGACTTTATAATAGCATGGCATGGAATCTCATTTCAGAAATGAATTAAAAAGGAGTAGGATAACTACACTTTTAAGTAGGCTGGCAAGCAGACAGGGGACCATAAATCARGGTTAATGATAATGGCTGTGTTCCAGTTTGGAAGGGAAGATGAACATAAGAAGTATTACAAGAATTGGTGCTAGGCCCAGCTTTACTAAAAGCCATTATTTATCATGTTAATGGAAACTAAGAAACTGAAGTCAGACCTTGCCAAAATCTACAGGAGAAGGAGAAGACATCTTGCCTACTTTCATCTGTCTGAGTCCTACATGCTGAGAACATTTTAGTTTTATAAATTTTCTTGATAAAAAAAAAGAAGAAAATAACAACATACCTCAAAAAGGGACAAAGTTAAGAGGAAGGATGTACTGTCTAGAAGGACCTTTCCACAGATTTAGGAAAAGTCCAGATGACCATAGTAGTCATACCACTGAAGTACTTTCAGGATGAATAAATGCTATTAAATGTGGAAAAAGGTTAAATTATGTTCTCCACCAGATTTTCTTTGGAATGAGATATATAGCTGTGGAAAGATATTTTGAAATCTTGGTGTCGATGAAGAAGTTTTAACACAAATCAAGAAGTAAGAAAACATCTTTTAACGCTGAAGATTTCCAGAATCAAATAGTTTTGTGTTTTGTATGTAAATTTCGGATAGGTATTGAATAATTTAATTAAAATAAAGAAATGCATGTTGAATTTGAAGAGTTAACAGTATTGAATGAGAAATCAATGAGTAAGTTAAAAAAAGCATTGGAAGATCAAAAAAAAGGTGGGTTTTTTTTTGCCAAATTATGACTAAGAGAGAGAATAAAACCTGCTAAAAGCATTTATTAAAGATGAAAACAACAAGAGGAGTGATAGCCCAAGGGACATGAGTAAGGAGAAGGAATTCAGTGAAATATTAACCTAAACATTAAAACTATTGCTTGATACTAAATTTCTTCAGACTCAGAATTTGGTTTTGCAAAAAAGAAGAGGGAAGCCCAATAACATCAGAATTGTGCTTTTGAGGTTGTTGGTTTGGTTATTTTTAAATGGTTTTACAAAACAATGAGTGCACACTGTAGAGTGTGTTCCTATGCTGCCAATGTTGTGGGTAAATCAGAAATGAAGCGAAATACGAATGTGTCCCACTAAATTGAGAATAAAAGATTTTCTATCMATGGTACTATTAAGTTTTGATCACACCCAAGGAAAAATGAATGAGACAGAAGAAGCAATGAAATCAACAATCTAATTTAGGGGTTGGGTTGTTTCCCTGAAAGCTGCAAACACGCTCTTCTAATTTTACTGCATGTAGGAGTTTTGCATCCTATTTCTACAGTATCCATAGTAATTGGACAAGATATATAAACAGGTCTTACAGCAAGGACTGGAACATGAGTCTGCCCTCATAAAAGAATATTTTAAACTGAAAATAGAAGGATTATCTCTTGGCCTAGTGAATCTTTTATAACTCCAGTGAAAGCTGGCTGTCTAGAAGGGTGCATGAAGTCATCCTCCAACAGTTCAATGTTTAGATCTCATTCCTACGATGTGTGAATTTGATATTCCTTAGGCTAAGAAAACAACTAGAAATAGGTGTTTCACAGGCTGCATGAGTGCTCTGCCCACTGCATTAAGAGATGATGAAAAAACACTACAACTGCCAAAACCTTTGCTGCTGTTTCCATGAAGGATCTTACTCAATAGACATGCTGAAAAAACCTGCAATATATAAGAGAGGTAGGAAAATAGTCATAGTCTTCTGATGATGTGCTGGGCTTTTCTGTGTTGTCAGTGCTAGAGCTTAYGTGGCTGGTGCTGACTGGGTACATAAGTTGCTGATGAAAATGGAGACATTGAGGGGCTACCATTTTGCAGTTACACAGCCTGGGTCACACATCTGACTTTTTATTGTCCATTCTGAGAAACACGGTGTGCTGACGGCAGCATCTGCCTGGGAATTCGCTGGAAAAGAATGGTCACACAGACAATAAAATCTCCAGGGCTGATTTTCAGGAAGCAAGAGTGGAGGATTGGTGTCTCTGCAGGCTGCCTATTTGCACTACATCTCCTGTGTTATTAATCCTGAAAGCCTTGTCACCGTCTGGAAACTATTTGCTTTGACTACGTTCAGGACTTCCGGACCCCATTTCTACCTGGCCCAAAGCAATTCCCTACACTGCAGGTAGTCCATTAAACACCACACAATTCCTGTTTAGGGTTTAAAAAAATAGCCTTTTGCTTTTTGCAGCTCTATTTGGATTTTTATTGACTGACTGTAGTAGACTATTATGTCACTTGCTCTGTAAAAGTGCACAAACCATGAATGACATCAGTGTCAGAGATAAAAAGGAAAGGCCAAGGTCTGCAAAGGAGCTTAAGGTRCTCAAATCCAAAACATAGATCCTTGGATTTTTTCATACCTTTCAAAGAAATGGAATTCCCATCAGTGAGCATGTCTAGGTGTCTACATTTCTGGTGTTGGAAATATGGATTTCTTTCAAAATCCTGATAGCAGACCAGTACCTAAGTCCTCTCAGGGTTCCTAAGCTCCACACATTTTGTCAGTCTTCCTCATGACATCCCTGTYCCCTGGGGCACACTCTCAGGATGTGTTCAGTTCTGCCCAGAGAAAAGCTGGGAGAGCAAGGTAAAATCTCCAGTCTTTGACAATGCAATGATGAAGACACTCTGAGCTCAAAAATTTTTCCCTTGTCCAGCTTGGCCCAGATTATTTTCCTGGAATTGTTTTTTCMTATAGGTCAGGGAAGCCTCTCCCGTCTGTAGCTCCCCTCAGCCTTCAGTGAGCACCTTCCACAGAAGAATGAGTGCATGTCTAAGTGCCCACTGMTCTGTCAGGAGGGGATCCAAGCCATGGAGTTGTTGGTGCTCAGGCTGACTTTTGTTCTCTTGAGGTTTCTCAATGGATAATTTCACTGTGCAGAAGCTGCRGAATAATAATCACTGGATGGTGGAAGAAAATGGTGAAAAGTYTCTCTGTTTTCACTGGTAAGGCACTGAGCCCAGTTTATGGGCAATACAAACCTGGCTCTTCTGCCTGCATGGGTGCTGCAATTGTGTTGATGTTTGGTGGTGAGGGAGATTTGCATCTTCACTTTGTGAGAAAAATGCTGGGCCAAGTTGGGGCCTCATTCAAGGCAAAAGTCACCCTGGGCCTTAARAAAGGGTATCAAACCCTTGCATTTTCAGGGATGTGACAAAAAATCCATAGAACAATGATGGAATGGAAAGCAGAAGATCTGACCTAGGTTCTTTAAAATTTGGGAAGTTTTAGATCATGGCACTGAGCAGGAACCCCAAACCAGCAGGCTCAAAYAGGCCATGGCTTTAAGGATCACAAAAAATGGATACCTGGGTGGTATACACATGAAAACCATCTGGAACATCATCAAAAGAGTTTTCTTGTTTCTTAACTAGGTATACCATTACCTGTATCACAGGTCAGTCCAAGATGGATGTTTAAAAAGCTCTTGTGCAGGCTCAGATTCCACTTGATAGCTTCAAAACGGGCAAGCGGCCCTGCCATTGTTTGCAGGGTGTGTTCAAAGTGGAGCTGAAGAACTGGGAATCCAAACAGCATTCTTAGTGGGGGTGGATCCCTTGTCACCAGCTTTTGGCAAGGTGRCTGCTGTGTCAAGGCTGTGCCTGCCCTCGAGTCTGCAGTTTGAGACACTGTGTTCTTGTCTCGGATCTTCAGATATCCCTGATGTTCCATGTCGTTGCTAATGGTAAAAAATGTCTCTGTCTTTTATTTCTATTAAAAACCTRCTGTCTAGCTCAAACCAAATCCTTGATTTTTTGAACACTCTCTAGTATTAACCTGGACTACTGCTAAAATGAAAATCCATTTACTGCTCTTTAAGTAATGCACTCAAATAGGGTCTCTGCAAAATGCAATTTCCATCTAATGCTTGGCCTAGACCTCATGAAATAAGATGCTGAGAAAGATTTACGAGTCACTGAAGCTTGAGCTAATGTGCTGATAGCTGTGGAATTTCAGATGTTTAAATAAAAAGTACTCACAGCTGCAGCAGGAGTTTCCTAATTTGCCAAAAACCCTTAGAAAATAACCCTCCAAAATGGTAAGTACAGGTTTACACTAAATATGCACACTTAATTTTTATACAATTCTAAATGGTCCTTGCAAACAATTAAAAATCATTGTGGAATCATCTTTATCTGTAAAAATACTTCTGAGGGTGAGAAAAGCAAGCAAGAGGGAGAGGGCCYTTTCTGTCAGCTCTGCCCCTGGGATTTCTCCTAAATGCACACACCTGATGGCACCTACTCTGCAGAATAGCTGCTAAAACCTCCAGAGCCCTCTGGGAAGGCTCTCACTGACTTACCCTCCATTGAGACTTTCCTTGGCTTCTAAGCACAGCCTAAAGAGCATAACAGACCAGCTCCTGCCTTGAATAATCATTTAAAAGATTCAGCCATGTTAAGTGAATGTTTTACTTAGCTGAAGGCTGCAACACCGATTTCATTATTAAAAATGATGGAGGATTTGATGCAATGGAAAGCTGATTTACAAATATGTCACATGCCAAATCTAAATTTCAGGTTTCTTGGTTCGCTTAATGTTATTTCAAGATGTCAAATGGACCATACATTACATTTTCTGCAGGAAAGATAGACTGCAATCCACTTTTATATGTTTCATCCTTATAGTAAGTGTTCAGAAGAAGGACAAAAGCCATTTGAGAAGATGAGGSAGTGCCTATAATCATGTAGCTGGGATTGTTTAAGAGTATTATTATTTTTCCAGTGTATATATATGTTGGCATGATGCTGTTTTGGATACAGTTATGAATGTATATTAATAAAAACTTTTCTACCAGTACAATCCCTTGCCTGGCCAAAATCAGCTACACAAGTATAAGCATATGTATTTAAGCACAACTGTGTTTATACCATTACCAGCTGCAGCTGAAGCCTCTTGTACAGGCAACCCAAGCCCYCAGCTCTTCAGAATACACCAAAATGGCACCAGCCTTGATGTTTAGAGGTTTGACCCTCTTTTGTAAACAAATGATAAATCACTTTACTCCCCTGTGTTTGGGGAATAATCCTTAAGTGAACATGTTTAAAGAGATGTCGTGCTTCCAACTGAGGCATTGGAAACTTTTGATTTTTTTTCTGCGATGTCTTTTAAAAACCAGTTGTGTCAAGCATGCCAAGTGTTTGATGTTGGTTTTCTGACAGGAGAACATAGAAATGTATTGTTTGGGCTGATTTGGGATAACACAAACGTTTCCATGCTTTGGTGAATCCTTGATGTTGTTGTACTTTAGAGGAAAGATGACACCAAACTTCAGTCAAGGCCCTTCTATTATATTTCAGTAATRTATAGTCAGCAATCCAGCTTCAGGGTAATCATAGAATCCTAGAATGGTTTGGGTTGGAAGGCACCTCAAAGATCATCTAGYTCCAATCCCTTGCCATGGACAGGGACACCTCCTGCTAGATCAGGTTACTCAGAGCCCCATCCAGCCTGGTCATGAACATATCCAGGGATGGGGAGCCCACAACTTCTCTGGGCAACCTGTCCCATGTCTCACCACCCTCACAGTGAAGAATTCCTTCCTTTTATCCAATCCAATCCAATCCATTCCAATCCAATCCAATCCAATCCAATCCAATCCAATCCAATCCAATCCAATCCAATCCAATCCAATCCAATCCAATCCAATCCAATCCCCTCTTTCAGTTTAAAGCCATCCCAATTCTCCTATCTCTACATGCCCTTATCAAAAGCCCCTCTCTAGCCCTCCTTTATCCCCTTGAGGCATTGGAAGCTGTCCTAAGGTCTCCCTGGAGCCTTCYCCTCTCTGGGCTGAGCAATTCCAGCTCTCTCAGACTGTCTTCACATGAGATATGCTCCAGCCCTCTGATCACACCTGGGCATGGACTGGCTCCCTCACACCTGGGCTCTTGGTGAGCACATCCTAGGAGAGAGCACTGCAAACCCAGTGGTGCTTCTGTACTAACAACAGAAGTTATCTTCTGGAGTTAATTTAGGACCAGAAGTGACAGTTTCATGTTSAAATCATTAAAAATATGCAGGGAAGAGATGCAAGACAGAGAAATTTCTGAACAATCTGTGGACTGAGCTGGTTGCCTGTCCATCCACGACATTATTCTCTACTCAGATGATCCATTATTAGTTAGGGAAAGTTGGCTGTTTCTTAGGGTTGAAGAAMTACATCTTTTAAAACAGTGGGAATTCCACTCTTAATATAGAAAATGATCTTGTTTCTGTTCTTAGAAGTAAATCTAATTAATTGTTTTTTAATTAGTTGGTCGTTGGAGAAGGCAGTGCTTTTCAAGGCTTGACCCAAAGTTCGTTGCAGTCTGTAGATGCTGCTCTGCTGTTTTTCATGGGCTGTTTTTCCAGCCTCTTAGTAAGTCTGTATTTGCAATGCCTCCGCTTCCATGATTCACTATATTGCTCAAACTTCACACTCTGAGATAGCATGAATGTGGGATATCAGTTTAAGGAGAATAAAAATYACTGGAGAATTGTTCCAAGGACATTTGGGACCACCTAGCATTGAGTGAGGTTATGCATTTTCAGTTCATCTTTCTGCAGCCAGTCAGTGTGTGTCRTTCCAAGAAGACACAGCTGAGTTAGGATGATTTCCAGCTCACTGTAGGTTTTTGGGAATTTGCTGCAACAAATGAATACTCAGTCTCTCCTAGGAGAAGGAACTTACTAGACATCACTGGGTGTGTGAAACAAATATCTTCCAAGGGATCAGCAACATCAGATGCTGATAAAACAGGACACAGGCAGTTCAGAACAGGCAGTAAATTTTATACTTTGCAGAACAAATGTCTTTGCAAGTGTGAGTTCAGCATTTAATCAAAGCTTGTGGTTACTAGAAAGTTGTCAGTTTTGTTTTCCCTTATTCCTTCTTTTTTTCTGAGTTGCTTTTATTAACATTGTCTTTGATAGTTCCTAGAAWCTCTTCTCATTTTCTTGCTATTTTAAAGATATATGCTGCTGCAAAAGTATTGCTGTGCAAAGTGCTCTAGTGTCAAACATCTCTTTGTTTTCAATGTTTTAAAAATAGTTGTGAATTTAAATATTCTCTAGCATTGAAGAGAATAACTGAGCCATTTTCTTTATGGTTCATAACGAACTGTATGTCTGTCACACAGTGTTACATAGGACTTCATATTTTATTCATAATTTGGTTTCAGAGAGTAGTTTTTTGATGTGCAGCTATTTCAAGCCAATTCTACTTACAAAAATCCTTCTAATCAAATTGGACAATCTCCTGATATAAATATTTGATTTAAAAAATCCTCACACTTGTGATAATTTTTCATTCTGTATTGCAGCTTTCAAACTTTCATGCATGAAGAAACTGATGTTACTCTCATTATAAACACAGAGACATTAACATTYATCTTCTACCTTTTAGTCAGCTTGTGTAAACATACTTCAATATAATTAACTATTTTAATGTTTGGGACTGAATTTGGACATATGACAATGCTGTATCTGCTCCTGTCTGTAGCTCTTGATAGAGTAGCACTCAACTCAATTCTGCACCCGATCTCTTGAGTGTCAGCCAACAGCCCCAACACACACCTGGATTGAATTGGTCAGTGAATCAAAACACTCACACCAGAATCCAGTTACCAATTCCCTTCAGGTAAACAATCTTCCACAGTGCATTCCACTTGTGAACGACACAGGAGCAGCAAATGAGATAAGAATTGTTTTTTCTTTCTCTGAGGTTCAGAGAATGTGARCCCCAGAAATATTCTTGGGAAGYTGTGCCTTGCTTTTCTCTGTGAAGAGAAATGAGGCTGCAAGGCTCCAGCAGTCCCTGCAGTCCTCACACACAGCCTGGCCTGGCAGCTGCACCCAGGACTCTGGGACCAGCTGTCAGCCCATCAGCCCATCCAGGGGCCTCGTCTGGGCTTGTGTCCTCAGCACAGACACTGCTCAAAGGCTYGGCTCAGAGATGGCATCTAAAGGATAGTTGGAGGGAAGAGAGGCTGAGGCAAAACTGGCCTTTTATGCCATGTCCTAATGATTACAAATTGGGCTAAAATACGAGCAAAGTTGGGTGATTTTCTCTTTTCTTTTTGTCTTTTCTTTTTCTCTTTTTCTTTCTTTTTTTTTAAACTATTTTGGGGATTTTGCATTATTCCTGCAGCCCAGGAGGGCTCCTGGCTGGGCTTTGCCTCATGCCATTGCATTGAGGCAAGCATGGATGTGCAAGTGGGAGGCTTTACAGAGAAAGTGAGCTACCAGTAAAGWGTAACTTCTTCCAGGATTTACAGCAGCTAAATTAGAGTTTTCCACATCACACTTAAAAACTTATATTACTATTCAATTATAGCTGAATTTTTTKGAGTTATCCTTTAGCCCCTCTGCCTGTCTTTTTCCCTCTGTTGAGGACATATACCTCCCTCCTTGTACCTCAAAGAAGGGTTTAATATCTGTCTTGTATTACTTCATCCCTTCCATCTTTCCACCAGTAGATTATTGCTCCTGGGAGAAGTACTTAAGATTTTGTGTGGTCCAGTTTTGAAAGGCTTTGGACACAAGAAACAGCCTCTTTCCTTATGGCATGGCTTCACATCCTCCTCTGTTCAAGTGGTGTAAATTTTATTCCAGTTTAAATTTTCATTTTCCCAAACTTTGTCCTGTGAGATCCCATTTAATCATACCGAGCAACTAAGCCAATTCTCATTCGGCCAAATTGGTGTTGGCTTAGTCTCACTCCCCTTGARCTTGGAAAAGCACCATGCATGTGACAGAGTGGTAAAGCAAAGAAATTCCCCTAATAGTGTCCAGTGGGTTTGCTGAGACCTGACCCCTCACACCTTGGCATGAGCCTGAGGGAGAGTGAGCAGCCTGGCCCCAAATCTCCACTGCCCATCCAGATCTWCCATCAGTTTGATTTATTTTTTCCTACAACCTGCCAAAAATATTGATTTTTCCATTTAAAATAAAATAACCTCTGTTTTTCAGCCCATTGTTATTTACCAAGTGGGACTGAATCATGTTTCTGCATTTCCCCTCCCTTTTTCAATTCCTGAATCCAGGCTGCTGGCAAATTTGAAATGCTCTGTGGCAGACAGCAGGGTACATGGAACATATGATGAACATTTTGAATTGAATCTAGAAAGAAATTTAGCATTTATTAGAAGATGGAAACACTTTTGTTTCTGATGTGCAATTAGGGAATTACAAATCTTTCAAGAAAATCCAAATAGGATAAMAAATTCCAACAGCCTAATACCCCTAGTAACATCCAGAGCTGGCATTTAAGTTAAGGATCTCTCTCTTTCAAGGAGTGATCCATGGCCACAAAACAACATTTAATGCCATTTGCACACTTAGAAAATCCWCTCCTTCTGCTCCAGCAAGGATTCATGTACCCTTTTCTCCTACCCTTCCCCAAAGCAGGAAAAGGGTTGCTTAAGAGCTGACACTTGGTGAAAGAAGTTGTTTAACAGGAGTTGGGCAAGTTTGGATTTTTTCCAGAGCAATTGCTAGTGCAGCAGCTGTGAGGGTCCTGTCAAAACAACAGCCTAAATCATTTACTTGCTGTCCTTTGCTATTCCTTCATTTGTGAGCAAACTAAAAATAGAGATGAATTATGGGGCTCCAAGTAACTACACTGAGTGTAGCATGTGAGATGACGGTGTGTGTTTAACAAGAAATGTTTTATAATTGAAACAGAAATAGTAGGAGCTAAATATAGACTTTTAAATTCATTTGGACTCTGGAGTTGGCAGTTTTGTCTTCATGGTATTTGTATGATTTCCTTATTTGAACCAACATGAAGAGGTTTGTTTTTCATTTGTCAGACTGCAAATATTTCGATGATCCAACATTTTTGGTACACATCAGCATGGAATATCTGGCAAGCATAAGCCAGATTTTAAGGGAATTTTCCCTTAGACAAAGTTCCTGTGGTGAAATCAAACTGGGCAGTARTGAACCCCTCAAAGGGTGACAGAGGGAAATAATAACTTTTTTTTTGCCAAATCCATTATTTTGTTTAATTTTGATTAAAAAAATAAAGTCTGGGGTGGTGATTCTTTCAGTTTATTTGTAGAGAGACATGAGGTACTTCCTCCCACACTGATGCCAAGCCAGAAGTGCTCAGAGACAGCTGAGTCTGCTGTGCACAATTTATTGCTGCCATGCCWAGCTAGAAAGTGCTCTTCTGTGATTTCCCCCTTGAAAAGCTCCCAAAGAAATCACTGCACCACATTGTGGATGCTCTCTAAATTCTCCTGGGCAAGTGGGAGCCTGTGTCCTTTCCTGYAGGGCAGATGTTGCCCAGCCAAGGAAAAGCAAAAGCACATTGGGCTGTCACTGCCCATGGGTACCTGGCTGCAGTGGGCMCTACAGCATCTGGCAAAAAAGAAATTGGCATAATAAAAAGCAAAAGACCAAGGTTTCTTAGTCCTTAAATTGCCCAGTAAATGGGCAGCAATCATYATGAGTGGTCCTCTCACCCAGCTGTAGCTGCCTGTAAGACAGGAGCTGGGTGTCAGCTCATTGCTCCCTCTGAGATGGGGAGAAGGAGGATGAATCCCCTCCTAACACTGGATTAGTACTGCCCATTGGAAGTGTGCCACTCTAGTGGATACTGGAAAAGCCTAGATGCCAGTTCAGAGTCAGAGAATCCTATTCAAAGAACAAAATTACCCAGAGAAACTCAAAGATCAATGTGAGCTAATAAATAACTTGAAAGTGTCCCTGTAGGAGAGATTTTATACAACTTTTTCTTTCCATAACAAACTATTTGAYTAAAGATACCAACACTGCTTCAGTTCAATCTCAATAGAAATGAACAAAATATATTTTTCATTAAAAACAGTCATTACTGAATAACAGGATATAACTTCCCACCACATCCTATTTCTAGCTGCAGGCCTTTTGAAAATGCACCATCATCCCAGTGGCAGAAGGGACATTGTTGACTGAGCTCTCTGAGGGCAGAGCTTTCCAATAACAGCAAGTCTCATCTTCACCTCTCCATCAGGGCTGCCAGGGGGTGAGTTCAGAATTAAGTCAGGAGGGGCAAAGACATCACTGCATCATCTTTCAGCCCTTTGAAAAAACAAAGAGCACATACTTGGCAGTGCTTTAATTTCTATGGTTACTCATGAATAACAGCACAGCTGGGGAACTGCTGCTACAACCCACTAGCAGAGATCATTTAAGAGGTCACACTTAAGCAGATCCATTTAAAAAAACACTGGTTTTTTCAGAGATAATCAAGCTGAGGACTGTAGGTTGTACTCTTTATGTTGCTATCAAGTGGACTATCCCTCTAGTCATWAATTTGCCCTCATTGTTTTCAAAGCAATAGGAGGAAAGATGGCTCTTTATTTAAGACACCAACTAGGGCTGATGATTTCTGGATAAGATCTTGACCAGGAACATGATTCACTTGGATTTTTTCGGTCACAGATGTTGATGTCTCYCATGCTGATGCAGGCCAGTGCCTCTTGCAGCTTGGAGAGGCTTTCTGGCAGGGGAGACCTGCACCAGGGCTTCACTTTCTACCAAGGGGACAGTAACACAATTTCCAGCAAAGTCCAGAAAAAATAATTGAGCAACCCTGAATCAGAATGATTTGGGAGCTCTGACACAGACTTCCTGTACAACCTGGGTGAAATGGCTGGTTTGTGCTTTCAGTTTTAATCTTTATTTTGTTTCTTAGTTATCAGGGCAACAGTCATGGAGCCCTGGTAACTTCATTGCAATAAAATATATCTTTAATTGGTGGAACAGACTTTAAAACCCTCTTGGCCAAGGAAAGGTTATTGCTTTGTGTTTCACAGTGTCCCAATCAGGAGGGAAGTGAAGGCAAAATTCACCCTTATTTTGTCTGTCATGCCCTTACTGTGTCTCCTCTGAAGCAAATTAATTCCTGAATAGTTGGATATAGAGACTACAAGTACTTATTTTACTTTTACAAATTCAAATAGGCAGCATGTCAGCAGGGAATGGAAAACCTGTTATTTTACATGTTTAYGGGTAGAATTTTAAAGGACATTATWACAAATATAAAATAATTATTAMACTTRGAATCAGAGAATYATAAATCATAGAATGGTTTGGTTTGGGAGGGACCTTAAAGGTCATGTTGTCCCACTTCCCCCCATGGGCAGGGATGTCCCCCACTGGATGAGGTTCCTGCATTACTGCACTGGGCCTGTGAGTTGGCCCACAGAAATGCAAATGTTGTKTTTTGACATTTTACTCAATGTAATGCAGGATTACTGTTGGAAAAGACAAATGAAATCCATGCAAGTCCTTTTTCAAGATTCTTCTTGTTGCACACTGTCCCTACACACACTGGAATAAGCACATCATCCCAAATRAAGCCACTGACATCAGTAGAGCTTCACCTGGGACAGATTTGGCTTACTTTTGCTAATTGCATCATTACCTCAAGCTGCACTGAACAATTCATTAGTGGCAGACAGCTGAATTTCTAAACGAGTGTGTAACCTAACTCTAACAGCACAGTAGAAAYTACTCTCAGTAGCTCCTCTGGGCAACCAAGGACACCATGAAATTTAATAAATAAATATAAACAAAGAATGCTTTTCAATCTGCTTCCCATCTGGAGTACTGGCTATTTTTCCAGCTCTTAAACTGAGGCACCTTTGCACACTATTAAGACTATCCTCTACCTTTTGCCATCTGTGATGACCTCAGTGAATTTAAGAGCATTTCTATAGATTAGAAATTTCCCCTTCCAGCACTTCTAGAGAATAAGCCAATCTGCCACAGGTTGTTAAATTTTGAAAATTCCTGCTTAATTTTTTTTTTGTATTATTGTCTAAGAGAAAGGTCAAAGTATGATTTTGAATTTTATTAATTCTTCCCAAATTTTTCTCGCCTATTTTCACCTACGTGTTAAATTCCTACAAAAAATGAGGCATTGCTGGGCAAGGCTCCCAGAGGAGTGGGGCTGAGCAGTGGCAGGGCTGGGGTGACAGGGAAGGCTGGAGGATGGGTGAGCTCAGTGGCACAGCTTGCCCTGTGCCTGCTGGCCTGGGTGCCTTTCTGAACCTGCTTAATCCACCTCAGGGTCTGCCAAGGCACCTTTCACTGGCAGTACAAGCTGTGGTCCTTCTTCACTTTGGTCTCTAACAGCACTTGAAGAGGAACAGCRTTGCTTCATGCCTCTTGTGTTGGACTCTGCATAAACAGGATGTTTCCTACAGAACTTGCAGTTGGACTGATGTGTCTAATACCCAGTGTAGGGCTTAAATAAATATCCCCCGTCCAAACAATCTTAGTTGTTGGCTAAATTTCATTTTTTGAGACACAGAAAGTTACCTAATCTAAAATGTCATGGTTCTTGTCCTCTTTCTCATGGTCCTACTTCTTCTCAGTAACAGGGCCTCAGGAGGAGAGGGACCAGCACTGCACCAGTGGGATACTCTCCTTCCTCCCTGTGATGGCTGGAAYGGCAGAGGCTGTGTGTAGGTACTCACAGGCTTGTTTCTGGATCTCACCAGAGCTGGTTGGGTGCAACTGCAGCAGATYTGGGGACATGTGAATAGACCTACAGGTATGTGCCCAAACAAATATTCCATTCTGGAAACAAGTAACTTTTTAGTGTCTGCAGAAAATGTGGCTCATCTCTCCCCACCACAGACCTCTGAAACGGCTGCTATGAGCTGTACCCTGCAAGACCCTGCTTCTCTTCAGTGATTATAAGGGCATTCTAGATGAGCTCCTCAGCTGCACCTTCAATGGATATCTAAGGCCAGGAGAGGCTGGTTCAGACACAAATCCCCTGCTGAATGTAGGTCTAGGCGGGGGCTGCTTGGCTCACCACCTGATGAAGTATCACAGATACTATCTACAGAGCAAAAATCTGAGATCAAATCTTCTGTTTCTCCTTCATGTCTCTCTCCACCCCCATGTATTCAGCACCCTTTGGCCAATGTCCAGCTTGCAGACTGAGCCCAAGTTTTCCTTACAGCCTGCCTGGCTTGTATTTTAGGAAGACCTACGTGTTCCAGCTCCAGAATCTGCATTTTCAAGTTGTTCAAGAGCTGAGGTTGTGCCCAGAGAAGTTCACTGGGGACTGCCTTTGTGAATATTCCTGGTAGATGCTGACTAACRTGCACCTGCTGCTCAGACAGGTCCCTGCCAGCATCCTGGCTGTGCTCTGCTTTTCTGCTGTCTCAGAAGTGCTGACTCATCAGAGCCTCTCCCATTATCTGCTGGAGCAGTCTCCCCTTTTGCCCTGGAGTTTCTCCAGACATTATCACCTCTAATAGCAYAGGATTCCCAGGAAAACAAATCATCCTTCATGAATGACCTCATAAGACAARCATTTAATTGTTCTCCACCTCTGGTGAGCTACAAAAGTTCCATGTAAATAAAGGAGCTGAATCATCTTTTTCACAAATGTTTAACTTGACCCAGCCTATAAAAAATGATAACAGTAGAAAAAGATTTTTGTRAGCATACTCTACATGTCCAAAAATTTGTCCTGCTTTAGCAAATTGTAACTAAGAACCAGAGAGGTGTTGACCAGTGCTTGGTAGAAAGATCATTCCTTATCTATGTATCTATCTATCTACCTATCTATCTACATTTATCTATCTACATCTATCTATCTATCTATCTATCTATCTATCTATCTATCTATCTACCTATCTACCTATCTACCTATCTATCTACATTTATCTATCTATCTATCTATCTACATTTATCTATCTATCTATCTCTGTCTGTCTATCTTTCTTAGTGTGTTCATGCTTTCTTTATATCTACAAGGCTGGTCAAGCAATTAAGTTTGGGGATAAAGAAAAGTCTATTAAGGCCTAAATTAAGGAAACAGAACYCTAAAATTTATTTGATACCATGAGCAAGTAAGTTTGAAGGCAGCTACTGCACAGCCAAGTGCTGTAAATCCCTAGCAAAAATCCCTAACAAACTCTCTGGTCCAGCTTTATCACCAAATGTTGTGTCTTCATTTAATTASTGGAGTAAATTACAAGAAGAACTTTATTTGTCTCTTCATTTCTCTACTTCTTTATTTCTTTACTTTAGCTCTCTAAAGAATAAGATTGCTTGTGCAAAAGAAACAGCAGCAGTGGCAGTTTCTCACTTCCTATGATTCCAGGATAAAGACAAAAAACAACCTCTGATGCTTCACCTCCTGCCTGTCCATTCAAACCAGCTGCTACAAGTCCAGCCCTTTTAATACTTACCTGCATTTAATACCCCTTTGCCAATTTAAACCCTCAAGCAGCAATTAAGGTGATTAATGAAATGGACAAGCCAGTATCAGACTAACTTTCCTTTTGAGCCCAGCAAGTGTGCAGTGTGGTGGATATAACCTGATGGCACTGTCAGCTGCAGTAAGGGGTGAGGCCCTGGTCAGAGGCCCTGGTGACTGAGGATGTGGTGCAGCTGACCACACTCCTCCTCCTCAGCTTCAGCCAAGGACATCACAGAAGTTTTTGGGCTGGGRGCTTTGTGGAGCACAGGAGGAGCTGGGAACCATGTACCAAGCCTAAACTTCTACTGCTGAGCTTTGCTTTGCTTCTGACAGCTCAGGATGCATCCAGGTTTCCACTTGCTTCATCCAGGACTGGTGAAGGTTCTTCCCAGGGAAGCGCAGGTTGTGCTGAGACGGGGGCTGGATGCTGCCCTCGCTTCCTCTGAACCAGTCACCTCCCTCCTGGCAGCATGGGTGTAAAGGCTCAGCCTTTCCCACAGASAGGGGCTCTGCACTCTCCTGGGTGCTCATCACCATCCTGGATTGGACTCAGGAGCTGCAGAGAGGAGCAGGGCTCTAGATGCMCCTGTCTGCAGCATCCCTCCTGTCWCCARGTCCTGCACCTCTCTGTTCACAATATAAACACCTGCTTATGCTTGTGCTCTTGCATTTTCAACTCATAGCTATGCCATGCGGTTCTGAGTGATGTGATTACAGTGAGTTTGTTTAGCACTTCAAAAATAAAGTAGAAATGAATATTGGTACGTTTAAAAGGTGCACTGGACAGTTTGGATTGGGACACCAAATGGTTGGCCCACTTTAAGCAGATTTCTTGCTATAATTATTTCATAAAAGTAAGTTTAATTTGTTGTGTGAAATGGCTAAAAGATTTTAGGGACCACTTAACAATTATGTACAATCCAAGAAGATAAGTAGTACAGAAATGCAGCTTTTCAAATSTCAAGGAATCATAGCATGCAACAATGGTAATTTGACACAGAGCTTACACAATACATTTCATTTTTTCTTAACTAAACAATAATTGAAGACTGACATAGCCCCTTAAATAAACCAGTGACAGCTGGGAAAATCAGCAGATTGGCCCTTTGTGCCTGTTTATAGAAGACTTTGGCAGCAAKATAGTTGATGTAGTCTCTATAGGACACAGCTATTATATCTTCCAGATGTGCTTGACCTTTATCTTGGATATAAAAGCATCTTGCCATAGAAACTATCAATTTATGTACTCTTAGCCCAAGTCATCAGCTCCTTTAAGATGCTGAAAAACCCCTCTTGTGATGGTAATGCTTCTACTGCCATTCAGTACAGACATCTAACTTGTGAGTGCCTGGATTTTTAAAATGKGAGTACAGATTTTAGATCAGTGAGCCTGTAGAATTTTCAATAGGAGGAAGATCTGTAACAGGATAAGGGTCGCTCAGTGTCGCAGACATCTTTTATGAGAAATCCTTTCCTTARGATTTTTCCTCCTGAGAAGCTGAGAGGCCTCAGGAACAAAATGYAAACAATGGTTATCTGCTGCTGTGGAATGCAACAGGTGCCTCTGTGATTGGCCCATKTTGGTTGTTTCTAATTAATGGCCAAGCACAGCCCAGCTGGCTCAGACAGAGAGTCCARGCCACAAGCCTTTGTTATCATTCTTCCCTTTCTATTCTTAGCTAGCCTTCTGATGAAATCCTTTCTTCTATTCTTTTAGTATAGTTTTAATGTAATATATATCATAAAACAATTAATCAAGCCTTCTGAAACATGGAGTCAGATCCTCATCCCTTCCCYCAACCTGAGACCCCTGTGAACACAGTCACAGCTCAGTGCTTGCAGAAGGACTTTTGGGAGGTCCTTCCTTTGCTAGCTGCTCACACTGGGTGGAAGTAGAAATAAAAATGGCAATGGCTTCTTCACAGTTTGAATTATTACTAATCTATGTGTGCAGGGTGATGCTACCATTGCCTTTAGTTCTTTGGGGAAACCACATCAAACAGGGAAGAGCTAAGCTGCAGACAGCTCAGTGCTCACCTGCCAGGCAGCGGAGAAGGGCACAGGCCACCTCACACCCTCTGGCTCCAGGGGACAATGGCACACCTGTGGCCATGTTAATTGTCCCACTGGAAAAACCCCAGAGCCAGGAAAAGAAAAAAAAAAAAGCCTCTGCGTGTAAATGCACGTGAGTCAAAGGAGGATTTGAAGTAGGTTAATATTATTCAAATTTTGTGTGAAAAACTACAGCAGCACTCAGAGTGGCACAAGAAGGGAGTGAATGTCAGACATGAGTGCTCATGGGGAGGAGAATAGGGGACATAGTAGAGCAGAGGAAAATAGGGGAAATGGGTTGTGGGACAAGAGGGAACCTGKGGGAGCCCTGGGCTTGGCTTGGAGRCACAMAGAAGAGGTTGAGAGCATCACATCATCCTGGAAAGAGGACTTGTTTTGATGGAAAATAAAGCAAGATGATGCCAAGTGTGTTGTACTTGCTGTCACACACTCAAGCCTCTGGGCTAGTAGTGGAAGAGTGTGACTGCCTGCCTGCCAGTGGTTWTGTGGCATCTGCTAACCCTGTGGTGACTGAAATTCTTGCTTTTCTATTTCATGCAGGTTAGGCATGAGAACTCCTGAAACAGAACACAGGTTCAGTGCAGGAATCCAGGCTGACACACTCGCTCAGAGAGATCTGTGCTCTGGTCAGTGCATCTCAGAAATCCTCAGTGCAGCACTGCAAACCTTCTGTGTTGCCCTTTCATCATCACATGATGTGATTTCTTGGTCCCCTGTGGCTAGGCAGGCTCACTGGTGTGCTTGTCACCTGCTCTGAGGCTCAGTGCTCCCCCTCACTGTGTGACTTTGCATGCCAATGCCTTGTGTTGGGAATTTAGAAGTTTGAAGTGGGGTGTGACAGGATGGATTAAAGTTCCAGCAGAAGAAACCTTGCTGCAAGAAAGACAAGAGCCAAACTGTATGGGTCTGTGGCTCACCAGTATGGGCTGACAATGATGGATACAGCTCTGTTTTCTACATTGCTGTGGGGCAGGAAGATGAGCTTACAGAAAGATGGGAGTAAGCAAGTGATGAAGGGAAGAGAGAAGAAAGGGGCTGAACAACATTGTCTCATGTCCACATTTCACCTGGATGTAAAGCCTTTGAGGTCCTGTGACCTCAAAGTAAGGTGAACAGTAAGGTAGTTTTTTAGGAGCAGGAGGATTCTGGAAYGCAGTTTCTAGAATAGCATGTAGCACAGTTTCTGCAGCTGATCTTCTGAGGAATTTTTTGTGGGAAATCAAAAAAGAAACAAACCCACAGCAACTGCTCAAATTGGACCTAAATTGAGCACAGATCAAAAATCTTGATTTTCTGCCTTTTTGTCTGTCTTCTGGCTCTTCTACTGAGTCAAAAATGCCAGCTGGCAACAGATACATGGCACTTTCTGAGATGTTGTTTCCTGGAGATGGGAATATTTTTAAGAGAGGTGGTGGGCAAGGCAGGACTTTGCTTCATCATACAGAGCCTCTGGTGTAATGTTGTTGGAAGGCATTGATGGTTTTGTAAAGTGGCAGCTCTAAACAGAACTTTCTTCCTGTGTTCTGCAGAGCTTCCTGCAAAGGACATATTCCACCTATAAATCCCTGTTGAGGAAGATGACATGGTACAGATGCCAATTCACCCACATTTGGGCCTTAAGTCATTTCACAGCATCTTTAGACCTTGAGGCAAAACAAGGGAGACAGTAAAGCAATATGGTAGAATGTATTTCATCAAAATAACCAAAATGTTGAAATAGCAAAAAGATAAAAAAGGAATTGGACTGGTAGGAAGAGGAAACAGCTGTGTCAGTTGTTAGAGAGGCTCTGTATGATGAMGCTGTGTAAACAATTTAAAGCAATKATAAATATGTTTCTGGCCACATTGTGTTGTAAATAAAAAGGTTTTTCACATGCACTCTTCCTCTGCCTTCAGCTAAGCCCTGCTGCTGAGCCACAGGCTGTCCTGGCAGTTTGGTGAGCTGTGTTTGTGGCGTGTCACACAGATGTTTCAGTGGAGCCYGTGCAGATGCTCTGCTTGTCTGCACTGCTGGGGCAGGGCAGGTGCTGCCAAACCCCAGGGCTGGGAGCTGGGTTCAGGCTGTGCCTCACACCTAGGCTTGGTGCCAGGCTGAAGCACAGCCCATCCTCTCAGKGCTCCCCTTGTGGCTTCCAAAACAGTGCTCAGGTTTGACCCGTCCCTGTGATCTTTGACAGAATTGATCAGTTTAACTCAGGTATCTGATGACATTTCCCAAACTGCAAATCCAGGTGACTCACCAGCATGGCCTGGCCTATGCTATGGCCCACTAGGGGACACTGGGATGGGGCTGTTGCCYTGGTTCTTCTGCCTGCAGGTTCCTGTGGCAGTGGGTCGGGCAGGGCACACCCCTGGTGCTGGGGAGGTGCTTCCTATGCACAGGGCACTGCCTGCTGCTGCCTCTCTCARCTTCATGAGCTGAAACTCCCTGGCTCAGAAACCACTGTTTGCTGTGGACTATTCTCAACTGGGTTTGGGTTTCTGTGGTGTGGTTTAATGTAGGGGATAGAATATAAGTAAATGAAGGTGGTATAAAATGTAATCTTACCTCCTAAAGAGTTGCAGCTGAGCCAATTACTAAGGATTAGGAGCAGGCCTGATGTTAGCAGGCCACAGCTGTAGCCAATAAGAAGARTGTTAGAAAAGAGTGGMTTGGTTGGTTGAGGGGAGCTGGAGTCAGTTGGCTGCTGTGAGGACAAGAAGAGTCAGTGCCTGGAGGAGCTGCCTGTGAGAAGCATCAAGGAGGCACAAAACTCTRGCAATATGGAACCCTTGCAAKRTAATGARAACAGTTTAACCCCTGACTTACTTGCTGTGCCACAGACACCCACCATAACCTGCATGAGACATGGCAGAGTTTGCATAGATCAYAAATTCAAGGAATGGGTTTAGGCAGAGTTTGGCTTTGAAGTGTGGAAACAGTACAATGAAATAATTTAAACCACATTTTATTGCCTCAGTAATCAGAGAGGGTGGATGTGTTGACATGGAGTTTGCATGAAACCTTCAAGCTTTTCTAACCATTTATAGTTTACACAGCTATATGTTAATCCACAGACAAGCTATAGCTCTCAATAGCCTCATAGCAACCACAGATCAACAAATGATTTCCCTGGGCTCTCAGGCATACCACTGCCATTAGGTCCTCTGATTTTTAATTAAGAGGCAATGTCTCTAAACATCTTGAGGTAATTAAAGTGGTAATATCTTCTGTAAGATGCACTTGATAAAATAACAGGAATTCCCCTATGTGACTCAAAAATATAGCTGCAWCGTCATTACAAAAATTAGATTTACCAATTTYTTTTTTGTATGAACTTAAAATGTATAGTATGCTCACAGTTCTGCTGTAATTCCTGAATGTAATAGGAGAATTCCCTTTCACGCATTTTACAGTGTAACTCTTGATATAATGAT
Source organism: Cardinalis cardinalis (assembly GCA_014549065.1). NCBI lineage: Eukaryota > Metazoa > Chordata > Aves > Passeriformes > Cardinalidae > Cardinalis > Cardinalis cardinalis. The sequence continues at coordinate 5,375,799 of JACDOX010000021.1, forward strand.
CTTATTAACTTTTATTATTATTCTAATTRATATGCCATATTACAAATAGCTCCTTATTATCTCTTTGCCATTCATTATGCTTTCATAAGGAGATGATTACTGTGATAATGTTATGACTCTTAAAAAAATATACATGCTAACCTACATTTAGATGTTTATTTTTGGCTGAATTCTGACAGAAAAAAGTAGCACCCAGAAAGAGAATGATTTGGATAAGCCTGCTTAAAATTGTTTAATTTTGCTTCTGAATTGTTTAATTTTGCTTCTCACGTGGGTTGAGTTTTGTAAATAAGTGTGTGTATGAAATCTGTATCTGGAAATGTTGCAACATGTTGCAGTGAACGACCACATTTTAGAAGATTTTAGAAAATAATATTATTCCAGGTGTTGCCTAGATACATATGGAAGCAAAAAAAATAACTGAAGAAAAATTTTAACAGATGTAATTACTTAAAGCAGTGGTTTAAGGAGAGATTTCCAATGTGGATGAAAGCTCACCATCAGCCAGCCTTGTTCTTATGTCCAAACTATCTCTAGACTTGAAAACTCTATTGAGTTCTCTGTAAAAGCTATTGACTTCCCTCTCAAGCAGCCAAACATAGAAGTATGTACCCATTATTTCTTTTTCTCTGTCCTTGGAAAATGCACCTCTGTCCTTATTTCCAYGCCAATACAAGACATTATTTCTCTTAGCACAGGACTTGGCACTGCCCCTTGCTTTCTTTGTCTCTCCCCTGACTTCATTCCTACTTTAGGTGTAAACCATTGGTCTTCACTCTCAGAACTCATCAKAGTACAATCCCAATTTTGAAATCTTTTATTTGCTGATAGGATATTTACTCCACACTCCATGWTGCCATTCTGGATGCTGAGCACTGGTTATTCTTTTTCATGTGAAGCTTCTTTTCCAAATTAGGAAGGCCTCAGAAAATTTTGGCTAAAAATGGCAAATGGAGMATTGAGATTGCTGCACATAGTGCTAGCCAGTACTGACAGATTGATTTGTTCAAAGTGCATAATTTCTTGTCTTCTCTCTAAACTGCAGTGTTTCAGAGATTTGTTTGTGGGCAGCATTTAGGATGGTGGGACCCTGGGCTGTCATTTCCCCTCATTCATTACAAGTCCACCAAGAATCTACAAAAACGTGATGAAAAAGTATTAGATTTCTAAGACAAGATCTATGCCTGCCTGTTCCAAGAAGTTAATTACAATTTAACATTGGRTCTGTATTGAAGAAAATGAGAGATTTCAGGACTAACACAGCTACTATTAATCCTGTCTTGAAGAACAGCACTTGACCATATGACACTTGAGTTTCTTCAGTTCCTGTGATGTGAACATCTATGAGTGAGCCTTTACTGGACCTGCTAATTGTTTATCTTGGTTGCATCCTTGAATGGGAATTTGAATACACATGAGGGAATGTCTCTGCTGGTTCAGAGGTGAAATGATGGTTCTGAGAAGTGGTGAGACACACCTCACTACTAATGATGACGCCACCATGTTCCTCCCCACTAAAACAAGCTGTAATCAATCAATGTTGCAGACTGACCTTCTAAGGAATGTGCCTTTCTGTAGAAGTTTTTTTGCTCTCTACCTAATTAAAGCAAGATACAGCATGAGCCTTTTGACTCTGAGCTTTCTTAGGTCAAAATGAAAAAAAAAAAACCAAGAAAAGATTTTTTTTTTCTTTAAACATCTAAAATCCTGTCTTGTGAGATTAGGGGGTGAATCAAGATTTGAATAATATTATTATGGGAGAAGTCAAGCAAACAGAAAGATGACTAAAACTGTTTACTGCCAGGACTATTTCTTAACACAGAGGAAAATGATATCTGGTTGCATATGGAATCCTCCCACAATGAACAGAGAGCCTGGCAACAGAAATAAAACTGCAAACACTCCAACTTTTTCTGTTGAACTTTCCTCACAAGTGAGGTGTAATGAGAAGACACCAGAAATTTGGACACTGAGGAGGACAAATCATAACAAAACTAAGTAATTCCATGCCTATTGCCTTCCTTATTGTCAAAACAGACAACCTGGTCATTTAGAAAGGTAAAATTTTCTTTAATTCTCCCTCCCCATCAAAAGAACCAAAATTAAACCCAAAGCAAAAAGTGATCCAAGCAGGTAGAGGGTAAATCCCTGAAGRCATGTTCTCTCTGTAACCATGATGGGTTGTGCAGGCTAAGAACCTGTTCCTTCTGCTCCAGTGGGATGCAGCAGCACAGCCCTGCACCACCTCCCAGGGATCACCTGGTGGCTGCCCCAGGGAGCAGAGCCCAACAGGGAGAGCCAAGAGTGCCTCTGGCTGGCTCTGTGCCCATGGGCTGCGCCTTGGGTGAGCAGCACTGGGCGCCACTGATGGCTGTGAAAAAAATACATGGTTTTCATCTGCCCTAGAGCATAGTGCAACCAGGCAAATATTYATGTACTGAGCAAAGAACTGGCTGCTGCTTGCTGAGTGTCTGAGGCACTGGTGTGTTTGTCCCACTGCCCCACACTTCTGGCTGCAGGACTCACCCACAGATTTGGGGCTGGAACAGGATATGCAGCTCTGCAGGGCTGGAAGACATCCCCTTAATAAGAATTTATAAGGAGATCAAAACAAGCACAGAAACCCAATTCCATCCTATATGTGTCAAAAATAAATTTACAGCTGGGAATACTCCCCAGGAGATATGTTTTTCCTGGCTTCTCCCTCACACAAGTGAAACACAGCCAGTGCTCAGTTCTGGACTTTGCAAACACTCATCATTGATAAACTGGATGGAAAAAGCCAAGTGTTTGTGTGGGCTTAGAAAAAAAAATCATTATTTAATGACACTCAGACAAGTATGTTTTTGGAGGGCAGTTCATATGGCACCAGCTGTTCTGATTTAAAGGATCTTGGTAGAGCATGTAACAAAACCATAGACCATGGTTTGGTCATCCCAAATAACATGTATATGCACAAACCTTCCTTCAAAGTAAACCATACCCTTAAATCTCTCCCCAGTGRTCAGACACAAATTRTGTTTGTTTTGACGTACAACATTTKGCTCCACTTTGGAGAAGCCTATAATACTGCAATTGCTCCAAATTTTAGGCTTCTCTTTGACATGCTAAACGCTGAGTTTGTTCAGTTTCTTGTTGTACCACACCTTTCTCTGGCTTTGAATTCAGTATTTTGGCTCTTTCTGTTGCTTTGTGCCCTGTAAGGAAAGCAGGATTYTGGCATATGGTTTCTGCAAGCACAGATGAATACTCACATATAATACAGTTTCCATTTTCCAGGCAGGCTGGCATTTGGAACTGGCTTTTTCAACATGAGAACTGGACAAGAATCAATTCTCTGATCATATTGAGGTTATAATGATCTTGCATTTTGTTACTCTTCCTGTGACACTCCTGGGTCATTTAGAAAAWTTTCAATTCTCTCCCAAATACATCAGAGAGAAAAACAATCACCTTCCCTCTCCATCCCTCATTTGGCCTAGGATGACAAAATCTCTCTTCACCCCTACATTTTTGAAGGAGATGTTGCACACTTGGGTCAGCAAAACCAATCTGGTTTAAACTTATTAAGCATTTCAGATTATATCTGTTCTAACCTAATTTACCAGTCCACYAGCTCTGCACATTTTAATAGAARAGATTTTAAAATTATTTCCAGCTCRCTGAGGAAAATAATAAGCWGTGGCASGTCTAGGATTATCCTTAACAACATCCCTAAAGCAYAGAGAATGATTCTCCACTGATGGCTTCCTGAGTGTGTTTGCTGATAGATAGAATGACGATTTTTTTCATCTCAGTGTCATGAGACACTAAATATGGTGTGTTAGAAGTAAATATCTATGTTGCATGTCACATATATGCAAAAATCAGAGTTTGAGAATACCTGGAATTAAATCAGGTTTGTCTGAAAAACTGTATTTTCCATAAAATTTCTGATTTCTATTTTTTGTATTGCTATGTGGTAATTATTTTATTAACTTAATCCCCCTTCAGGTTTTCCATTAGGTTTTTTTTTCATAAAATCAAGTTTGCTGCTTTTYTTCCTTTTAAAATATTGGTAGAACAGCTAACTCTAGCCTGGTGGAATTTCTTTGATACTCTCAAATATAAGATAAATGAGTGTGCTTAGGCCAGTCAAGTCTTCACCATCTTCTGTTACATGGCTCTGCTGATTTTAGTGCTTACCATAGTATGTGTTGTTTAACAGCTTTCTGGGTTACTGAGGGATTGGAAAATATTTCATCACATCTCAGTGATAAGAACACAAAAATACAGAGCAGAACCACTTGTTGAATACTTCTTCTGCCTCTTTATAAACCATTTTGTTCTTGAAGATCATATTTTTGCCATAGAAAACGATCTCTGCCTTTACATTTTTGGTTTGATTCTTACATTTTTACAAAAAAACCCCAAAACACTGTTAAAAGAGGGTTCATTCTCAGGCAGTGGTTGCCCATTGCTTGTGGACAGGCTGTCCAAAAGCCCTGTGGAGTGGTGAGGAGGTGGTAAGTGCAGGATATGCTCTACAATACAGTGGCAGTATGGTGGCTTTCCTCTGGATGCCCTGGAAGCTGTCCTGGCCCATGGATCACATGTGGAAAGCACGAGCCACGTCCCAGTCACAGCCACAGGACAAACTCCAGATCCATGCTGGTCCTTCCACAGGTTGTTTTCTAACTACTGGTTACCACTCCATGGCAAATAAGCTGCCTTCTAAAAAAACTGGTGTTTTATTTGAAGCATTTTTTTTATCCAAGAACATGCAATTTAAAAAATATCCTTTGCTTAAAACAAGAAATAGCAACGAATATTTTATAAGTTGACAAAAATAAGTATTTAGCAAAGCTCTGAGTAGAGAGAAGATGACAAGTGAAGTGAGTTGGGAAGGGCAGGAGGATGGAAGAACACGGGCAGGTGAAGGCAGCTAATGCCCAGTGATGCTGGGTCTTTGGAGACTCATGCAAAGCTCAGCAGATGCTCTACACTAAGACTGACCAAATAAAAAAAATGTAAAAATGTGGAAATTGCCTTCAGGAAATACACTGGGAATTMTTCTAGCCAGGCACTTACTAGTCTATTATCTGACAAACAAACTGAAGAAATTCCTGATGGAACTTGAATTCATTGAAGAGGGATTCATGCTGAGGCAAYGCAGAACAATCACAACCAGGCTGCAAACATTTGAGATAAAAACAAGRCAAGGTAGTCAGCAGAACTGCTGTTCTCAGCATTTACCTCTCTCTTTGCCTTGAAAGGAACTGATGTGAAATGCTGTGCTCTATCTCATTAACCTGTGACTTGACTTGCTTGGAGAAGAGGGAAGCCTTGTGCCCCTGCTGCCAGTGCCAGCGCTGTGTGCAGCCTGCTGGGACCCAGCTGACCCCTCCTGGCTGCAGCGTGTGCCTCAGCTCAGACCATCACATGGATGCCTCATGCAGCAGCTCCCCCGGCCTGTGCTGCTCCTCAGGCCGCTGAACCGAGCTAAAATGATCTCACTGTGATCTCAGGCTAATGAGAAGWGGGAATAACAAACCCCTGAGGCCTGTGAAGGTGGGGTGCTAGCAGAGGACACCCTGTGATGTCCAYATGGCTGGAACAGAGAGACAGAGCGGTCACGCTGGTAGCACGGGCTGGTGTGACCTCAGCACTTGTGTTTGAAAACACATTAAGTCAGTCAAGAAAATATGTGAACAAAGGCAAACAGAAGAGGAACTTGCATCCCTGCAGAACGTGTGATAAATCATTAATTACAGTGGGAAGGAGGCTTTCAGACAGAAAGAGCAGCATATGAGTCTACTCATTCCTGCAGAAAACAGGCAACTCTGGATCCACATCCACGGAATTGCAGATGTAAAGCACGGCAGGGCTTCCACCTGACCCACAAAGCACTCCTAAACAGGTGATGTGAAATATTAATGTATTTATCTTGCCACATCAGCAAAGGAGGCCTGTGCATTCAGTGTTCTAGAACACATAAACAATTTCAGTCTTTCTGTTAAAACCTTTTTGCTTTGAGTCACAKCAGCAGAAGTGTCTCACCATAGAAGACGTGCCTGGTTTGAAATACCCTGGGCAGGTAGGTGGTTTGACAGTCACAAAGCAGAACACTGCCACTCTCCAGGAGAGGAGCAGGGCACAGGGCCCTGGGGAAGCAGCCTTAGGGCTCTTTCAGGCCTGCTTGGATTCAGCTTTCTGGTGCCTTCACGTGGCAGCCTAAAGAACGGGTCCCCGAGGCCAAATTATTTTGGACTGAAGCTATTTGACTGAATTTGACCCAGCTCYCCAACCAAGATAAAATGACACATCCAACTTTATTTGGCATTTGAAATGGGAGGGACATGACTTCTCTGTTCTGCCAGAGGCCTCTTTTATTTAATGTTCTACAAAGAGGAAGAAACTGCATATAATAATGACATCTTGTGGTAGTTGTTGAATTATTGCCCTATGATTTAGTAGATAATTGGATGCCAAATTTCATGACATCTCTCTCTTTCCATGCTGCAGCTCTGCAARTTCAAAGTTACAAATTCTCCTGCTCTGAGAAGTTGGATATAGATAATCTCTGGAACCTTTGGCTGTTGACTTCAGAGGAAATTCTTCTCATTTGATTGCACAGATCTGGTTAAAAATACAGATCAGAAATTCATTGTCATACCTGATTAAAGAACTTGATCCACAGTTATCCAGGTACTCACAAAGGAAATACTTCTTTTGATAATGTTGAGTGCAGAGTGGCTCTGGCCCACAGAATGAGCCTGCCTTTGCTGCACCATGGCCTTGTACTGGGTGTCAGAGGAAGGAGTGACAGCCTTTGCTGCACCATGGCCTTGTACTGGGTGTCAGAGGAAGGAGTGACAGCCTTTTCTGCACCATGGCCTTGTACTGGGTGTCAGAGGAAGGAGTGACAGCCTTTGCTGCAGCATGCAAATCCTGACAGCTGCTGAACACCTGCATTGAGCTTGCAAACAGCCCTGCTGAGCAGCCACCAGCACCCAGSGGCTGAGGATGGAGGATTTTTAAAAAAATAAATACCAAGGCCTCACAGAGCTTCTASTTATTTCAGCTTTGGTGCTCAGGTCTGTAACTCCTGCCATCAACCAGGTGCCCAAGGTCCCATGAGGCTCTAAGCTTAYGGCAGGCTGTGTGACATTTCATATTTAGGGTCCATAACTGTGCTATTTTACTGGGTACCCCACTTTGCCTGCTCATAATTATGTCCTTACTGGTGCAGCCTCTGCTGTGCTTGCTCTAGTTGGGAGTTAGAAGCTTTTCAGAACAAACAGCACTTTTTCCTGCCAGTTTGTACAGTCCTTATCATCAGGGAGAGGCACAGCTTSTACCAGGGAGTTTGGCTCTTGCCAGAATAGTCATAATAAAGAAGATTAGCAGGAAAGGCTTAGGGATATATTTTTACAGGATGTCTGTTTRTTTTGTCATGTGTTTGGTGAGTATCCTTTTGGTTCACCAGGTCTCTGCTACTGTGACACAGTTTTGCTGTGTTTTTTTTTTTTTATTGGGATGAAGCTGGCTTAAGTTATATGCCAAACACCTTTGTGCTTTCTTCTGGGCTACCAAGGCCTCATAAACAGACTTACAGTTTATACACAAGACTTACACACAGCTGTTTCCCAGCTGTGGGGAAGGAGGCAAGAAAAGACTGAGTCACTTATGGAGAGCTCAGAGGTGATGGTGAAATCACACACATGTAGGACAGCAGAACAGTGCTGCTGATCAGCATTGATAGTGCAGAATGGGGACTGACAKATCAATGGCACTACATTTAATGCAGCATGGCATCTCTTCTCCATTTGCCTTTTTCACTGCCAAAGTTCCTGCCGTTCACATTGGATACTGGGCATTACAAGCTCTGCCTCTTTCCTTCAGAGACACTTGTTGGATGCCCCATTGATATGGAAATTTCCTAAAGATAATCATGAGACCTCATGACTCCATAACACTTAATGATAGGTGTTTAGCTGTTTAATTGATCTATTTTTTCTTCCATAGGATGATGCCAGCTATTGGACTTTACTAAAAGAGGCAAAACAGTTCAAAGGAAATAAACACTTTATACTGGGTTGGGTTTTTCAGCAAAGAAGGTTAAACTTCCCTACAGTTCAATTGCAAGAAAAAGAGCTTCTATCAGGACATCCTGAGTTTAGGAACCTCATTAGAAAAGAAGAAAGAATAGAGGCAGAAAAACCTCTGGCAACAGGCAACACTGACTATCTCTGGTGAAGAAAAAGAAATTAAGGAAAAAAAATACCATTTAACAGGATAGCTTTTATCCATTTTTCCAATGGGACTATAAACAACAGCCATAGAATTTCAGACTTTTTCTTTGGCTTTTTTGTTTTTAAACTGAAGTGYGTTGAGTGCGATCATTTTTAATTGACCTTGAACTTGACGTGGTAAAATTATTAATACTTAAGACCGCTCTGAGTCTGGCTAAGAAGTTATCTTTACTAAAAGAACATTCCTTTCAGCTAAAAGCTAACAGTGTGATTGTTTCCAATTTCCCACTTCTGAGCTAAGACAACACAGGGTGTGCCACTAATCAGAGCCATCTTTCCACATTGCCACGTTACTGTTTGGCTCCTCAGGACTGGGGCAGCAAGCTCCCAAAGGCATCCTGTGCCCTCAGGACAGACACCTGCCTCTGCTGACACTGAAACCATTGCTTGTCCTGACCTTTTCCTTTCTGGTCTTCTGAAAGGCAGTGCAGGTTTGTTCCCTGCAATCTGAGGACAGGGGAGCAGAGGGAAAGACGCTCCCCCAATGTTCTCTCACTATAATCATAGTTAATACAGATTTTGTCCAGCCTGTCCTAATTTTTTTTTGCCTTTATCAGCTTATTCATAATCCCTGGTGGAAAATGTTTTTTTAAATTATTTACCTTCTGTAATATGAAAGTAACAACAAGAGAGTGATTGGAAAAATTTTTTAATATAAACTTTGCAAAGCAGTGATTAAAATAAATCTTCATTTTTTAAAATTTAATTGAGTAAATATGTATAGTGTGCAGATGTGCTGCTCTTGATCTTGTCATTATTATGTTAACAGTCCCTCAGATCAAGTTGGACTTGATTTCAAAGTTATTTTAAAACYTGGCACCTCTCAGGGAAAATCCCTTCCGTTTTCAGCATTCATATGGCCTCAATTCCTCCTGATGTTTGTAACAAGGTATCCATCTCAGGCCCATCCAGACTCTTAAAAGCTGTTTGGTTTACAATCTTGACTTCAGCCTGCCTATAACAGGTTTATTCATGCAAAATTCTGCCCACCATGAAGGTCTGTTCAGAGCTTTGTTGCCTTGAAGRATCTCTCCCCACATATTTTTGTATAACTGCAAAAYAATAATAAAAAAAGGATTAATGCACAGAGAAGAAACAAAACTTCTGCAAGATAAATCATWAAGTTAATTTAACAGCTGAAATGAGATTTTGAATGAATTTCTAGATAAAAAAATGTGAATAATTACGTTCAGGCAAGAACAAACGGAACAATAAGCACAAAATTTGAAAGTACTGTAAACATCAGATTTCTGTGTAAATCATTTAGACCATCCTTGGATAAGAGCAGGAAACCAGAAACCTTTATTATCTCTGGTTTTCAACTTGACAGGAGTTGTACTATSAAAGGTAGAAATTTGGAAACAAGATTATATTAAGCCAATCTTTGTTCTGTCCAAACCTGAGGGCTGTGTCTGAAAGCACTCATGGACAGCTGCTGTGGTCTTTGTTAGAACAYGCTTCTGGAAAGTAACAGAACTTATTTCCCAGTGTGAACTGTTTGATTTGAGCATAAGAAATTCTTCTCTCAAGAGCAGATTGCTTATTTGTCATTTTAATAATTTGCAATTTTTTTTGTGGAAGAGTTAAAAAGAAGCAAATTTTGCAAAAGTAGAATTTTAACAATATTTGTTAATTCATAATTAACAAAAGCTTAAAGCTTTAAATAACTTTATAGGAAAACTAGGAAAGAAAGAACATATTTTCAGCAGTAAGAGAGCACAGTGTAACAAAATAATAATGTAGTATAAAAGCAGGCAGTGAGGTAAAGTGAAATGCCATTTTTCTTTATCAAAAGACGCTGTGGTCCTAAATATCTGTGATGACTTAAATGAATATTGAAATATAATATATTTAATATTAAATATATTTTACCTTGATTACATGGGCTACTGTTAACTACTTATTCCATTCTAATTTTGATTAAATACTGTCTAACAAGTTTTAATGAATCCTGAAATAAATGTGGCAATACCTTCACAGACTTAGGCTGAGATTGTCAAAACTTTTATGGAGAAATTATCCACACCATCAAAGGTCCTTTTAAAGAGAATCTGAATTCTTCTYTAGGGCTTAAAGCTGCCTATAAAAACATTAGAAACTTTTCCTCAGCTCCAACTGTGATCTGTGGCTTACAGTGCAAGGCACTCCACTGCAGCACAACACAACTTATCCTGAATTAAATTCACCTTTTTGTTATACTTGGATAATCTATTCTTAAAATACAGTAATTTTTACTAAAATGTTTGCATTGGTTCTTAGAAGGTGCAAAGATAGCAATGAATAGAGGATTAAACATAGACAGCCAGGAGACAATGATCTTCACTGAGTATTTTGAGTGAGGGATTGGCAGCCTTTTTTGAATTTCAGTTGAAAATATTTACACAAGYTGAAATCCACAGACTCACAGGCAATTCAGAAAACCTTCCTGGATTCTATAGAACATGGGTTGAAYAGCACTGATTAAAATTATTTTCTCAATGATTCAATGAATTTATAAAAAATTAAGTACATGAGGAAGTGTTTAGATTCCTACAYGCATTTCTCACATATTATACTCCTATAATTAGTATCTAATATTAATAAAGTCTCTATGGCTTCTGCATTTGTAAGAGGTAAGAGGTATCCAATGAGGAGCCAGCCAAATCCATCATGACAGCTTTATCAGCTACTGATAAGAAATCTCCAGGTGACTGMTAGAGAGGGGATACTATTCTAGGAATGGATCACCGTGTACTTGTACCATATTTTATATTTCTGCCTATAGCATCTGCCCACAGCTTCTGCTAGAGACAGAAAAATGTGTTAAAATGGGCTTTTGGCCAATACAGATACTCTTAACATTCTAACAAACTATGTTCTTTCTCTGAAGAGTTACATTTGAAGCTTCCCTCCCATGACCTCTTGCATTAATTTAATCCTCAAAAAAAAACTATAGAAATGGAAACAAAGTTTCCAGTGATGATTAGAGTCCTCTAGGAGATGGCTGGATAGGTAGAGCCAGCCTTTCCKGCCTCAGTTGTAGAGACTGCTAACAAAGTAATCATTGTGTTAGGTCAGCTTAGAAACATCTGTTCTGCYCTCTGTATTGCTGGATCACCATGGGAACAAGGGGCAACTTCAGACAAGAATTCACATGAAATACTGAAAACCACGGAGTCTGATGCAGCATTCCTGTCAAACATCCTGGCAGGCTCCCCAGGCTCCAGGGATTGTCTGCAGCATCCATCCACACCAACCCAAACTACTGTGCTGTGACACTGGTCTCTGCAGAACAGTTATCCCACAGCTCGGCCCTGATGAGTAGGTTTGGCTCAGTAAACAAGAATTTTGGTTTGCTGAGAATTTGKAATAAAGACAGATCTTGAAATATGTCAAAAAAAAGAGAAAAAGGCAGGGAGCTGCTGTAGCCAGCTCCATGGTGCACCCACATCCTGAGTCCTGCTTGTAGGTCTGGTTATGCTACTTTCAGAAAGGGTATGGCAGAAACATAAAATACASAGAGAAGGAAAACAAGGTCTGTCAGAGGAATGAAAAGACCCCCATAGATGGTAAATAGATATGGACTGGGACTAGGAAGTATGTTCTAACAGTACTCATATTTAAATTGTAGAAATGATGGTGTGATAAAAGCCAAATGACAGCTGAATTTGAAAACTGATGGGAAAAAATGGAGAATAGACATCTGTGGCTACCAAATAGAATGATACAAACAGAACCTATGGCATGAGACATCTCTTAAACTGCCAACAGCTGGGACATCAGGAAAAGAACACCTCACTATTTCATCTGTTTCCCAGTGTTCTCTTCGGCCATCCATCCCTGTTAGCTACAGAGTATTCTGTGAACTGAATCCAGTATGGYCCTTCTTATGCTCTTAACTCCAGCTTTGTGTAACTACACCAAAAAATTTCTCTCAGCCCTTTTCCAGTTCAGTGCACAGATGCTCATAACAGCAAAATACAGCAATACTGTACAAGTTTCCCMTTGAAGCTTATCTCCAGTAAATGGAAGAATTCATTTTCTGCTGACATCAATTTAACTCGGGTAGTATTTTAYACTGAAAATTTGTCTTCCTTTTCTTTTGTACTTTTGAAATGTTGTGAATGTGTTAAGGCTAATTACAGGCAATAATCTTCTTCATGATTAAAGTTACAAAATTTACAATGGCTTTTCTTACCTCTCCACTTGCTTTACCAATGGCAGAATTGAGAATGAAGTCAGAAGGAGCAAAGACATCAACCAGGGCAACTGCATCATCTTTCAACTGKTTAAAACCAAAAGACACACATCTGACAACTTCTGTAGTTGTCTATGATTGAACTACAGAGCAGCATAAAAATTACTGTCATAAAGTACCAGCTTTGATAATTTAAGAGAAATCCACAATAAGTAGCCTACTTTTATTTCAATTTCTTTCACTCCCAGGGTAAGTGCCAAGAGACTGTATTTCAAATGTTTTCCTCCTTTACCTAGGGGGTTTTAAACACATTTTAACCAATACGGTGCTGTTCACACATATAAACACAAATATTTTTGGACTTTAAAAACATAATTAACAGATTCTTCTTTAAAATTTTGCTGACCTGCAAAGAATATATTGCAGATTGGAAAGCTTTTGTGCTAAGAAAACAGAAAAAAAAAATCACAAACTAACTCAACAATGAAATAAAAAGAACTGGAGTGAAACATTTCACTGGCTTTCCAATGAGGATTGTAAGGCCACAAATGCTATGGTGTTATTTGGTAGGACATACTGTTTTCCAYTAATTGATAAATAAATTAAGACTAGATTCAGGGTCAGTGAGTTGCTAAACTTCACAGAAAATTGTTCAGAAACGATTACTGTGATATCCTGCTAACTTACCCCATGAAGTACAGAATAACCTGATGACTGTAAGCCACATATCTCATTTTTAGTATTTCTATACTATATATTTAATCACAATAAACAAGCTTACCCTGTAACAGAGCTTCAGAATAGCATCCTGAATAAATTTCCCAGGTTGTTCACCTGAAGCATAGCCACCTTAAAAATATTCACAGAGAAGCTCATACCAGTTAAGATTACACTGATAAAAACTTTTTGCCAAGTTTATGAGTTCAGTAGTCAAGACTAGGTAGCTGCACCTGTGCMATTGAACTGACAGTCTTTCATTAATGAGCTGACTGCAAAACTCTTAATCTAAGCTATGCAGAGCCTTTTGCAGTAATGAGCTACACTACAGCATCTTGCTGCCTATCCCTCATCCTCTCACACAAGCACTGGRTCACAGCAAAACCTCTTATCTCTCCATCATCTCTGAGGTAAGAGAGAGACTTCTGGGTTAATTTTCACTGCAGATTCCTGCTCCTGAAAATTTGGTTGGGAATTATTGTTTTGTATTAAAGAAGCAATAAGAAAATGCTGTAACATAAATCATCACTAGGATTCCCTGCCCTATCCAGGGAATACTTTTTGTACTTTCTACAAAAGTGACATGCACAGCACATTCAGGGAGCTGATCTCACCTTGGTAGAGCACAGCCAGGTGTTTACTCAAGGACCAGAGCCCATAGAGAGCACTGAGCTGCCTCAGCACTGGCTGCAGAGCTGCTGGGATGCTGGGACCATGGCTGTAGTCGTGGAAGCGCTGTAAGGCTGTCTGCTCAATGAAAGCCAGAGCCAGAGACCGACAGTAGTACACCTGAGGAGACAGGGGAGAAAAACACTGAGGAACAAAACACAAAGAACCAGTCCTCAGCCTGTGCAGAATGGCATTGGTGAAGTTAGTGGAGATCTGCTGATTCAGTGTGATGATCCAGCTTGAGAAATTCTAACAGTAGGAGAAAACACTTTCCACAATGTCTGTGCAAAGGTTGGTTACGGAATGTCTCATGAAAGACTGAGTGCCTATTACCAGTGCAATTTGGCAGTTGCACCCAGGCTTTCTGGGATCAAGAAGCTACATCAGAGAGAAGACAATAAAATCAGGTCTGCTGATTTTAGGATTGTTAAGAAACCTATGTGAATCTAAGAAGAAAAAGGTAGGCTCATATTTATTTAATATGATCCAGAGTTTTATAAACAGGATAAAAATCTTCCTATTGAAAACTTATGACAGTCCCTTCAAATAATAAATAAAAATCTGATCATGTTAGCATGAGTGGATTCTGTAGATGGATTGCAATAGACTGCAGTGTGTTTTGAAGGAACTATTCAACTAGTCCTTCCAACTATCTGATGAGAAAGACAAGTCACCAGTTATTGTTAATGCAAAGTATATAACCTTAAGTGACTGTATGTACTAACATAGGAACACTTCTCCACATTTATATACTTCAACTTTGCTATATGTGCTGCCATGGAATAGATTGTTGACTGACAACATTCTAGCTGGTGAACAGCAGGGGAATATGATGCCATTGCTGTCCTGGTCGACTTGCTGCAATGATCTAACTCATGATTGTTTTAAGTTTGTTTTGTTAAGGTTTGGGTGTTTAATTTTTTCCATGTAGAATTAGTTGATTAGTTTTAATTATTTTATTTTAAATACTTGCATTATCCTTGCATTTAGATCCACTGCAGCCTGTAAAGAAAGCATATTCTAAAGATCACTGTCTCTCTCAACAGCAGCTGCCCAGAGGCACACTTATGTCCAAGCTCAGATACATTTATAAACAGCAAAATACATATCCTCTGTTCTCTGAAGCATTAAGGAGGATTGCCCCATTACTAGATTTTTTTGGAGATATGCTAATTCCCTAGTCAGAATGAAATGCATCTTAACATCCCAAACAAAACATTAAGAATTATTTTCCTGTTGTTCTCCCCTGTAATTCTATTTTCCTCTTTCCCATTGCTTGCACCTCTGTACTGTTTCTATCAAGCTGTGCCCAAACCAAAATAACCCAGGGATAGGCTAGGAATCTCTTCCAGATCCCCCATAGCATGAACAAATATTTTGTATTAGTCAACCACTGGGCTGACAGAAAAGTGTTTCTTCATGCCCAGAAAGTTTTAAATCAAATATGTACATGTGTTCAAAGCATAGCTTGTAAATCATTTTCAAATGTTTTTGAGGCATGACATTTAAAATAAAAAGTCCTGCTGTCCTGAGGATGAATTGTAGGGAGAAAAGAAAAACTAATGACCTACAGTATATCGACACCTATCTCAAAAGCAGTTGTGTGCCTGAACCTCTTTGAATTTTAAATATAATAGATAAGATAATCTTCATACTTCTGAGCTCACCATTTTCCTTATTGCACTGTCCCAAGCACCAGCTTCACCAAAAGCTGGGTAACTGACAGGCAACCTGCCTGGAGTTTCTGGCAATTCCCATTGATTTGATCCTTAAGAATTTCTCTAATAAGCTGCTTCTATGGTAAGAGCAGGAAAGATTTTCTCCCCTTTACTAGTGGTTTCACACAGATCATCTCCTGYTGAAGCCAGGCTGGGACTTTCTAGGTGCAGAGTTGAATGTTGACTATTCCTTCCTGCTGTTTTTAAGCTTTGCAGATAAAGTAAATGACACTGACCACTTTCAGGGAACTGACCTTTCCCAGTGACAAATGACAAGTGCTCATTCCTTGGATGTGAGCCAGCTTTTCTCATGGAGCTAGCAGAGGAATCTGGTGAGCTTGGGGATAAATACTGAAATTTGGAGTTAAGCCACCCCTAGCTGTTAAAACTCTCTGGTGAGAGAGTGGATCTGCTATATGTAAATTGTCAATGTTTCCTTTTCAGGTTCCARTGCTGTCTGTCTGGTATCTTTCATGAGTACTTTGCACTATAGGAATTGGAGATGAAAAAGACCTATTAGGTCATCTAGTTTACCTGCCTGCCAGAGCAAGATTCTTTCCTACACTATGTATTTGGCCACAAGTGCAGATGGAGAAGTGCATAATCAGATGCTGCAGTGTATTTAATACTAAGAGATTCAGTCTTCAGAAGCTGTGCTATCAAAATTGCAGACATCACACAGCACACGCCTGCAACTTTTCTGAAGGGAAATATATCCTGAATATATCCTGGAAGATTTCTACTGATGGTAACTGTCCTCATGCTATCATGTTCTATGCAATGCACATGGTCAGGTATTAAGTTTTATTAGTTATTTGACTTGCTGCTTTATGGTTCAGGAAATTGTACTTTATGACAAAAAAAGATAAAACTAACAGAAATTGAAAGACTTGGATGAAAAGAAATAAATAAAATAAGAAATATTATTAAGTATTACCTGACAGTTGTTTTTTGCCTCAAAATCACTTTGTCCAGCCTGCTTCTCCTTATTCATTTTTAGGTCACTTTCTCGGAGCAGGTAGCAAACCAGCCATTTATAAGCTGCTAAAGGAACTACGAGAAAGAAAAAAGCAAAAAATTCTTAACATTCACAGTTATGAGGCAAAAAGTCACATGAAAATTCTACTGCAGTCCCAGATTTTGTTACTTAACACGAAAAGTGAAGCAATTAATTAAACAATCCATTGACATGCCACTTTTTCCACTAATGTAGATACAATAAATATCTGAGGATAACAGTCAGATTGTGAGGTTACACARTCTGAGACATAATCATGTTTGGCCATACACTACTTCAAACAGACCCCAAGCTGGAAGACAAGGTGTATACACAGCTCAGTTTACCATTCTTGAATAATTTTTTTTAGTTTTTTTTTTTTTAATTTCATATGAAGACTTAGGCCTGMAAGGTACAAAGTCTCTTCTGAGAATACAAGAACAGAAGATAGTCCACAATTACAGGAAGCATGTGACTTGCAACACTGTTTTCACTGGTGGCTGAATGTAATCACATTTAAATTACTAGCTTTGTACATAACTGTGTCATATTTCTAAGAGCAGCCTAGAACTATTAAGGTAAAAAGTTATTCAGCATGAAGTCCTTGCATGAATCCAGCTTGCTTGTTTCTCAGCTGAAGATTTAATGTACAGGATACCTTAGGGTATAGGGAGTATTCACATGTTGCCTAATTTCAGGCATTCAGATTAACAGTCCAGTTTCTAACACAATGGACCAAAAAACAGATTCAGACATTTTTTAAACTRTGGTCTGGTTCAGTAGGTATTGTATGAGAGGAGAGAACATGAGCTGCTCTCTCATTATGTGTTGGTATTCTTTTTGTGTCCAAGGGCCACTCTGGGTTCAGTGATACAAAAATGGGAACAGCATCTAACATCATACTTGACTTGATTATAGCAGAGTAAATCAGGAAAACTACAGGGAACTCTTTTTTCACCATTACTAATTTTTCTATACACAACAAAAAGCATCTGTCAAAAGCAGATGAACTTCATGCCTTTTCAACATGCTTGTAAATCCCTTGTATGGTTTTCTAAAATAAGCTATTTTAGTGATAGAAGGTAGYGCCAATTAATCCCCTTAGAACTGGAAAACAGCAATACATTGGTGAAAACCCTAACTCAAAGATGCTATTTTAAGGGATGAATACAGAAAAAAAATTATCTGATGCTGTCCTCCATTCCAGGCATGAATTTGGAGAAAACAGAATGTATTTTGAAATGCAAACTATGTTCTTAGTAAATAAAAATGCATGTAATACAAAAATATCAGCAAGTATGTCAAATATCTAATAAGCAGCAGAGGTTGAATCTCAAATCTCTGGATCCTTTCCACTGGAAAGGAATTTAGAGTTCTAGATTCAGTTTAATAACAGCAGAAGCCTACCTGAGGAGTCCATGCAATCTTCAACACTAAYGGCTGTGAATTTCCATCCAAGAATATGATGGTAGTCTTGCAAAAAGTTTATTGTTCCCAAAGGGGATTCAAAAGGAGCTTTATCTGAAATACCAGAGAAAATAAAAATGATTTATGAGAAAAGAAATCAGACTTTTTGGAACTAAAAGCCTATTACAAAGYCATGCATACACTTGACAGGCCAGATGCAATTAGACCATAATACTTATTTTATTATGGCCTAGTCCAGCCAAAAGAGGAYTGGTAGACAAGTGTGGAAAAACCTGACATCACTGCCTATAATTATTCCCCATAAGATTCAACTCCAACTGCTGAGTTTTCCAGCTCTGTAAGATGCTAGTGAAACTCATTGCTGGAAAACTGAAACAAAATCTAGAGAACTACAAGATGTGGTGATGGATATTGCTACCAAGTCAGGTGATATGAACTGTTCCAAGTACMATAAACAGACTTATGATGACTTTACCAATACAAAGTCACAGAATCATAGAATGGTTTGGGTTGGAAGGGACTTTCAATGTCATCTTGTTCTTACCCTCCCATCCTGGACAARAACACCTTCCACTAGACCAAGTTGCTCCAAGCCCTTCTTCAGTCTGGCCTTGAAGAGTTCCAGGGATGGGGTATCCACAACTGCTCTGGTCAACCTGTGCCAGTGTCTCACCACCCTTGCAGAGAAGAATTTCTTCCTAACATCYAATCTAAATCTCTCATCTTCTAGTTTAAAACCAAAGGCCATGWCTCTGTCCATGTAGATAGYTCTTCAGACCTGGATGCAGYGCTGAGGTAATTCAGTTGAACTAAACTGCACTTCACAAGGAGTGAGATATGGCTTAACCTGATTAGGGATGGTAAAATATCTAGCTAGCTGCTGCAAGACAGAAGAAAGAATATTTCTTGCAGCAAGTATTTCTGTATTGGGAATGTACCATATGATGGAGTCTGAAGCACTCATGCTCCACAAAATTATTAAATGACTGTCAATTGCTTTCATTGAAATTACCTCTTGATTCCATTAGCTACACACTGTTAGGTGCAGTAAGATTCCACAATGAAAACATACCTCTTATGCAATTCATCCAGCTCATTAAGTAGTTGCTGGTTTGCTGAAGCAGGACGTTGTTATCTCCCTCATATGTGCAGTTTGGATCGTTGTCATTTCGGATTTCACCCAGGCGATTCACTTAAGAACAAGTGCATGGTTTAAGATATTGCAATGTATTAGTAGAAGCTAAGACAGATTAGATAATTATTCTGTGACAAATTCTGTCTATTCTCGTAAGTAAAACTACTTTTACAAACAGATGAGCTTGAACATTCACTTGTTACCTTGTACAGTAAGGATTTTAGAAAAGTGTTGATTGAACTTACAAGACAAATTTTCATCTATAAAGTCTGCATCTTTATATTTGAAGCTGAGACTGAATTACTTGTACAGTTTTTCCAAATGCTGGTGCAAATCCTATACGGGTTGGGGGGGAGGTTTATGACTTCAGGTATGAAATAAAATTTAAAAATATGGATATGAAGATAAAATACTTTCTAAACACATTGCTAAAATTCAGAAATTGTAGCACAACAGCAGTCAAAGAACACATCAAAATAACCATACTCTTTCTGATCAGTGCATGCAGTGTCTGTAACTTACTGGCAAGGTAACCATGCCCTCCACAAGCTTCTCGGCACTCCTGGGCTGCCTGCTGAGCAGTCCAAGATGCCAGTGATTTGCTGGCAGCAGATAAAGCATGAATCTCACGWCCCAAATCAGCCTTTGTGAAAAACAAATAATAAATGAGGAATAACTTTTATAGAAATTAAGCTGGTGACCAGCTAAAGCCATAGATACATGTACTGCTTTATAATGAACAGTAATTGGCAATACAGACATAAAACTGTCTGAGATCTATGTAAATGCAAAGTATATTCTTTGSTGCCACAGAAAAACCCTGCCACAACTGAGGAACCTTCAGCACCAACTTTTCTATATGAGACAGCAATAATTTGTGTCAGGTAACAAATTTTTGTTACACACATGGGCACATGGTGTAACAATAATTTGTTACCTGACACAAATTATTGTTACACCAKGTAACAATGGCACACAGCACATCTTAGTTCAGCAACACCAGCAGGCACAGCATTGAGTGAGTCAATTCACCACCTGYCAAGCTTTCCCTCCCAAAAATGGAGAAGCAGGTGGTTGACGGTGGCCTGTCCAGAAAAAGCTTCTATTCCCTTTGTGACATAAGCAGTATCTCTCTCCCCAGCCAGCAATAGGGGAGTTATAAAGTTTATTGCCTTACACAGTTCTCACTGATCTTTTARGCATCAGTTTTGCAAAGAGGAGGAAAGTTTTTATGTACACCCTCAGACACTCCAGAATATCACAGTAGCCTGAATTTACATAACTGTTGACCTTCTGAAAATGCATATGGAATTCTGGTTTCTGGAGATAGGGGCTTGATACAACCAAAGCTTATTTAAGAGCACCTCCCTGATTGATGTTGTTTGTTTTAAGAGAGCCTGTAGAACAAAAGGAATCCATAAGAATTACATTCTTAAATTTTTCAACAATGAGATTCTTTACTATCATGACTTTTTCCTGATAGCCATTGTTTCCCCTAASATTAGTGACTGCACTGCAGACATCCAGAGATGAAGTACCAGGTAAAAACCTGATATCAAACTTGAATCAAAGAGATTCTTCTGTGTTCTATGCAAAGAGGAGAAAGTAAAATACCCCACAATTAGTACAAGTTATTTCACGAGCCTTACTTTAGCTAAAAAAAGCTTGAAGACTTAAAAAAGACCTGAGCAATACACAGCAGTACGTAGGCCTTAAAAATTTTATTGCCAAAAATTATAAAAATAYATAAAATTTATATGCTGTAAAAACACAATACTGCAGTTAATTTGATAAGAATCAGTCCTTGCACAGAGATTCATAGATTAAAGTATTTCCTCTGTAAAAGGATGACTTCCAGTGGGCTGACTGTGGATTAAAAATTCAGTACTAAGGCTCAGAAGTCAACTTTTTTCACTAAAAATATTTATTTTAATGCATGAATTTGAATTTCAAACTCAAGTAAGACTCAGAGAGTCTGTGCAGGAATTAAGATATTTTCAGAAAATCTTTGATATATRCTCCCCATAGAATCATTTACAACASTTATAAGTTGAATTTACACCATCATAATATATTAATGATAAAAAATTCTGCAAGAGAACACAACCTTCAATCCCACAGAAATCATTAAAATGTTAATCACTCCATCAAAACAAATCTGAATGCTTTTCTAATGCAACTTCAATCAGYACTTTGAATGCCCCAAATTCTGAGACATTGCTCTGTCATTCTTGATTGTAAGAGAGCAGAAAACTTCTAAATTGGTCTTCCATTTAACAGTTTCCAGATTATTATAGAAGGAACTCAGTGAAGAAGAAATATGTAAACATCTCACCTGTCTCTGATTCYTTTGCTTTGTCAAAACACCTGCAAAAAACTCTACAAAGTTCCCAAACAGGGACTTTGAAAAATAATCTAAGGCATATGCCGCAGCCAGATAAGGTAAAAGACGCCATTGCTGGAAAAAAAAGAATTAAATTTATTTGATTATAAATTGATATATGTTTTTAATAGTTACTATATTGAACTAACTCGTTAWTTTTTACTGTGTTCAAAATGGAAAACTGCTTAGTGGAGAAGAGAACAACAACCACCTACAATATATTTTAATTACATTTAATTATGCTACAGGTGGTTATTGTTCTCTTTATACAAGTTATGGTTATACTGTTTTAGTTCTCACATTTCATGAATTTGTGATAAGCATTCTGTTAAACCAGGGAAAAAGTTCACTGAAGCTTTGGGGACCAAAGATATATTTTTGCCATGTGTTTATAAAATGTCTGGCATGCCAGGGTCAGTCACGATTCATAAGTTTCCTCAGTACAAACATACAGAGGTTGCAACCATTTCATGGGGCTCATGAAGGAAAAGCAAAGCTGCTTGAAAGTCTTTGTGGTAAAGGAAGAAGGGAATGAGAGTTTCAGCAAGCAGAACCCACAGAACAAGCCAAACTGGGAAAAACTGAGAGACTCAAAGAATAGTGGAAAGCAGATCCTGGCTTTTTCAGAAATGGTGGAAGGAAGGCACTTTCCACCAGTTTGCAGAAACTCAAGAAATCTTTCAACATTGCAAGATAAGTGTCAACCTGGAAAAAGGCACCCACACTGCAAGGACCAACTGGGCAGGCTTGTTTTCAGCACTTGTTATATAATAACCTCTGTCATTCAGCAGACCTGAGTTTTTCCCTTTTCCCAATTATTCTATATACAGTTTTTCTACTTTTTTCAGAGCAAAAAGTGTTTCTTATTGGCATCAACTGCAGGTAAACCTTTGTTATAATCCTCTTAAATCACTATTAGCTTGACACTTCTCCACAGCGAATATCATTGAGTTCTATACTTTTAAAGCACACAGGCTACAAATGAGAAACAGCATAGCAAMAAAAGAAGCACTGATATTTTGAAATAAATGCTACTTTCTACATCTGCAGTACTTTTGCACGTGTATGTAAGACAGTCTTTCTCTTACAAGGTTGCTATTTTAGAAGACAAATGTTTCTAGCTACTTCTGAGAAACATGGATTTTTTTAGTTTTGSTCTTCCAAGAACTTGTTCTAAAAGCCTGGTCATGACAGGAGAAGGTTTTGAGTTGGAATGAACCCCCACAGCTGTACCAGAATGATACTTCAGGTGACACAGACAACTTTAATTTCACTGTGACCTGCAGTAGCTCTGAATGTGAGTTTCATTATATAGAAGTCTGTAGATTGAATTCCAAAGTATTTACCTGTGTTTGGTATTCAAGGACAGGTATTTCTTCATCCTCAGTTGGTCCAAACTGACGGCGAGCTGCTGAGAAGCGAATGGCTATGGCCAAGGCAAGCTTTAAGTTGGTTGTGGAAATTCCTGTGATCATAATTCTGCCACTGGACAAGGACCCCAGAGCTGCACTGAAACGTTCTTTAGCCTCCTGAATGAACAGAAGGCACAGAATGAATGCTGAGGCTAACATYTCATTTTACCCCCACAAAGATGCAACTTGGCAGCATGAGCAGAAGCAATTTTGCCAATTTTGTCTCTTGACTCATTCAGATGAGGCATTCAGGTGAGAGCCAGAATATCTTGCCTGAACACAGTCAAACTCTAAACTCTTTGGGATCAGTGGGGTCATGCAAAAAACACAAGGTTCAGTGAAGTCAGAAAGGTGAGTTGAGACATCTCTGAAAGGCAATTAAAAAACCAATATCCATACCTCATGTGAAATTGCCAACAGTCTTCTTAAGTTCAGGTATCCAGTTTTTCCTGACATAAGAGGCCCATTGCTCTGTCTYTCAACCTACCTTTGTATATTTAATGAAACAAGACCTTGTTTCATACCTTGATAGAACTTGAGTACTTCCCTTCAGCTGTGACATCTCCAGCTATATTCAGGATGTTTTCTTTTGGTATCCTGACATTGTGGAACATGGCAAATCTGTTTAAACAAATACATAATCAGTATAAAATCTATGTCTACGTAGTCTGAGGTGTTTGTATTACAGAAAAAAGGTCACAAGAAAGAACAGATTGCAAAATTATCTCAGGTGTGTCAGTGAACTGAAAACAGAGCCCATCAGGCCAAATAGGCAATTTCAGGGAAGTATGCCTGGGACAACAGTCTTTCAGACTCAGAGCAGTACAATAAATTCAAGAAAAGAAATTATTTGTTATAATGCTTCTGATTTTGGGTTTTTTGTTTTAAAAAGATGATGTTTACAAAACAAACAAAAAAAACCCTCATTGACTCTAGAAGACCATTTTAGCAGCTTTGTAAGGAAAGAAGTAAAAAAGAATGGAAGGATAAGTAATGTATTCTGGTTGAGRGAAGAGATAAGTAAAGTTACTTATTAGAGGCCTTGTACACAGGCAGTTTGACAGGTACTTTCACTGACACCTCAGAAAGCTGAACTGAATTCTCAGGCTGCATGACTTAGGTTGCCTAGGTCGGATTCTCAGCAGTTAAAAGGCTTGGGAAGATGAACAACTTCCTTCTGCCACCTAGAACAGGACTGGGCCATTCTCATTCCAAATAATTCCCTGCCTCAAACAAGTCTGCAGAACTGTATTCTTAACTGAGGTGTTGTTTATTCCAGTCTGGAGACTGCTTTGGAATAGAGACACCATATATTTTTATGAGTCTAAAATATAGACCTGTGAGGATCACTCATTCTACTGTAATACAAATAAGGACATAGCTGAAATTGTGCCCTGAGAAGGAACTGAAAGGAAAATTTTCCTTTGTTTAAACTCAAACTAGGAATTCTATTCCCTGAAATGCGGCAGAAGAGCAGCATAACTTCTTATAAATTGYAGCACTCTAGCAGCAATAAAGATGGAAGTTTTTAAGATAGGGAGAGTGTCCTGAGTATTCATATTCTTCATGAAGAAAGTGATTGAATTTTTTCACCCGAATGGGCAACACAATTTGGCACAATAGCAGCAGTATCAACCCCACTCATGAATATCTCACTATCTAATAGCACTTGAAAAGCTGTATTTGTAATCAAAGAAATCTCCTTTTTCCTGCCAATAAAGGCTGATCTATTTAATACAGCTCACGAGAGCCAGGTCTTTCACATTAATAAATTACATAAGGGCTGCATTGCTGCATGTGCTTTTAAATGATGAGTTGTTTCCAAGGAAACATATCTTAATACTGAATTTATTCAGCCTTAGAGATACACAGTATTTTCAGACTTAGACATGGAGAAAGGCATGCTATCCTAACCAAGAACCAGCTGCCTCAAAAGCTCCAATAAGTGCTYTGTTAAATGCCAATTTCAGTGAGACTACACTACTTAGTAATAGAAGCAAATTCACATTTTCCAAAAATCTGATTTCCATCTACGTTAATATTTTTTTCATATCTGAAAATAAAAAAATATCTTCCTAGAAAGATCTTTTGGCTAAATTCACACTCTCTGCTCCCTATATCCCAAACAGAATCACAACTAAAACTGTACCACAACCAATATTTTAAGCAATAGCATGCCCCTTAGAAAGGACTCGAGCTTTTAAATTATTATTACTCATTACTTTAATTAGTGTGTGTGTGGCAAGGTTTAGGTTTCTAGTTTACACTCTTTTTTTCACAGTCGCTGCCCATCCACAGAATTCCATCCACAGAATTCCTTCCTCCTAGGACCTTACAATGCAAACATAAGGTAGGAAGCTACAAATATGTTCAAACAGTGAAGCAGACACTAATTATTGAAGAATATTTTCCTGACAGGATGCCTGTCAGTCACAGCACACCAGCAGCTCATCAGTTTTTACAAGCCATTAGGTCAAAAGAGAATTTTAGAAATCAAAGTGATGAAAGTAAGAGAGCTTCATGGATGTTTATAAGAATTCCTCCCAAGTAGGAAGGGATGCATGGAAGGAAGCAATGAAATATTATTTTAAAAAGCTATTGAATGGGTGATAAAAACTGGAATTATAAGCCAGACTAAATGAAGAGCTGACCTAACAGAGAGATGATATAATCTTTGGGGCACATGTTAGGACCATATTTCAAAGGGCTCCAGTTCTTAGGCTTTCYCTCTGCAAATACATATCTGGAACGTGCTTAGCCTCCTATGTGATGAATGGTAAGATTTCATGGCAGCATTCATGGAGTCAGTAGGCTGGAAAACACCTGCAATATCAGAGTCCAACCATTACCCCAGCAGCAGCGTGTTCACCACTAAACCACATCCCCAAGTRTGACGTCCACACATCTTCTGAACTCTTCCAGGGATGATGATTCCACCCCTTCCCTGGGCAGCCTGTCTCACTGTCTTAACACTCTTCCAGTGAAGAAATTTTTTTCTCAGTATCTAACCTAAACATCGCCTGGTACCACTTGAGGACACTTCCTTTTGTTCTGCCATTTATTACTTGGGAGACAATGACAATGAATAAAATGGCAAATTATCCTCTGTGTTGTGTTGTGTTTTACACTGTAGTGTGTATTCACTAAGCAAAGTTGTGCAGTTGTAGGAATTTTTTTATATTGACCTGTGACTGAGACTCAAGTGTTCAGAAAAAGCAAATTGAAAGCTACTACTTTATAAACCTATATGCAAATTGAAAGCTACTACTTTATAAACCTATATACCAATCACCTACTTTCAGGAATTCCAAGCCTACTCATAATGAACACGTGACAGATATGTGCTGAACACGACAGCTCCCAAAATGACCTAAAAAATTTTATCCACTTTCACTTGCTGTAATACAATCCCAAACAGTTAAATCTAAGGCAAGTCGTCTCTTGGAAAGAGTGAAAAACCTTCAAGAAAGTTTTATCATAATCCATCTGACACAAATATAAGGAAGCTAATTCTGTACCACATAAAAGATTACCTAAAATTATTATGATTAAAAACTACAAGCACACCCTTCTTTAATAACTTCACTCACAGCTAGTGAACCAGAATATTGAATTTCCTCGCATTATATGGTAGCCTATTTTCTTAAAATCAAAATGAATTCAAGTAACAGGTTTTTAAAGTTTAGATTTTTTCCCTTGATATTATCCATTACAGATACATTATATAAAGACAYGTGGATATGCATATCAGATGGCAAAGACTTTAAGAAGCAAAGCAGAGCAGCAGAACTAGCAATTAAAAATTCAACAGAAAATTTCCATGTGTAAAGGAATAAGATATTTTGCCTATAAGCACACGTGTTGAAAATAAAAGCAGAACCTCACAGGACTGGTGGGTTAAGTGACCTTGTGAGATTGCTGCCAACTGCTGTTATGCTCCTTCTCCAAGAACTTTGCTATTGGGAATTGTCAGACATACTGGCCAATTGGAACTTGATATTGGAACATATTAAAAATAAATAGTAAGATTTAATGAAGTCAATGATCACGTTTTTAATGGTTATTAGCCTAGAAAGCATGGACTTGGCCCACATCTGTCAACGCATTTAGGGGAAAAATCTCCTTAAAAATTGAAGAAATATCTTACAATAATGGAACTGTATACACAGTCATGGGGATATCATGTACCAGCAAGTTTGGAAAATGGCTAAATTTCACACAGTGATGACAAGACCAGAGGTTTAAAAGCTGCCCTACTTAGGGCCTCTTCAGCACGCAGATAGCGTGACTGGGATTAAGGCYTCTCAGCAAGACAGACAGACAGCTGTCACTTTAAATAGATATCACAGGCCTCTACAGCAATCTGCAATTTTGCATCCTGTAGACACATTTTTTACCACAGATAAAAAAAATCTGTGTCACATAGATTTCTACCAAGAGCAGCTGAGCAGAGGAAAGTGCCATTCCAATAGTAGCATTCTTGTTTGGGTTCCTTGGCCAGTAGTTGAGGGAACATTTCAAACTCAGTTAATCTCACTGACTTTAAATCACGCAATAGTAATTCATCTGGTGTGCAGTAATGCTGATAAAAGAGGAGCAGCTGGAAAAGCTACAAGCTCCTTTTGCCAGCAGTAGAGTAATAAACTGTTACCTATAGTACAAATAGCTCAAACATGCTTTAGTGAACTT
This sequence comes from Cardinalis cardinalis, assembly GCA_014549065.1. Classification (NCBI taxonomy): domain Eukaryota; kingdom Metazoa; phylum Chordata; class Aves; order Passeriformes; family Cardinalidae; genus Cardinalis; species Cardinalis cardinalis. Next base: position 5,403,418 of record JACDOX010000021.1, read on the forward strand.
CAGACTCACTAAAATGCCTTTTCTGCCAGCTTTTGTTACTGACTACCTTAGAGATGGTGCAATCATCTCTAATGCCAGACTTCCAGCCAGAAACAGAAAGCAGGTGAATGGTATCGGAAGGCTGTGAGTCAATTAACATCAGGGCTGTTTATGGGATACATTAAGCCTTGGGAAGARTAACATTGCAGAGATTTGATGAAAAACTTGCAGAAGGAAAGAAAACTGCCACATATTCTAGACTGATGCTCACAGAAAGGTTAGAGCTGAAAAGAGTAACAGTGAAACTGGGGAAAACTGCATGTCAGTATTTCAGTTTYATTTTCTACAGTCAAGGCTCTAATCTAAGAATGCAGCTCTCTACAGTAATGCACAATAACAAAGATAAAACAACATCGTTTATAGGCCTCCTAATCCTAACCTAATGGACTCCACAGGCACACAAAGAGCCACTCACACTAAAGTCCTTACAGTTCAAGTGCTAGTGCTGTGAGGAGCTCTGGATGTGCAGACTCCTGCAGCTGTCAAGAGCTGACAGAGCTCCACTAAGGAACAAAAATGGCTGGTTGAAGTTCACTGCAGACGTTGAGACTGTATTTTTGCACATCAAAAAACAAATGTTTTACCAGATTTAAATCTACCTTTCCCCATTTTCACYCACATCAAGTGCCTTTCAGTGTGAAGTAGCTACTGCTGTAGAATTTTGAGGCACATGAACATGACAAAAAATGAGTGGATAAGGCAGCACTCTGCAGCAATGTGACCACAGCCTAGTRACACTGTATGTACCCACATAGTATCCAACTCTGACTGCAGAAATGACAGGAGTGGCAGGGAAATGTCAATGATTCTGCTGCAAAAAGCACAGCTTTAACTTAAACTGTAAACATGGAAGATGTGTTTGCAAAATACCYAGTTCTAACTGTGGAAGTGGCACTTTTCTCAAGGATTAAAGTGCTCATGGTGTATTCAGATAACATAAATACAGGCACAAGCATTTTAACATTCTTTTTTCATCTATAGCCRCTTCATTGCTATTGCTATTACAATAGTTTGAAACTTAGGTCAGAGGCTGTAAGTCAATTAAAAATATTAAACAAGCCCAAGCTTGTTTACTTGGAAAGAAGAACTAATTTTTAGACTTGATTTCTTACATCCCAGTTCTTTTTTCTGTACTGAAACAGCCACTCCCCTAAGGCCTTGTGGCGAATCAGACCTGACAAATTATCTGACTGAAGACTACAAAAATTGGTAGGGTTTTTTTTCCATTAGTTTTCATGCAGTTCCAGCTCCCCTACAGGTACATAAATGTTCATCACAACAGAAAGAAAAAGGCAGYGTGGAAGTAGAAGAAAATAACCAAAAAAGCTGATTATGTMTACTATCTTCACTGAACTACTGTTTCAGATTGAAAGATGAAGCTCCAAAGATTATTTAGGCTTCAACTATGTATTACAGCTCCTATCTTCCTGGTGAAATAACTGCAACAGTCACAAAATCTAAATGAGCATTAAGAGGATAAATAGTAGAAGACAAAAAGGAGTAGACTTTCTGATTGTTCTGCCCTTAAACTAGCAATAGCAGCATCATAATGTATTATTGGCAGTGATGCTGAAATAGTAATGGAGAAAAAAGGTATGAATTAACCATTTAAATGCAATTTGTAAAGGCTTGGAAGTCGTGCGATATATCCCATCTTTGTCAATATACAATGAATTACAGTGAGGGCTTTCTGAGCCATCTCTTTCCAGAAGGATCCTTTTACACAATTTATTGCTTTTCTGTCAAATAAATCCTCTTTACCCATTTCTACTTGAGCATTATGTTTTGTTTTCAGTAYCCAGAACACTGAATCTGGTCTCACTGATTGCTAGAGAAAATGCTGAACATCTTAGTGTGTTGTATGTGTGCAAAGATTGACTACATTTTAATTGTACATGAAAGGCTGTTAAACAGCTCATAAACACCACCAGTTTTCCCAAATCCACAATTATCATTAGATCCAGTTAACAATTCTTCCTCTAGAAAGACCTTTTTCTCCCCTACAAAGGCTTAAGGTAAAATGACAATTTCATTTCTCTAGTTCTTCCCTAACAAAGGATTTTATCTGCTGAACAAACTGTATGCATGTTACCAGTGGACTCAGCTGAATGAGCTCAGAACATGTTTTACAAACACAGGCATGGTAAGCACCACCTCAGAAATACAATTATAGCTGATTTTCACTCTTCCCCACACAGATACAGTTGGGCGTCATTTCCATCTCTGGAGAGGGGAAAGCAGAAATTTGCTGCTTGTTACAACTGGACATGAAACTGGTTCACCACCAATTCAGTGTCAATCACTTACTGATGTGCACTGAAGTAATGGGTAATTTGGGCAACGTTAAAGCAGCTAAGGTACATCCTTCCCCACCTCCCCCGCCCCCCCAAAAAAGTCCAACAAAAAAAAMCCCAAAAAACCAAAAACAAACAAACAAAACCCCCAAAAAACAACCAAAAAAACACACCAAAGGAAGGAAACAGAAATGCACATCAACACATAGCCCAGCTCTTGTTTTATGTGTGTGCCATCCCTCCACTCCTTATGCCTGCCASGCATTTTACTGAAAAATCCCTGAAATCCCAAATACTCAGGGATCTTTTCAGTAGTTTTTTCCCCTCAGCTACTACCATTTTGGGCCCTTAGTTAGCAGTATATTTCAAAGACTGCCAGAGCACTAGCAACAGGTGGACATTTTAATATTATAAAATAAAGACTGAAGCATTTGCATCCCCTGGTGGCAGTCTGATTTAACTTCAGTAACAAAACACAAACCCAGTTTAAACTCTCCATAAGAAAAAATAGAGCCCTTTATGTGTTGATTACACAAATTATTGTAAATTTCCTAGAGAAAGAAAAATATTTTAAAATATTTCACAGTGATTTTGTCTTTTTTTTGTCAGGACAGCTAAAGTTACAAAGACCTGCAAACATCATGTGATTTTTGGACATTCACATTATGTAATGATGAGAATTACTTGGAAAGATAATTTTAGGATGGATTTACACTGCAAAAATTCCCACATTATTCTGGCATTCTTTCTCTTACTATTTTAGTACATTATACTCTGCATCAGCAGGAAACCAGCTTTCAGCCAAATAACCTAAGAGATATTGTTTTTCAAAGGCAGAATGGACAATTACAATCAACTCCACAGTCTTCCTACATAGCATAAATCAATAGCATTTTCTAAGGAGACTCTGGAATTTCTTCCCCATGACYTTCATTAGTGTTCAGGAACTTAACTCTCTGTATCCATATTGAAAATCATTAGCATAAATTTCTTGAAGCACAGGAACAAAATCAAACATCTCTGTCAGAGATGTCAGACTCTGATCCCCACTGTCACCACATATCCTGAGTGTAACTACATGGAAATAGACCTTGTTTACTAAGTGCTCATGGTAGCTGAACCAGACTTCACACACACATTCAAAAAACCCTGGCAGTGCATGTAGTGGAGACTAACACAAGTCTGTGCTTTCTCTGAGATAAATGAGGATGTAAGATTGCTAAATGGCCAAGGAAAACACTTTGACAAGGTGTATGTGGTGAAATATCTCCCTGTGGATCCTGGCATTCTGCAGATCATGCAACCAAGATTCCATTTTCTAGGGTGGCTTGTTGTCTCTGCACAMAAATGCAGAACTTCCTCTCCAGTCYCCACCTAGACCTTCATGTACCTCTGAGAGCTCTGACATCTCCAAGCCCTGATGCTTCTGACATCTCAGTGTGAACAGGAAGGTTGCAGAACAACACTTGGTTCCCTGGTTCTTGAGAACAATGTTGGCCTGCCTCCWATCTTAGACCTCTCCAAAATAAAAGAAGCTGAAGTAGTTCAGGAACACAGGGCTCTGTTGTTTTTAGCTAAATGAGGGGTATCTATGGGTAACCTTGGGGTCCCTCATACTTCTTTCTTAATCTGCAAGTGCTGTCTCTTAAGGTTTCTAATGCAGGGACTATTTAATGCATATTTAAGAGATCTGTATCCATGATTGGGGCTCTTCGGGCACTACAGTTTGAACTAAGAATTTTTTTAAAACAACATATACAAAGTAAACAGGAATGCCCTGTGACTGCTTTAAATGACATAYGATGTCAACTAAGATAAGGGACTTCATCTGACACTAAGATAGGAAGTCACCAGTATCTCACTTAAAGGGTATTTTATGGATTATAATTTCAAATTCTTCAGTTATTACCTATATTTGAATAAATACTCTATTTTTTCGCAGTAGATAATGGAGAAATGGATTTAAAATTATGTACATTTTAAAGTCACATAGCAAGCACACTCTTCATTCCCGTGTTGCACATAAATCTATATTTCAATATAAGAATGAACAGCAGAATTTAAATAGTTCTATAGAAATACGCAGTTGAATAACATTCAGATTACTCAGGCCCATGCTGYTGTGCCATCTGGTGGCTACTAGTCTGTAATGCAGAAGCAGGAAAAAATATCCACCAAAACTTAAATATCCTCTTTTCCAAGTCTTTTTTAGTTTTCCTCTATAAATTAATTTTGGGTTGTTTCAGGTTTTTAAAATTTATTTCTTCCGTGTCTTCAAGAAACAAAGAATCAATGATAATGAGCTAAATAATCAAAAAATTCCTACAACATTCTGGAAAGACAGTCAATGCCATAATATTTGAAACCAGGATACTTTCAGAWGTCTATACTGTGTTTACTGCAATTATCTGTTTTGAAGGACAATACATAAATCTGTAACAAACTGAATCAACAGAAAGAAGTAAATTTTAGGCATAAGGAAATGAAACCTTTCTTTACCATTTAAAGTTTATATCTTTATACAGAGCTATGTAACTAATCTAACAGTTTAAATAACTTTTACATAATGACTGTTTCAATGCAGAAATATACCTTTGTTTCCTCACTGTATCTCCTCCCCATCAAACACCTTTGGTTATTAAAGTAGACACAGAAAGGCCTTTGGAGTCCATGACTAAGAAATGGAGCTAGGTACTTTTTTATTTCAACTGTACACACACAATACAGAAGAAAATAACTAGCCTTCTCTTTCTTGGCTGCAGTCTAGAAATTCCATGGTTTAAACAAGATACATAGTTTCTCTCTTTGGTCTCATTTATCTTAATCTTTACTGAAAATAAACCTTGTCTGGGAACCACCACTAGCCTTCCTGTGGGCTGGAAATCAAGAGAAAAAATAATTAAAGTCTTACATCCAGATCAGTGCAGAAGCTGATAAAGTTCTTTACTGAGAACTTACYTAATTTTTTTGGCCATTTTTATTGTTGAAGAGTCTGTAACTGTAAGACTGCCTGGGGATATTCATAGAATACCAGGAGCACTACACATTTTAAAGAGTGTGAAAGGCTGTTTATTCAGATAGAAGATAATGAAAATCAAGATCTTTCAGTCTGCTTCTTTTTTTTTAGAAATATCAACAATTTTACACCATTAGTGAACATTTCAGGATAAGGACAGAACAGATACAGGGGGATCTTTGCACCACTGCAGTGTGACACAACCTAGAATGTTTTCTCTTTCAAATGTKTTGACTTACCCATTGTCCAATCCATTCAGCCCAATTTTCTCTCCTATGTCTCCTACCATCACACCTGGCATTGGTAGGAGAGTTTTTGTATCTCGAATCTGTACAGAAGTGACAAACAAAACATTTCAGTAACAGAGCAATGAAAGTTATTGGCTGAATTTTTCAAAGGTTGAAMGTATTCCCAACTTGTACCCTGATATTAATGATAAAGAGACCTCTCTGTTTGTTTTGAGCACATAATCCTGCATATAACTTGTACTTATGCATCCTCTCATTCAGGACACAGGTTCTTTAATAAAAATTACTTTTGAAGATGACATTAATAAAATCACTGTTTTAAATATCACTTAACACTGATGACTGCTCTCATGAGACTAGCACTGAAACCTCCTTCAGGTGTACACAGACAAAGCAGAAACCATTGGAATTTTTATGTGACAATCAGCTTTGAGACATTACAATTCTGCAATAAACTTTGGTCAGTCTGCAGCTAGTCTAGTACATTTTACTATGTAAGCGTTTTGTACCGCACCAACATATCTTCTGATGCTTTTAATTTCATAAAATGATTTCTGTGGTAGCAGTTTGCAGATTTCATACAGATCAGCCTGAAGGACTGGCAGACATAAATCATTTTAAGTCCCATGCAAGACTTTCAGGAATTCATATAACACAGATGAGTTCTATCTATACAAGTACCAATATCAACTGGAGACTTTTCAGCTCTTTTATATTTTCTGAAGGTTTTGCAGAAAACTGACAATATAAAACCAGCTCCACAACCTTCAAAAATTCAGTGAACATTTTAAAAAAGTATCCTGGTTACAATTCCAATAAAATGTGAAGGTATTAAATAAAGGATCGGCTGGTTAGGTATAAATAACAGCATTACAAAGTCTTTAATTTGAACCCACTCTTCCCCAAAAGAATAAAATGATTAACAATATTTCTACCCTACCTGTACAACAAAGGGATGTAATCCTTGGCAYTGTCCATCAGGAGTATAGAGCTGGGCATACAAAACTGCATGAGTGGCATGTTTCCCCAAATTACCAACCCAGAACTTTGCAGCTTCAAAGTCAGGTGTATTGATGACAAATTCCTGTAACCAGAAAATAAAATTATATAAATAATAAAAATCAGGTCACAGATTTTTTTTCACCACCCTGGCAATGTTCTGAAAACATTCATTAAGTACCAGGATTTATTCTATACTGCACTCCAGTGCCTGAAATCTCTCTTATTGTGCTCAAATTTAGAGAGAACATATGCAGTAAGGAAAAAAAAATTAGAGTTCAAAAAGCTCATTATCTCATTGTAAAGACTGAAACTCAGCTTTTTTAATTACTCATTTAAGCAGTTTAAAAAAAATACAGATTAATGGACTGGGAAGCATTTCCTAGATCTTAGGTTAAACTGAGCTGTGAGTTCAAGTAAAGAACTGAGAGAGCTGTTTCAGCTGTGAGAGCTGAAGCCTGTGCAGGGACCAACTTCTTCTCACACAGTTTTGTATGGAAAGGAAGCCTGGTTGACAGTGGGCAGCAAGGACTAACCTGAGTGCTGGGATCAAATGTGGCTGTAGTCCGTAAGCCTTTGGTGTTAGATCCGTGGCTGAGCTCAGTCAGAGCAAAACATCCAAAATTCTAAATTAGGAGACAGAGGACACAGTTCAAAACCAATTTATTACATTAATCGAAACTGCAAGACTTTTGAATGATTTCAAATTCAGCTATTGGAGAGTAACTTGGCAAAAAAAAACCCAAAAAAACCCAAAACAAAACAGGAAGTGATAAAGAGCAACAGAAGAAGCACAAGGCTCAGCTAAAGTGCAATCAAAATATTTATCTTGCAAAATCAGAGGGTTTGGCCAGATCGTCAATGCTGCCCACATGGCCTAGACTGGAGAAAATGTTTAGGATTGGCACCTTCTGTATCAGACAGACTGCACTTATTCTGCAGAGTGCTTGGTCCCAAGTCCCCACTGAATTCCATGTGCTGTTTCTTTGGCATTAAGACGTTATTATTCTCCATTTCATAGCATTAGAATGGAATTTTTATGGCAACACATCAAGGTGAAGAGTACCCTAGCAGGATAGTCTTAAATGACTCTGGACAGAGCCTGAACTGGTGCAATGTCATCTATACTTCCTTTAGGGAAAAGTTCMCAAATTTTGTCTGCATATTAACTTKGACAGTCCAAAACATATACAGGAAGTGGTTTATGARCTATAGTGAGGACAGAATTCAATGCTTGAATCTGCTCCACGGCCTTTTATTTTGCTATTTAGAGGTATCTAGGTATGTAAAGAGATCAGAAATAACACTAAAACTGCAAATAGTGCAAACACAGTTCTAATAGTGTTTCATTTCTCACAAATTATTAGAAAAAAATTACCTCCATGCTATAAGCTTGTTTCAAAATGTATGCAAGTCTCTTAGAAGCACTTACAATTGAACCTGTAAACGTCTGTAAAAAGAGAATAATGAATGAAATCAGTGCCCTGTGATGAAAAGCACAAATTGCACATGACTTTTAATAGTGATGTCCAGTAAAAAGACCAGGGAAAGTGAGCTGCACAGTAAACTATAATTCAACTGTAGCTGGGGGAGGCAAGTCAGAATTTTAACTTGTCAAGGCCCCTTTACACATGACTGAACTTGTCCCAGCTCTAACTTGTTCAAGCCTTCATTGCAATTGCAATTCCTTCTGGATTCTGCCCTTCATTAAAACACTGGGGCTCAAGCAGGTAAGTTTCTGATACCTGCAAATTTTTAGGAAACACACAGCCACCAACAACCAAGTTCTTTGGSTACCCTAGAGAGGAAGCAGAGGAGTAAACAAAAGAAGGCATCAAAAAYGTTTTTCTGTATCTGTCTGTACTGTTTCACCTTTACTTTCCAGGTGGGATTCCAGTGGAGACAGGGGTTTAACAACAAAGATTACCCACAGCTCTCTGACTGCTCTAAACAGTTAAAACTTAATACCGTTCTTGGAAAGAAAGGACAAGAAAAAGATCAAGTTTTAATAAAATAAGCATAAAGCAACATAATGGYGGTATTAGAAGTTACTTAAATTCAAACATACACCACTATAGCCATTGAACTGTACTTACACCAGAATGTAAGAAAAACTTGAGAGATAGAGACCAATCATACATTCCTACAAAGATCGCCATTTGAAAGAACCTCAATGGGTTCTCTATCGCCTCTTCCTGCGTGAGGAACTGATACTCAAAGAGCCTTTTACAGCGCAGGAAGGTCAGCTCCTGGTACTTCTCACGGCACAAATCTTCCCCAGGATGATGTGCAAAGAGAGGATCATTTTCCAGAGCAGAGAAGATTCTGTTCTTGGAGAGGAAAAAGCTGACATGAGAATATTGACCTAAAATCATTAACAAAGCCTGTTAACTTCCTTCTAGAGTAACACTGGGTCTCAAACTACAATCGTTTGCTGGAAGGTATAAACTTAAAAAGCAAAAATTACAGAGAATTAGGAAATATATTTAAATKATCTGTTACATATACAGCTCATGCAGATAAATTTTATGACATCTCCTTCACCATGAAGTGATTCACTCTGAATCTACAAGAACAGTATGGTAAAACTTACTTGCTTTGCGTAGCAGCTTCACTATCTCAATACATGAAGCTGCTGGCAGAATCTAAGGGAAAAAAGTCCCTCAGTCTGAAGATAAAGGTAAAACTCCAAGGCTTACATTCAGTTAGAAATATGCCATGATGGTAAAACCACTAAGCTACCACAACTGCTCTGCTCCCAGATGAAAGTAAAAAAAGGCTCTATTTAATGGAATCTCCGTATGCAGCCCTCCAATGTGGGGATGTGCATCTTCTAATGTTGTAATTTGGACCCTCTTTGTAGTAGATAATATATTATGGCATTTTTTTTATCCCAGACCTGTGTCTTCAAGATATCCACACCTTCTTAATTGTCTTTCATATAAGAAGGAAGAAACCCAGACTTCCTGTGCTTTTCTTTGAAAGGCAGTCATTCCCTTTCTTTGGGTAAACATCTCTACATGCCCACACAGCTTTGAAACTCCTTCAGACACAGAACACTTGAGGTTTTTTCTCTGCTCTAACACACACCAGTCAGATGCAGAACCAGGCCTTTTTGATTTATCTGATCTATTTGCTAGGATTTTCATCATTATGGTGAAGATTTAAGATTACTTAAATCTATGTAAATCTACAGCACCTTCAAAAAGCTAGTTCTTTTTCCTCCCATATCTCCAAGTCATGCATTTCCACACCATCTCCTGTGCTGCAGTTACTCTCTTTTCTTGGTAGGATTAGCTTTCAGCAAGGTTCACGTGCTAATCTTCAATTGCAATGCCACATAAAYATTAATGCAAGCACAGAACATTGGAAATTAAGTCAAAGTAAGAGAGAAATACTGTTTRATGGTGGCTTGAACTTAGCTCTGCATAAGAGCCTTGCAAAACCATGTGATCTATGATTTAATGAAAACAGGAAAGAAATATGGGAGAATATAGTTATTTCTCGGGTTGAAATGAACACTCAAGTTCTGGAATGTTGCACCTGCTGATCTCCCTGTACTGACGTTCAGCAATTAAATGAGTCTTACGACACAGCAGAATRGATTGCTTAAAAATTCAGCTCTGTTCTGAAAATTGGCTGTGCAAATCAAATTTCTTCATGCTCCATATTTACAGAGCATTATTAACAATACTCCCTTTAAAAAAAACATACTTGGTTCTACTGGTATCTCCGCAATTAAAACAYGCTTACAATTCTTGCCGAGTTTACCTTCAGCTGGATGATATCTTCACCATCTATGAACAGTGCCATCTCCTTCCAGTTGAAGGAAGCTTTCTTACGGTATCTGGAAAGGGGGCCTTGAGGGAAATCTGCTAGCAAATTATCCCGGGAATTTCGGTTGCCAGTCATTTCCTTCTGATCCATTGTTAGCTAAACTGCAGCAAACAAGAAAAGATAAAACACAAACTGAAGCACCACAGATGTCTGGTTTTTAGTTATAAAAATAAATTAAAAGAGTTGTTTAATTAAATCCATGGATTTTTTTCAAATGCACGAGTACAGCACTGCAGAGGCAACTAAAATCTTGCCCTTCCCTTTTTCTAGTTCAACTGGCCTGATACAAAGAAAAAGAAAAAATGCCTTTGATCCAATGTAAACGAATTACATTGTCTTTGTTATTAAAATACGAGCTAAATATGAAACAGGGACACCACTGGTTATCACCATATTGCGTATTAAGAAAGAGGGTGATAAAAGCTAAGAAAATACCATGTCCTAACCAACAAACGGAGTAAGGCCCCACGAAGTCTGCTGGCAACTTTGTGCGCACCTATGGGTCAGGCCAGAGCACTACAAAACTGCACAGACCCTGCAGGATTTCCCGGTCAGGAGGTACGACTGCACTGGTTCGGGAGAGAGAGGAGAATCTTGCCTTTCATTAGAACGTGGCCCAAAGAAATAGAGGCTGATGCTCTGCTGCTTCCAGAAGCTGGTGTTGGAGAGCCCTCTGCTGCTCAGGGCACTCCCAGCGATCCCTGGCCCCTGACAGAGGCAGAGATCTCTGCTGTGCCTGGAGGGAGCAGAAACCATCGGACAGGGCAGCAGAAGCTGGCCATGATTTAATAGGACTGGCAGAAAGAAGCAACTCAAAGGTATAGGCAGGACACCCTGGCCCAGGACTGGCCAAGGGCTCACTACAGACTTTACGCATAATGAATTACAGAAACTACTTCAGCAGTCTGCTTTTTCAAACCCTTTCCCCCCTCCATCATCTTGATATATATCCTTGATATCTCTCTTTTCTTTCAACCTTATTCTTTTATGGAGGTCATGCTCTAGTTCTAAACAGTACAAACATAGTAGAAGGGAACAGCAGGATAGTATTTCTGCATGTGACTTCCAAATCAGTTCTAGGAAGATGCAGCTCCAGTACTGCACAACAGGCTTGGAAAGAAAGAAAATAAAAATTAAAAAAAAGGACATTGAGTAAGTGTTTCAACCTCCAGCCAAATAAACAGACACTACACTTGTAATTGGAAAATAGGCTTTTCACTCATAAAAGAGAAAAAAATAACATTGTAATATTGCAACTATTGCATCTAACTTTATTTACATTGCAAATCAGTGATATTACTCAAATGAGAAAACCTAAGAGCTCATTTAAAAAAGCGTTCTGTACATAAAATATATAATAAATTTTCTGACTTCACGCAATGTTGCAACATAATTTGGCACCAAAATTTCAAAACAAATTAAGAAATCGAAACAGGTGGTTGGAATAGGAAAGTAACAATGGGCTGTCCTAAAGAATAATTTCAGGGTTAATTTCAGACTTGCTCTGAAATTTTGAAATGAGTGTGAAGGTGGAAATAAAAACCACATTATTTTCAATTTGCAAACCACATTATTTTCAACTTCAAAACTGCTGCAGTTTCACYGCGAAATGTTGGATTGGAAACCTTTTCCCATGGAAAGCGCTCCTGATAGTAATTCAAATTCATACCCGGGCACCAAAAACGGGTCACAAATCACGAGGGCAAAGGTCAGTTTGCAGGGTACTACCCTCAACTATCTCACGTAATAATGACACAGTTCAACCCTTGGCAGCTGTCAAGAATAATGATACTGTACCCTCATGGCCAAGAGATRATATAACCGGTGTTTTACTTTATTTTCTTTTCTAGCGGCTCTGCATTTCCGAGCAATCTGCTGCTGGCGGTGGCCCAGAGCAGGACACCCCCGGGCAGGGCAGAGGCAGGRCACGAACCGCTTCTGTGCGGGTTCGCCTCACGGCCGCTGTTTGAGCRGCCCGAATTCACGGCGGGGCACGGCTTCTGCTCAGACCGGGCAAAACCAGACCACACAACGTGCTGTTATTTGCTAGAAAAGGTGTACCGAGCTATCTCCCTGATGGGCCGGGCTGACTGTCCGGTGTCAGTCAGCCGCCCCGGTGCGGAGTTTGCTCTCCGGAGCGTTTTCACGCACCTGTTACAGCGGCACAAACCTTCCCCAGACAGAGCAGCACATGCCGTGACGACCCTCYAGCCTCACGCCCTGCTGGCAGCTCCCCGCGTTTTCAGCCGCAGCACGGCACCGCAGCGGTCTCTTGCGGCAATCGRAGTCTCAGAGCCGCAGGCGGGGGCCAGAGGACCCGGTACGTACCTGCGGCCGGCGCCGTCTCCGCCTCGGGAACTGACGGGAGCAGCCTGCGACGCGCTCCGCCTCCTGGCGCGGCGGCAGCGGGCGGCGGATGGGGCCGGTGGGGACGGCGGCCGTGCGGGACCCCGGCGGCACCGCGCTGCCCCACGGCTTCTGGGCGGCTGTGCGCGTGTGGCTGGAGAAGCCGCAGGTGGCCAACAGGCGACTGAGCGGCGCCGCTATCCAGGCGGAGGGGACGGTGCCGCTCGGTGAGGGCGGAGAGATATGGCCCTCCATCGTCACTGCGGGGGCAGGCGGGGGCGACGGCGGGCAGGAGGGGCGAGCGGCGGGGGCCGAGGAGCTGGGCCGGCTCTGGAGGGAGGTGCGGGGCCAGCTGGCTCAGTCGCTACCGCCCCTCACGGCCTGGGGCGGGTCTGGCGAGCTCCGCGSCGTGCTGAGGACGCTGCTGCCCCGGGGTCGCCCCGCCGCGCCCCCGGCCCGGGAGCTGGCCGTGCAAGGTGAGTGGGGACGGCGCCGGGGGCGGCGGGCGGCCGGAGYGCGGCTGTGAGGGGCCGGGGCTGACGTGGATCTGTCCCCTCAGGGATTGTCTCGCACATGAGAGGAACGCCCTTTTTTCTCCCATTTGTGGGAACGAAGATGTACTTTTGTCCCTRTCGTGTGCTTAGGGTTAATTTTTGCCGTTCGTTGTTGCGCCAGAAAGCATTGAAATTTCAGCAGTTGAAATACAAATTACACAGGCCAGGGAGCTGTGGCACTCAGGAGCTGCTGCCCACGCTCGTAGTGCAGACCTAATGACAGCTTTGCTAGGAGTGACTGGAGTGTTGGGAAATGCCGAATTACTGAACAGAGCAGGCAGCTGTGGCACCTGTCTGGCCAAATAGAAGTGTCTGTATCGACTTTCTTCATGTTTGGTATTGCTTAATGTGAAAAAAAGTGTATTTTATCATTGGCTATTTGCAAATATTAAAATGAATGTTATATGTGTTATGGTAGAAAGTCAGGCTTTACTGATTCCCCCTATTTWCTGGATACACCCTCCRCTCAACATGAGCTAAAGAACACTTCAGTGTAATGTTCGTAKGTTTAAACCYAACCTTCTTCCCTCAACACTTCTTAGGCCTAGCTGGCATGCCACGACGATACTCAGAGAACCCAGACACCTACACAGTATGAAACACCATCTCCTCAGTAGGATCACTTATCTCCTTAACAGCTGTAATCATCCTAGTTTTCGTCATCTGAGAAACCTTTGCATCAAAATGTAAAGTCTTACAGCSAGAACTAACAATTGTATTAATTTTTTAGTAGYGTGTTAAATATAATTTTAAGTTATAATGTTAAAATAGGAACTATTTTAAGTCCTTTTTTTTAAAGAAAGGACTCATGGCAAAATAGCAGCCACAAAACACCTAAATTTTTCAGAGAACAAGGATTTAATGCTCCATTATCAGAAGAAACAAACTTCTTCCCACCTTGCTCAACCATGAAGACTCTGTTAAGATTAAGAGGAAAAAGTTGATGCTGGCCWGACAGAATCCTTTGTTTGAATAGAATTTATACATCATGTATGATGTGTATAAATATGCAAAAATTATTCTTTTTAAGAGTTAATCCTCTGTTAACAAGTGTCCTTTTTCAGGTTTATGTTGCCCAGAAAAAGGTACCCAGGTGTCTGTAACTTTTTGTTTCTGTTGTCTCATATTGTCCTTATCCAAATTTTCTAAATTATTATTATTCTAATTATATTGCTGTTTTATAACCATTTTGTTACTATTAAAATTTTAAAATTTTAAAAACAAGAGATTAGCATTTTTCACATTAAGGAAGAATCTCAACTTGTTGTTTTTTTGTTGGTTTTTTTTTAATTGTTGTTTTTGTGTGTGTGAGGTTTTTTGKTTTTTTGTTTTGCTTTGTGGTGGTTTTTTTACACTGTATGATGGTAACATGCTCCAATAAATCCTGCTAATATAAAGAAACTTACATAGGGTAGAACTTGACACTGTTTTTAAGATGAATTTTGGAAAACTGTTGATATGGCTTAAATTCTAGTAGTAATGTTTTGGAAAGAATCAGATGTCCAGAAACAGCTCAACTTACAAGTCAAAAAGACTGATAATCATTTATGGGCCACACTTGGGATGTTCTTGAGGCCTTTGATTCTTACCTGATGCCTTCAAAAATTGGTGCCTTTAAAAAAAATATATGTTGCAGTTTTGATTTATTTTTTCTTTTGATGCTAAGAGAAGATGCTCCTGAGCTGCACCTATAGAGCATATCTGTAAGAGAAAGCCTCGGAGATTTTTAATTTTTTAAAAAAATATTTTTAATGTTTTAAAATTATTTTGAATTAAAATATTTTAGAAGTGGAATTGCTAAGGATGGGACGAGATAGCAAAACTTAACATTTACTCTATTGCTAATTAATTCTTGTCTAACTCAGAAAATTTTGGAGTCCATTGAAAATTGATTATGTAGCCAGTGTAGCATATTTACTTGTAAGAAGATTTGTTTTGATGGTAATTAAAAAGACATTTTCAAAACTGAGAACTTAAGAAGTTATTCTGAAGAAGTCACCCTGAGTAAACAATAGCTAAAAAGATTTTTTTAATTTTTAGGGGAAGTAATACTGCATATACACCTGCTTCCCAGGACTCTGGATTTACTGYGGGATATTAATATACTAGAAAAGTCTTACTGTTTAGTTTTACTTTATTAAAATAGTTAGGTGTAATGAAAATGAATACTCCTGGAGCCCTAGATATTTTGGGAGCATCATGCCATAGAATGCTAAATTTGGAGGATTCAAATCATCCTGTAGTTTCAGATGTCAGGAACACCAAGAAACAGATCTRTTCCTGGCATTGTGCTCCTTTCTCTGTTGTCTTAGATCTTGCCTCACTGGTTTGCAGGCAGAAGTTCATTTTGGTGCTAACCAGGGTGGGTTGCACTGTGGAATAATCAACCCTTATTTGCATATCTTTTCAGATGTTTGCAATGGAACTGTGACCTTTCTGCCTCTGGAGGAAAACAGTGAAGGAAAATACCTGGTTAAAAAGTGCAATATTTATCAAATTCAACTTAAACACATAAAAGATGAGGAATGGTAAGTGTGGAGTAAGAGAGGAAGCAAACAGTAAGTTATTGTAAGGGTCACACATGGTTTAGTATTGGTCACACATGGTTTAGTATGGAGTCACACATGGTTTAGTATTGGTATGTAGGCAATTTGGATTTTATAATTTTCTGCTTGATTCACACATGGTTCACTATTGGTATGTAGGCAATTTAGATTTTATAATTTTCTGCTTGATTAGTAAATTACAGTAGTGGTGTGATATGAGTGCATAGTGTTCTCTAAAAAGAAACATCTACAATACCCAGAATAACGTAAAGCAAATCTGTTTCACCTTTGAATGTGAACATTGACTGTAGCCATGTGTGGTCTAGAAAAAATATGCCTCTTCTGATCATGAGGATGTAGCAGTGCCTGTGACAATGGGTCTGTGGGTGTCAGTAAGGGTGAGGGTCAGACCTGAGTYGCTGTAAATGCCTGGGCTTTAGTCATTGAAATTTAGACCAATTGGTTTGGTCCTGAGCATCTGGGGATGCTCTAATAAAATCTAAATAGAGTTGGAGRTGATGAAATAACGAGTTGTGACAATGGATATATTTTTCTCTTMATTTTGCCTGTTATTTTTCAGGAATTTGAAAAGTTTACTTTCACTGTTTAGTGTTTGGCTATCTTGTGAAATCAGGTTGCTCATCATCTCTGAGTCCTCATTTATTGTGTTAAATGCAGCCTGGACTCTTATGTACTGTGTTTGAATTGAGAGATAATGAGCTAACAAAATTCAGGGAAAACTTCCATTTTTGAGTAATTTCACTGGTTTATTTTCCTTTTGTTTCTCT
The DNA here is from genome assembly GCA_014549065.1 of Cardinalis cardinalis. Taxonomy (NCBI): domain Eukaryota; kingdom Metazoa; phylum Chordata; class Aves; order Passeriformes; family Cardinalidae; genus Cardinalis; species Cardinalis cardinalis. The sequence goes on from JACDOX010000021.1 coordinate 5,420,085, forward strand.
ACATATTTATTTATTCTCCAGTCTAGTTTTATATCTCTGATCTGCTGATTTTCTCCACTTCATCCTTGTTTTCTCTGTCCTTGAGATAGCTGAAATAACGAAATGCTGTATTTATACTAAGTTATTTGTTTGTTTGTTTGTTTTTAAGGTCTGTATCTGTTGTAGCTCCATTTCCAGAAGATTGGTTTTCAGATGGAATTGCGTACCCCAAACTAGCATGGCTTGGAAATGAACTTTTGTCCAAACTGGCTAAATGGTCTATGGAGCAAAAGCCCAGTGAGTTTAAAAGTACACTCTCACTCATTTCAGTAGCAAAATACAGCAAGGTTTATCAGGACCTCAAAGAAAAGTACAAAGAGATGGTAAAGGTAAGCTTAAACAGCAAATGCAGTGATATTATCCTTTCTTCTTTTTTTTTTTTACTTTGTGTAATGGAGCTGCTTCTTTCAATATTTTCTTTTTTTTTTGTTTAATTAAAGAAGCGATTGAATTATAATGTATGTTTTTTGGTTTYGTGTTTTGGGGGGCTTTTTTGATAAATGTATAGAGAATACAACAGTTCAGTACTTGAACAAACCTAATTGGAAAAGCAGGATTTAGACCCAAATTCACAATAAATACTTGGATATTTTGGATGTGTCACTTGTGATAAAAAGGGAGAAGTAGGTCAGTAGAATAATAGTCRTCCACATTTTAGAAGGCATAAATAAAACATCTCCTTCTCCAAAACCTTTGGATACTATCTTAATATGTGTTTGAATTAGAGGAGCAGTGTTGTAATTTGTTTTCTTATCCTGGAGATCCTGAAGAGCAACAGAGTGCTGTGTGAAGTAATGTCTGTATTCTTGCAAACTTGGCTCCAGCTGCAAACAAAAAAATTGGTCAATGCTTTTGTAAAACATACAGTGAAAATGCTGAAATGTTTTATTGTTAATATTTCTGTACTAACATGAAGAAACAAAGCAGGGGAGAATTAGAGTTTTGGGTAAGGCAGCAATTCAGTCTTTAGTTCTGTAGTAGCATTGCTGCTCTTGAGCATTTTAGTCTGTTTCAATTCTTCATTTACAAAGTAACACTTAGGAATAATACTTCAACTTTCTGTCTTCCTACTTCAGATTTTAATTCTTCATGTTCTGTTGTGCCAGGATAATTCCAGGTCTTTTCCTTGTGAAAAGAAATTTACAAATGTTCGTGTTCTCGGTGTTGCAGAGGTATAGATAAGATTTTTTTTCTTGTGAGAAAGTTAAGCAAAAGATACATGGTCTGTTACAGAACAGATGCAGCTGTTTACTTGTGACCTGCGCAYGTGGAGCCAAAATATTCTTAGAAACTTTATTGTTTGGTTGAATCAAACAGTCTTTAAATTCTCTGGCTATATTTTAATGAGGTTAAAATGCACAGTCTGTTCAGAAAGTCCTGAAGTTCTGTCCAGAAGTCCAGAAACCTACTGAAGTGAATAAGTATCCAAATTGCTGTGTCTGAACATTTTTGAGGTTGTTTCAGATGATGCAGAAAATAAATTTTGATCTATTTTTTCATTCTATTTTTTTTTTTTTCTGAAGGTGTGGCCTGAAGTGACAGATCCTGAGAAATTTGTTTATGAGGATGTTGCCATTGCCACTTACTTGCTGGTAGGGAACTGCTTTACCTAATAATATGCTGTAAGGTTATACTTCCTGATAATAGAACCTCTCTAAAGAAGATCATTTTAGAGGTAAACAAAAAATTCTTTGTGAAGATTTGCAGTCTTCTCTCACAGGAAATTTGTCATCTACATACACAAGATTTATYTATTTCTGAGTTAAAAAGTCAAAAGCACTAATATAGAAGTGATAAAATGCATCAGTTGGRGATTAGGATTGATTGTTATATAAATTTTTCTATTACTTGATCATTTTATACTATGAACATTAAAAAATGTATGGTTTTTCCCTGCTATGCGTTTTCTGATAAAATTTCAGCTCAAATCCCATCTTCAACTGTAATAAGGTCAACTACAGATGCTAGAAGTGCAGATAAATGCTTGGTGCAATTTTCTCAAGCATATATCTACTTAAGATTCTATGAAAATTCTGCCACTTGCAGTTCTTAGAAACTTCAGGTTTTTAGAAGGCAGGCACATACATATTTTTGCTTTCCATCCAGGGTGTGGTAAGAGCATGTCTACGTTGAACTACACTTGTAGCATCTTACCTAAATCAGTTTTTCTGAGTAAGTTAGCTCATTTATAGTGCTCATTGGGTACTAATTTATTTTGTTAATTAAGTGTTTAACCTTTAACCTTAGATACTGGCTTGTGGAAARAGCTATGTAATAGACTCATCTACCATTTTTAACCACCATCTTAATATTCAGTGTTGAAAATTAGGAATTTAGTTGTAGCCACAAGAAAATTCTAGAGTGATAGCATTTTTGTACATGTGATTRTTGGTTTACAGTGATTATGTTTTGACTAATGTAGCAGTAGTTATCAGAAAGTCATTAAAGTCATTCAATATGCAGCTTATGTAAATGAAAACTTAAAGTATGGTATTAATTACGTAACCTGCTGCAAAATGTTCAGGTATCTATTTGATGGTGTATGAAAGTCATTGTTAAGAAATACGTTACACAGGTGATTTTTTAAGAAAAAGGAGCTCCAGTGTTAAGTTTTTATGGGTTTATGGCATCTGCATGTGACCTCATTTTATTTTCCAATCATATTGAGATCACCCACTATCCAGGGGCATGGCCWAAGGCATAGCTGTTGTTTTGTGAAGAACTGCAGGAATTGGAGGATAGGTAGGATCTGTGAAGGATGTAATTAGGGATTTCTGGGATACTGCCTGGAGTGCCMCAGTGCAATGATTGGTAAACCTAAAACCATAATCCATTAGATTAGCAGACTGTGTTTATCTTGAGCTTTTTTCCTTCTAGCAAAACTGACAATGTTACAAATACTTATTTTCATACTTAAATACTCTTCAAGATTTTTGGTAGTCATAGTGAAAAATCAAAGTGCAGAGTTAGAATTCATGTGTGRTCTCTAACTTCTCACTGAAGGAAAAAGATTTGGAAAATGGTAGAGGTTAATCCATGCTCAGCAGAGAAACAGCCACTTATTAATTATGGATTATATATCTGGGTAAAAGTACCTACTTATGTACAGATCAGGGACTAGAATTTGTTAAAAGCTTTGGAGTCCCTTAGCTGGTGTAGAATTTGGGACAGTTTTCTTGCTAGGTAACACTGTTGCTTTGTTTAGTAAAAGGGATGTTACATGTACCAGTACATCACCAAGTGATTACAAAGAATATTTTGGGGTTTATTTTCAGCTCTGCCMTCAATGCTTTCTTTAATACGGTGGATATAAATGCATCTGTGGTGTTCTTGCAGAGACACTGATGAAGTTTGCTTGATACTTCCTTGCTTTCCACTGTTCTTCTCTTGCAGCCATTGTTTCAGCAACTTATTTTACGTTTATGTTCATTCTAGCCCAGAGTTGTAAAGCCCTGATTAATTTCAACTCCCAGTGACTCAAAACRGAGTGGAAGATGTGCTTAGCACTTAGAAACTATTGATATTTTGCAAAATAATTCTTGTTTCACTCTATAAACAGTGGGTTTCTGTTTTGTTTTTTTTTGTTTTGTTTTGGGGTTTTTTTAGGTTTTCCTTTTTTTTCTCTAAATTTATTTTACCTGTGAGTCCAGTGAATGTTTTCTGTCAAGTCTGCATTTCCAGGTTTCCTCTTTCATCTCCTGTAATGTTTGATAAGGTTTCTTATAGGGAAGCTTGAGAGCAGAAGCCTAATATGTTTTGTTTTCTTGTCTCAGATTCTTTGGGAAGAAGAGAGAAAAGAAAAAGGGTTGACCAAGAAACAGTCATTTGTAGATCTTGGATGTGGAAATGGTTTGCTGGTTCATATTCTAAACAATGAAGGGGTAAATAGAACRCTTTTTAAAATAATTATTAAAAACTAATGTCAGTATTCTTGTTATGCTTTCCTTTTATCTGACATGCAAAKAGCCAAAATAAATTAATTCATGTTGTTAAAACAGGATTTTGTCACTCTAGTGACAAAACAGAAAATCCTACCAGAGGATTAGACCATTCATTTATTTATCTTAATTAGTGTATTTAATTTAAATTCAGGGCTGTTTTTTCTCAGGTAAGAAACTAAGAGGAAAAAGAAAAGGTTGTGGAGTACTTTTGTTATGCAAAAAGGAATGTGGAATTTTGACATAGGTTMTATCTCTCACAAGATGTGTTCATGAACTTTTATTTATCCAAACTGAATTCTACTTGTGATGTCATAATTTTTTTTTCTGTATCTTTGAAAGCAGTCCTGAGATTTCTTAATTAAAAATGCCTAACAGCATACTGTACTTTTTGGAGTAAAAATTGGCAACAGCATAATTCAGTTTGTTGAGGCTTAGTTTCTGAAATAGTAATGAAAGAAAAGTGAAACTAAATAAAACCCATTGAAGTTGGGTCTGTCTGATTCAGAAAATTGCATCTTCCACTTCTGGGAGAACATGGAGAAATTTATAGAGGAAATGAATATCTCTTATTAGATAAAGAGATGTCACTGGGGGAGTAGGGAAATGTTCCAAGTTCTCCTAGCAAGGTTTCTRTTCTTGTGTGGCCAGAAAACTTTTGTGTAGCATAAGCTGCTGTTTTCCATGTGGATTTTTCAATCAGTCAGTCATTCATTCAATGCTGTCAAACATTGACTGTCAAAAAATCATGTATGAGAGTTTTATGAGACTATTGTAGTAACTGATTTTTCTTAGTTCTGCACAAGATTCTTGGATTTCAAATACTACACATTCTTCATTTCTTGCTTTAGTTTCCAGTCTATTTCCTCTTCCCTTTAAATCAGACAGGGGAAAAAAGTGTTTGGGTATCAGTAGCTGAAAGGTGGTTCTCCACTCAGGACTGCTTAGAGTGGCATTTTTCTTTGAGCCCTGAGGGTGCTGCAGTAGTRTTCAACTTGTGAAAGGTTTTGATGTTTTAAAAACAAACATACTAAAAATCAACACCTCTGTTTTTACATTTGTAGAGACAGAGATTTTCAAGAGCAGTCTCAATAGGTGAGCCCAGGTAAAATTTTGAATCAGATATATTTTTAATGTTTCTTACTTATTTCCTTCATATTTCAAAGGGAAGAAAGGGAATAAATGTATTCAGCTAAAATGGCAAAGCTGGTTTTTGTTATGTGTCTAAATTTTAGCATGAATAGAATATTTGAAGTTACTATGTACATTTACTGAACCTATTTTAAATTTCTGAAAAAAGTAGTACTTAAATTGAATGTTTTTGTTCAAATATTTCAGCATCCAGGAAGAGGAATTGATGTGAGGAAAAGAAAAATATGGGACATGTATGGACCAGAGACTCATTTAGAGGTATTATGCAAATGTATGTCAGTCTTACTGATCTGTACATTTATTCATTTCTTCATTGTTTCAGGATGTATTGATACAAGTGTAAGGAAGCATACTGGGTTGCACACAGTTGTCTAAAGGGACCCATGGGTTTGTTATGCTGCTACCCATATTCCTTGGGGGTCATGTAAGTTGGAAAGGKAGAAAAATATGAAAAAAATATTGTGTTGCACCCTTGCATATTTGCAACTTGCTTGTTTCTCAGCCAAGAACCACTGGCATGATTTCTTACTGATGTACAGACATGCACACCATGAAACAAGCTTTCTTTTTACCAGATGATCAGTACTAAGCAGCTTTGTTTGCACCACTAGTTCATAAAAGATAATAAAGGCACTCATAATTTGTGATAATTACATGAAAATGATTCTGAYCTTCTAGTGCTATGTTCTCTTTTGRGGGGCAAAATTGTTGAACAAAAATGAACAGGAAGATGAGTCTGTAAAAGGAATTATATTTCAAGTTTCATGTTACCATTTTTATGAACAATTTGAGCACAGAAACATTCACTTTGATTCTGATACTGATTAATAATCTGATACTCATTAAAGCATGGTGCCAATGAACAGTTGCCCTTGGGAGGTGAGGTGTTCCTGKTTTTTTTGTGTTCTTCAGATCTAAAATTTCTTACTCTGTTCTGTCAAAATTTTCAGCTCCCAACACAGTAAAATAATTTTCCACCTGTGGTTATTCTCTRGTAGTGTTGTTTAAAGTTTATTCAATGTAATATGAATTGTTCATTCAACGAGGAGAATGCTAACTCATTAAATAAGGAAAGAGCATCAATTTTCACAGATGGAAGGTCACAGATTTCAGTGTTGTGTAGCCTTCYCTTTGCCACCCTGCTATTTTGGGTGCAAGTTGCCAAAACTGCCATATTCATTTACTGCAAGCAGATCATATTGAAAAGCTTCAACACACAACCCAAACCATCAAGCTGTGGTGCTCCATCATTCCTGTTGTACTATATTAAGTCACATCTGATCATGATGAACAGCATTGTCTCTTTGTATTACATGTTCCTATTTCTGCCTAGAAAGAAAGAAACAATAAAATRTATGCTGAAGAAAGTGATGATTGATGCTGGAAGGAGTTAGACCAGGAACAGGAAGGGTGAAATGATTTTGCAAGGCTCATGTAGCCACAGAAGGGAAAAGCACCTGCCCACGGCCTGTTGTTACCCCTGAARCTAATTTTGTTTTGATCTTTACTTACAGCACAAGTTGCAGGGTGGGTGTTGCCACCTGTGTGGTTCAGTACAGTTCTAACAACCTAAATGGATGTAASAGGTGGCACTCTGTGCTTCCAAACTGCTGTCAGACATGGTGAATACAAATTTGATTACGAGTGACTGTCAGGATGGGCAGTGGGGCACTGATAATTCATACAATGCCTAAATTAAATGATCAAAACTGAAATGTAAAGTGTGACCAATGTGTTTAATCAACCTTAAGAAAACACCCAAGCCTTGGTAATTTAGCATCCAGTAATCTCCAAAAAAACTTGTTACATACATTATCTAGAAGTGTTTATACATATCTAAAAATGAGCTGTAGTGTTTAAAAGGAACAATTTTAAGTGAACAATCACCATATTGATACTTAAGAGGGATTTGGAAAGTAACCAAGAAAGTCTGAAATTCCCTAATTAGTGGTTTTGTTTTATTTTATTCTTTAATTCCTATACAGATACATGTGATGCATGTACATGTGAATTTTAAGCTCTTAAAACATATCTTTTCTATATAAAAGAGATTATGGGTGTCATTTCCAGAACTTCTTCTAAAGGACTGTGGAAATTCAAATCTAAAACTTTGTTCAAATTTGCCCAATAATTCTTTTAATATTCATACCCTTCTCGGGGAAGAGTGGCTACTTTCATGGTGTCAACATCTTTCAGGACTTTCTCTGCTGAACTTAGTTCAAAGTGAGAAAATCTATTTGTGAGGCACAAACATTATAGCTACTGTAGAACGTTTGAATTTAGCCTGTATGAGGAATTCATCCTCTTGGTTTTATTTGAGGTTTCTTTTGTTTGTTATTGTTTTATTATATGTGAATGATAGCATGTGAAGAATGGTGTTCTGTATACTAGGATTTGATTTGGGCAGCATCTGTGAAGGAGGTGAAAATAACAATGAAGCTGTGTTCTGATTAATTGCTGTATGAGTCCTACAGGCTGCAGGACAGCAAATTAAGTGCCTTTCTGAAAAACTGAGTTCAGGCATACAAGTGACAGAAGGAGATTGGCAAGAAATCATAATTTAGTGTATAATATTTGTTTATATATATTTAAATRCTAGATGTCTTAYTTRGAGTKGCTATTCTGTTGTTTTTCTGASCCATGTTTTGTGGGTGTTTTTTGCYTWATTACYTCTCTGTAGCTATAAAAAAATTGCTAAYGGAGGAAAACATTGTTGGTGTCTGTGGTACTCACTCACCTTTTATTTGTCATGTGGTATTACTTTATATTATTGCTTAGTGCTTTAAATAAAATCCTTTAAAGAAAACTGTAGGAGGATTCACTTGCTGTGTTCTTTTTTTTAGGAAGCTACCATCATTCCAGGTGACAGCCATCTCTTTCCAGACACTGACTGGCTCATCGGAAACCATTCAGATGAATTAACACCATGGATACCTGTGATTGCAGCTAGGTATTTTTGCAGAGGGAGGGGAGTGGGATGGAAGGAATTAAAAAAACAAACAGGCAGAAAAACCCCAAACACCCCTCCCCCCCATAATTACCTATGTAGGTTTGATAAAAACYGTCAGCTTTGGTTCCACACCAGTCATTCTTTTAAGACTGGCTGCTTTTGATGCAAGTTGATTATTTTTAAAAATGTTTCTGTGGAGAAGAGCAGATACAGTATTTACGTTCTCATAGAATTCAGTGCAGCATTTTGCTTTTGAAATTCAAAAACCAAACCTGTTTTKTATTCCTTATATGTGAAGCTGTTGATTGGTTTTTTGTTGTGGTTTTTTTTTCCTTGTAAATACAAGCTTATGGTTCTGTCTTCCCTTGTGCTGTTGTGCTCTTTACCACCAGCAAAAGTAATTTAGTTTTACTTCTGCAAACTAAGTTGGCAAAGTAGGTTGCTGCATCAAGTACTTTGTGAAGTGGTRTTTTTGACTAAATTAATCCTTTGACTGAAAGAGGAGGTTATAAATATTATTGCATGAAGCTCTGTATTTAATAAAAATTCCATTGTTGCTGTTACCTGATAGGTTGCTTGTTAAATTTTTGTTTTCTGAAATAACTTACTGTTCAGCAGTTTGTTATCCTTCTTGTAGGTCTTCTTATTCATGTTGTTACTTCGTGCTGCCATGCTGCTTCTTTGATTTTCATGGAAAATACAGCCGAAGACAAAGCAAGAAAACTCAGTACAGAGAATATCTTGATTTTGTTGCCCAAGTGGGATTTGTATGTGGCTTTCATGTGGAAGAAGACTGCCTTAGAATTCCATCAACAAAAAGGGTAATTTTGGCCTCTGTAGAGCTTTTGTCTTTTTTTTTTTTTTAATCTGCTCTGTTTGAAGCATATGGATGTTTGTTCGTYGTTATTGTTGTAAGATAAGACTATAGTCAGCTTCATTACTTGATACAGTAAGCTCTGAAAGGAGATTAAAAATACTCATTGTGTTCTTGGGAATCACACTCTTAATATTATAGGTACAGTCCCCCCCACCCCCCAACAAAAAAAAACAGGAAAAAATGATATGTTTCATGATTTTCTCTTATGTCACACTATATGATGGAAAACTTAAAAAACCTTTTTTTTCTGCCTTAATTTTTCTATCTGCCTGTATTACTTCTTTGTACTTAATTTTGCTGTTTTTCTTGTCCAGTGAAATTCAAAGTGCAATCTTTTCAGAGTAGGAARTGGTGTCCAGCTTTAAATAATCTGAGGGTCAGGAACAATATTTTTACTGTGTCATYGTATAGCATGATGGGTTATGATTTGTTTACTGGATTTCTTCTGGGGCACCAATATTCAAAGACTGGAATTAAAAACCCCTCAGGTGTTACTGAGCATTGAGYTGGTATTGGATTTTATTGTAGGTAGTGAGAAGCCTGCATAAACCTGTGGAGTTTGTGGGGCTGGGTGTAAGTACAGGACTCTGATAGTGATTTACTTTTTTCTGCCAAAATAGGTCAGTTTTGTTGGGAAAAGCAGGACCTATCCAGCTGCAGAACGTGCTCTGATTGATGAGCAGATAACGCAGTTTATTAACGGTCGTCGGACTTGTGCTGTGGCCACGTGTGACAGAAGGGTTGGATTTAACCATGAGCATCACTGTGGTGGTCTGTGCAAAGAAGAAGGCTCAGAACCTCATGAAGAYGAGACAGAGACAGCTGGTACAATTTGGATGCCTGGATTTCAACCCAGGGAAAAAGTAGAACAAGTCAGAAATTGTGCTTCCCTCCCTCGGGACTTTGTAGATGAAGTGGTTCTCAATGTGGCGAACTTGCTGTTAAATGCAGCCCCCCAGAAATCATGTTCTGATAAGCAGGGTGGAAATATGAATACCTGGAATCAAGGAGGTGAGGTTATCTTTCCTTTACACTATCTTTAGCTGGCAGAACATGTCCTTTCTAGCAAGTTTACAAGTTTGTGAATAGATTTTTAGGAAACACTGGGAACAATACAATCACAATCAAAGGTGCTTTTTTTTCCTCTATGTTTTATTGCATGTAGAAAAATATTTTGAAATTGGTATGAGTTTTTTTCCTGGTTTACACTTAAATACTATTATAGAATCGATTTTTATTGAACCAAACCCAACTAAACCCACAACTCTACCCTATTTGGGGAGAATATTGTGGTTTAGAATATTAGCATAATAATTAGCTATACTTCTGTAAGAGTTTGTAAGAAGTCCTTTGAAGTGCCATTAAGTTACAACTTGATTAGGGATTTTTAGTTTAGTTTTAGGAACAAAAACAATGTTAAGCTGCTGTTAATTGTATAAGCAGTCAGTTCTCAGTATTACCATCTTTCCATTTTCTTCCATCTGATTTTATTTTTTACTCACTGTAGTTTGTAACATGTTACTGGCTGAGTCTTCTAACTACATGCTTATAAACACTGCTTATTGCAGTGAGGGTTACATGCTGCTTTTAAAAAAGCAGAGCAAATAAAAGGTTTGTTTTACTGTGGAAATTCTGACCTGAGTCCTGTAAAATGAAAGCTGCTGTTTTTGCAATATGCATATAAAATATATTCCATACATAATATTGTGAGAAAAAAGTTGCTGCAGTCCTGGTAGATAATTCTGACACTCTGCTCATAATCATTACCTTATATAGAAGTTGATTTTTATTAAGGTTTTATAGAGAAAAGTTTTTCATAATTCTACCATTTTTTATTGCAGAAAGCCTTTCCTTGAGAGAAGTGGCAGAACACTTGGATAAAGAGATTTTAAAAAAGCTGAAAAGTGAATATGGAGGCCTGCAGACACTACTCAAGAACAATCATCAAGTATTTGAAGGTAAAGGAGTTTTAAGGTTGCTTTTTTTCCACCTTAATTATTTATTTTATTTCCTCTATATGCAGGTAAACTTAACTGAAAAATTACTACRGTGGTGATTTTTTAACTGCTTTTTGTATCTTTGTAGAAAACTGAATATTCTTTATGTGCCCATTGCTTCAAGATATTGTTAGTAAAGCTCTTATGAATTGAGATTGGTAAGGCATCTATCAGCAAAATGTTCTGCACTGACTGTATCTAAAAAGACAAGCCTTTAGTTTAAGTGGYTGATTTGATGCTATTCTTTGATCTTTTTTTCTTGTTTCTTCCTATGAAATACTGATGGTTTTGAGGCTGTCAAATACAGAGCAATTTTACTAAAGCATTTAGCTGAGGCTTAGTCTGACCACACCAAGSCCCAAAGTGTAAATGCTGACATGAAGCAAAATTAGCCTCCTTAAGAACCTATAATTGTGAGGCTTGATGTGTTTATAAAGCTTGTGTTTGTGTAGCTTGTGGTAGCATGACAGAAAGAACTCAGTAGCAAATCTCCATGGCTGGCTGGGTTTGTTGATAGCAGGTTTTTGAGTTTGGTTTTTTTCCCCCTGTTGTAATGTGTGRTGACAGTGTGCTTTGTGTAATTTGTGCTTTGGGGCTTTTTTGTGAGTGTGCAGTTTTGCAAAACTAAAATGTAGCTTTGCAGTAATATGAGATCTTCAGGGTTTCATCAGTATTAAAGCTGCTTCAAATTTCAAAATGTGGTATGTCCTAACAGTTCTATGTGTCCTGTAAAATACTGATGAACTAATCCATGGAAAGTAATCCTGAGTATGCAACCTGTTTGTTGCCAGTGGTCAACTTCAGCAAGTTTAGCCTCCACTAAAYATTTGTGTACTTGGCTGATAAAATCCTCCTGAATTACCATCCATTAGAAAGAGTTGGTCACGTGGAGTTTTTTATGTGTCTGAATTTGGTTTCCTATCATTAGGAATAACTGAAATAGGTTTTGCAATGTGTTGCATTGTAAATRGAATGAGCATTTTAAATTGGCTTGGAGGCTGTGTGCACATTACCTATGAAGAAAGGACTGGATTAAGTCAGACCATCTCAGTAATTTATGTCACGGCCTGGGGAGAGACCACATGATTCCTCCCTTAGTAGCATGTCACCATAACAGAAACTTCTGGTGGTCTCCAAGGACATTGCTCCTACCCAGGAGGACAGAGAAGAACATAGCTACAGCTCTCTTGTCATCTTYATTGATTTTTTTTTTCTTTTAAAACATGGAAGTGGATGGATGTACATACACACCAAACTGAAAGTGGGGATTGGTGGCAGTTTCTTTAGATCAGGTATCTTGTCCAATACAAGACTGATTTTCTAGGGAAAAATTATGTTTGATAATAAATAACTGCTAATTTTTCTTCCTCTTTTGTGAGGGATTTTAAAGCTCAGCTGAAATTGCTTCTTGATTGGCTTAGTATGAGTTCAGATCTGTCTGTATATCACGAGGAAACCTGGAGACATTAATTCATCCAGGGCAGACTGTGGGATATTCAGCTTTCACTGGACTTGTTACTTTTTGAATAGCAATGATCAGAGTGCAGAATGGTATTGGTTAACTATCCCAAGCTATAAGTGTCTGAGACAGAAGGTGTGATTGAAGCAGAATATGAAAGTATGGCAACTTAAAAGTGGCAGGTTCTTCCCTCTTCATTTTCACTGTTGTTTGTAATCTGTTTTTTTTCTTCCTCTCTGGCTAATTTACTTATCTGTTTTGTTTACTCATTTAAAGAGTTGACTGAGATTCACAAGTGTGTACACGTGCAGTTTATGGTCCTAACACAGCAAATAAATTTAAAAAACCCAAAATGCTGAATCCTTATTAACCGATGATAATTCAGTGTTGGTTCACATGAAGGATTAGACTTGTCATCTCCTTAGTGCAGTGTGTTTTTGGGTCAGTGAACTGTGAAAGTAGCAGAAGACACTGGTAATCATTTTAGATGTGGAATAATAAAGTTAAAAACATGGGATGAATTACAGTTCTTGGAGTTGAAACTTCTTTTGTTAGAACTTGCAWTCTAGGTTCAGATGATTTTTAGTCTCAATGATCCCAACTGCTGTAYTTAAAATGAACTAAAAAATGTCTACAAAGATGATGCAAAGGTGCCTCAAACTATTCAGCATCCCAGTGAAACATCTCTCAGGGAAATCAATCAAGTCTTCTTTTTACTGTGTCTACATTATCTTTATAGGGGTTTGTTGTGTACTTCTTTCTGTTTCTGTACAAATGGCTCATCTGGTTTTGCCCGAGTGATCCATTTGTAGAATGTTTTTATTCACAGAATGTCACTACAATTTTTTCCAGTATGATTGCCATGGATGTCTATTAACAGCTGGATTTTTGTTTGTGTTTAAATCTTAGTTCTAAATGGGAGAGTTCATATTCGTGACTGGAGAAAAGAGAAACCACCAAGTAAAACTAAACCTGAAGTGAAACGGCGCCTTTCAGCTGAAGCATTTAAAACACGCCTCTGTTGGTTTTTCATTCATCATCCTGATGGTTGTTCTTTACCTTCTGAAGCTTGCCCATATGCCCATGGGACTGAGGAGCTAAGGCAGTCTCAGATGATTAAAAAGAAAAAACATATGCAATAATAAAATGTTGCAACTTTAGGTTTATGTACATAACAGAATCTGTGATTGACTTTGGGACTGCCTAGTGCATGAACATCTGTACAGTATGGAGGGATTTTCCTCATTTCTGTGCATCTTATTTTGCAGTTGGTTTACAAGTTCTCCTGTATTTTGAATTCTTTATTTTTTTATTAACCGGTAATAGGTATAGTAAAGTRCATATATATTTTTGGATTTGTCACAGTTTGCCTAGCCTTTGTRTAAGTGGAAAAGTTTAAAAACCTAATTTCCTGGGAAACTCCTCATGATCCTTAATCAGATCAAAAGTACATGTTGCAGCATTTTCAAACCCTGAAAATTAGCCTGTTTTGTTCCACAATATCAAAGAGTGTTAAGGAAACTTCTCTGTCCAGCTATCCAGGTGCCACTCTGGCAGCCACACCTGCAGCACCTGAGCTGGGGCTGAARCCCCTTCCCAGCAGGCAGCTCCAGGGTTGCCCTGCTTGTCTCCCTACACCCCCCCACACTCACACAGTCAGACAAGGTTCCTCTGCTCCCTGGCCCCAGGATTCCCATAGCACAGTCTCCCACGTCTCAATCCTTAAAATAATTTAAACTTGGTGCAATGACAAAGTAACAGCTCAAGCTGCTGCCTCTGATGAAGGACCTTGTACAAAGGAACTCCTGGGCTTTTGTACCCTCACAGGCCCAGCACACAAAGTCTGGAGATCCTCAGCTCCTGCCTCATCTCTGAGTGTCCAGTGCTGCCACAGGTCCCCAGGCCCTTTCCTATGCAAAGGTGGCATTTCTCAGACTCTTGCCTGTGGCTCTCACCACTCAGAGCTCAACCTGCAGCTCACACTATAGCTGCTCACCTTGCTACCTGCACTGAATGTATTCCTCTGCAGGAAGATTTTTGSTTTCTTATAACTCAGTGGCTCTTTGGAGTCTTGGAGTCAGAAATGAGAGAGATTTGACTTTCCTGCCTTGATAGCTTCCTTTCCATGGTACTGAGCAGTAATAATTAGAATACCCTTCACAGTCCTTTCCTTGTGTTTTATTTTGATTCAAAGTAATTGGTTTGCAAGAACAACTTTCTGGGAAATTATTGTGGAAGCCTTCWGATGTAGGTGTAGGTTTTTAGGGGTTTGTAGGCCACACTGTCATAGATTCATAGAAGGAGTTGTGTTGGAAGCAACCTTAAAGATCATCTAGCTCCAACTCCCCTGCCATGGGCAGGGACATCTTTCACAGATTCCTCAAAGCCTTGTCCAACCTGGCCTTTTCTTATTTTCAAAATAAGGAGTAAAAGTAGAAAATCTGTTTAATAATATTAGGATGATGGGGTTTCTGTGTATCAGATAACAAAGGAATGTTTAGCACCTTGAGCAACTTCTAGCACCTTTGGTAGACAATTATTTTCTTGAAAAGGTTTAACTTTTAAATGCAGATCTTAAGAAGAATAATGAAGCTAATGGAGGGTATAGAGAACGTCCTGTGAGGAGCAACTCAGGAAACTGGGGCTTGTTAGCCTGGTGAAAAAGAAGCTCAGAGGGCTCTTATTATTCTCTACAACCTGAAAGGAGGTTGTAGCCAGGTGGGGATCATTCTCCCAGGTAACAAGTGACAGGTTGAAAGAAAATTACTTCAATTTGCACCAGGGGAGGTTTAGATTGGATATTAGGAAAAACATTTTCACCAAAAGACTTGTCAAGCATTGCCACAGGCTGCCCAGGGAAAGGGTGGAATCATTCTACCATGCCTGGAGGTGTTTAAAAGACATGTAGGTGTGGCATTTAGGGACAGGATGGTGAACTTGACAGTGCTGGGTAAATGGTTGGAGCCAATGACCTTAGAGATCTTCCCCAATTCTATGATTCTATCAACTTACCAGTGAACCTAATAATCCTCAGTGGCAGTCAYTGAACTGGTGTCATAGCTCATACCTGTTTAGTACTTGGAAAGTTCAATATGTGCTGTACAAGTTGTGACAAGGACTTGTGTTCTGGCCCAGTTTGTACATTGATAATGTGGAAACTCTGCTCTGATCTACTGAGACAAGACTTTGATTGCAAAAAACGTACTGAAGAAAGGGCAAGATGAAGATTACAGAAGAAAGTTACTAAAGAAGAAATGTGGAGGTGGGAGCAATGACGCAGAAAGTGAGTGCAGGTGAGATCTAGGGGTAAGAGTGAATAAGCCATGTGAGGACTCTGTAGGAGCTCAGGGAATCTGGAGAAGAAAGGAAGGAAACAATTGAATACAAAGCAGAGGAAAAATGACACCGTAAACACTTTTCAAAACAGTTCCACACACCCTAACTTCAAGCAGCAGGGTGCAGTCCATTGCATGAAGATGAAACAGGCTCCGAATCTATTGGCAGGATAGGACTAAAGAACTGACTGAAGTGTTGAATGTTCTTCTTTTTTCCTTTGCATTTTTCTGATTTGAAAGAARCAGCACTTGCCAAATCACAATGACCCTCATAAATGGAGTAGCATGTTGCTCATGGATCATGTACCATGTTATCTAATATCCTAAGTAGTACAGGTACCCGTCCTACAACTGCCAGGAGCTGTGGTGGGCTCTGAGCCTTTCCCWTAGCTCTGGTTTGCAGTGTTGTGTTGGGTACCACATCCTGAGTTCAGCTCTTATCAGTGCTGTGTTACAGACAGTACAGAATTTGTGCATTTCAGAAAAAAAAAAGTGCTCTGTGGTGAATTGTCTACTAAGGGGCACATTGAATGCTGTGCAGTAAAGGTTATTGGACTAAGGGGAAGAATAGAATAGCTCAAGGAAACTGCAACTGCCATGAAACAGGACAGCACAGAAAGGGAACACAACTGATAGAGTAGTTGCTGTTGTAAGAGCCAGAAAATCTTTTTGCCTATTGTGAGGGAAAGAGCTGAGAAAAGAGAGGAAATTKTGTGAACTTGAGCATAATCAAAGGATGAGGTTGCCTGAGTTAGCCTTTGTTTGGCTGTGTGCAGAGTAAGAAGAATCTCAAGATGCTTATTTATTGTGATAAACGTACTGGTGTGTTTGTTGAGGAGGAGGCCCCTGTAAAATTAAGTTTATGCTGTCTCCAGATGGACATTGTTTCCAAATGGTGCAAAGAGGAAAAACAGACTTTGGGTTATTTTCCAGACATATGTGTCTACCCTGATAATTCACCTTGGAGTAGGGTGTATTTACTTGAAAAGAGTGATTTCCTGAGCTAGCATGTGGGGCCTTTAGGTAGGCTTGGATGAAGTCAGGGTCAAGAAGCTGGAAAAAAAGGTYGGTTTTGAGGGTTTTTTCCCTTCTTTGCACTAAAAAGGGAATGAAATATGTGCTTGACTCAATGAAGTTGCAAATATACACATGATAAGACTGGTGAATTAGTTTTAAAACTACTTTTTTTTTTTATTTGTGCAATGCTATGATAACTAAAATAGCTGCTGTTGCACACTGCCTCCTCTGTATAGGCTTTGTTTCTGAACTCACCAGCATTCAGCTCTGTCACAGATGTGTGAGGGCTGTTCCCCTCCATGTGTGGCATCCCTGCAGTGGAGAGCCAGCCAGYAAATCTCCTGGAATTACAGAAACTTCCCTGTTGTTTGCAGAAATGGTAAGAGAACATTTTTGCATCCAAATGCCAAYCTTATATAATTCCACATTCGTATGTGAAACTGCTGAAAGCATGAAGTGGCTCTGTTTTATGTAAATTCTCTATCTTGTTGCTTCCTGTGTAATCCACAGCCTTAGAATGGCATTAATCCAGCTTTGGCAGTGGATGAAATACTATGTRGAGTAAGAATGAGCTCAACTCTATAAAAAACTCTTGCTCCACAAGGACTTCAAGCATAAAGTTTCAATTGTTCATGTGATGCTGTCATTATACTCCTTAGTTTTTTACCATCACTACCCATTAGTTAATTCAGCTTTATTTGAAGCCTATTTTATAGAGGCTGTGTGGATATCTCATGTGAGTGAGAGTATAAAGAGAAGTTAGATGTCAGATTGCAATCTAAAATTCTGGGATTTGGAGATTATGTCTTCTGTAGATTAGCTACAGTTTCGTTAAGGCTGAAGAAATATTCTGAATTCAATAWCAAATGAATATGTGTTTGCCTTTGCCCTTAAACATCAGTAAAGGTTTGTATTTATTTGCTTATCCCTAAACTGACAGCAAATTCCAAGACTATATTGTTATTTATGGGATATATATGTATAGCCTCAAAACAGTTGATTTTTAATACACCTCAAATCAGAAAATTTTCTCTGTGTGTATTATTTGGGTTGTCTGTTTACGATATTACTGTCAGTACTTCAATTTTTAGCCCAGATTTAGAGCAATTTCTAGAGGAACTCTTACAGCTTGCTGACAGTAAATACAGGTTTCTAGCTATGCTTTGTAATAAAATTAGGCTGCTTCTTATGGGTTTTGGGGCTTTTTTGTTCAGATTTTGAGTTTTAAATGCTAGTTTGAATAGACTGKACTTGTTGAACTTCAYGAGGTTTGCACACACTCAGCTCTCAAGCCTGGTAAGGTACATCTCCCTTAACTCTTTATCTTTGGAGAYCTTACCATATTTTTATGAGCTGGAATCTTGCTTTATTTTTATAAAATAGGCAAGAGTGAGCAATCAGTAGCCTTGCTTAGGACATAGTAATGGTAGATATTTGAGAATCAACAGAGATGAAATATAAAATCTGTAACAATCCTAGTAAGTCACAGCTAAAACAAATAATGAGACAGGTATCCACTAAAATGTCTAAACATTTGGCATCAACTGATGCCATACAATATGTTTTGTTATTGCTCATTACTTCTGTTTATATAACTGAAAGTGTATTTTCATACAAAAATTGTGGTTAATTGGGAATTCACACAGAATGTAACGCTGACACACTAGCACAAGGAATAGTTTCCACAATCARGATTTTCTGCTGTTGTGTGGTACTGGAACTGTGAGTATCCTCTGACAGTTTTTCTCTGAGACATTGGCAGATTGCTCTTGTGGGAGCCTGGAGCAGCAGCTCTGTACTCCCATGGCARTGGTTTCCTGGTGGGCTCTGTGTGCTGGCACAGGTTTCAGTGAACACACAACCTGAGTGTGTGTGTTAGTGCTCATTTACCACCCCAGAAACGCTGCTCTAGCCCAGTTCTAACTGGGAGCTTTTACAACACTACTAGATGAAAACTGCTTAGCAATTGCAGCACAGCTCCTCTCTTCCCTCTGCAATTTTAATTTAACAGGTTTTAGCAGCTCTAAATAGGTGAGTGTAGCTCTGGTTGCCWCTGTGGCAGGGGCATCACAGCAAATTTTTGTTCAGAGGTCAGTGGATCAGCTGCATCAATTTCTCTGTGAGCCCTCCTGTGCTTGGCTCAGAGCCGTGCAGCCAGCCTTGCTCAGGTGTGGGGGGATGCCCAGGGAGCAGCACTGGGCTGCTGAAGCTGGATGCACCTGTCAAGCTGTGCAAACTCCCTCCTTCAAGCTGCCAGTCAGGCTCCTTGTCTGACAGCTGGCCAGACGCTGCACCAAAATCCAAATAGTCCTCCTGGAAGGCCTGCCCTGAATAAGCAAAAAGGGAAGTGCCCTCACAGTTAATTTATATTATGGGTGGGATGTACACAGAGATACAGCTGTTGTGAAATTAGAGCCTTTTTGCTTTGCTTTGCTTTTTTGTTTCACGTTACAAGTTTTTAATCCAGTGGAAAAAAAATGGAGGTGAGAGAGGAAGGGAAAATTGCTTGCCCTTTTCTCAGGTACAAAATATTGAGAGAGCAGAGATTTTTCAAGATGTCTGTCTTTTGTCAGTACATCATGTTTTTTTCTTTCCTTTGACTGTGTAGCCTTTCTAGAAGCAATGCTTTGACTTTCTACCAGCACGGTGCATCTTCACTGGCCTTTGGTGCATTGTGAGAAAATCCATCTGGTACAGTCATTGTTATCCTTATCTCTGTTTTTCTGTGGAACAGTATAGACATAGTAATTTTAGGTGTATTTTTTGGTTTTTGTTTATTTGTTTGGCTTTTTTGTTTTGTTGTTTTTTTTTATTTAATGCTTGTTTTGGCAGATTATTTCARCGACTTTAAATCCCAGAGTGAACACGTCACCTGTTTGCTGTGATCCGACAGTACTGTGAATATAATTACAGAGTTTAGCCCAGCAGCCATATTCCTTCTTGTATCTGGAATTGAAGCAGATGGGGAATGCTTTCAAGTGAAAGGAGTCTTCTCTTCTCTGAAAAGCTTCAATGATCAGAATTTTGCACTTTTTTAATGGTGTTTTTTTTTTCTTTTTTTTAACTCCGATGTCTCCTCCGGGATTCTAATCTCAATTTTAACAGTAAAAAAATAGCAGAACAATTTTATTAGCGGCCCGTGGAAGTAGCTGGGTGTGAGGACAGGATCACTTGAGTTGGATATTCTCCTGTTACGGGGCACGCTGGTGCCGTGCTGCTTTCCAGCGTGACCAGCAGGTGGGGAGAGGGACAAGGCAGCAGAGAGAGCGCGGCCGGAGCTGCCGATCCCGGGTTCAGAGGCTGCGGGGCTGCTTCTCTCTCGGAGTCTCTGTGCTCGAGATGACCCCGAGGTGTTGGAAAGTCTCTTTTTCCCAGCCCCGAGATCGAAGAAGGATTCAGGATTCTTCGGCTGTGGTTTTCAAGGTTGTTTATTTTCTGTTATCTRTAATATTCTTTTTCTGACCTGCTGAGGTCTGTCCGGCAGGTCAGTCCGTGGCACACTGACCGCCCCAGAGGCGGTGTTATCTTTTTATACTAAAAACGACGTGTACATTATTTAAAATAATTTTCCAATAYCTATCACCTATGTTAGACAGTCTGCTTCTACTCTAAACCAATCCAAAAGTGCCACCATCACCCAGAAAATGGAGGCTAAGAAGAAGAAAGAAGGACAAGGCATGCCCAAATCCCTCTATCTTGGCTTCTGAACCCCCATTCTAAAAACCCCAAAATTCTGCTTTTCCACCTTGTGACAAACTAACTATCATTCTACTTAATCTTTCGTGGCTTGCAAATCTTCACGTAAGGTTGGTAATTTTCTCCATGGGTTAAAATCAAAGCCACAGGTGTCTTTGGCTTCGTGCCAAGGTCTCTGAGCCCCCGGCCAGGGGCTGGAGCCGTGCAGGGCAGCCAGAGGGATGYCCTGGGTTCCGACGCTACTCCAGCTGTGGGTGGCTGCGCTGTGTTGCTTTAGATGATGTAGACAATTGGCTGTTGAATCTTTCTTTCGAATTCTTCCTGTATTTCTCTCTTTAAAAGATAACCTGAATTTACTTCTCTCTAGGATCTTCTGAATAAACATGAGTATCTGAAGTATATTACCAAGTGAAGTAACTCCACCACAAGTGGCATTATTTTGATAATTGCCCTAATCATGTGAATGAGAATAGTCAAGTCATTTTTCAGCAAGATGAAATGCAAATTATTATTAAGAAGGTGGGTATTTAGTGTTGCATCTTTTTCTTTAACTCCCTCTGAAACATTCCYTTTCTTTTTAAAAATGCCTGTGGTGTTCTAGGTGTTGCAGTAGATGGGAAATAATGGTGCTTTTTGCCAGCTTTCCTCTTCTGGTGAGATTGTAATTCCTGAATGTCTCCTGATAAACAGAGAGCTGTCAAAATCTTTATTTTTAAAGACTTCTTGGAATCCCTGTGACTGTAGTGGCCAAAACAAATCACAAAAATGCTTTACACTGGTACGAATTAGTGTCTGTTGGGGTCCCTATGTGGAGAAGTGGCTTTATGGTACAGTTAGGTGCCTTCGTGAACTCCTTTTTTTTTTTCTTTTTTATTTGTTTCCTTGCTGTGCCAGCTTGTGGAGGTAAAATTGTCATTATGATAGGAAAAGGTGTTTTAAAGATGTTTTTGAACCTTGTGCCATCAAAAAAAATACTATAAAACTAAATGAATAACCAACTTGAAGTGTCTCAGTAAATATAGTAATAAGAAATGTACCTTATGGGCATTCAACAAGAAAGGACACTCAGCAAGATGCCAGCTGAACACAGCCAGTGAAACTTTTAAAATGTTTCTCAGGCAGGTAATTACTTGTAGCTCAAGTTGCCAAATAAAAAATCTTGTCATGTTTCTTGCTCTTTGCCACCAGACATTTAGCATCAATTTGCATCTGACATGGTGTCAGATTGCAAAGCTGATTTGCGTGGTGTCTCAGTCACTGAAGCACTCTCTCTGTTTAAACATTGATGCTTTCCTCAGAAAATATTTATTCTTTGGATTAAGGGGGGTCCTTCCGTTTGTACTACCATGTGTTTTTTATCTCTTTGATGATTCTGTGTCATATTGCAATRCTGCTAAAGCTTTGGAAATGTCCATAAAAAGACTCAGCAGCATTAGTTTGATGAGGAAAGTGAATGAAAATGAGTGAATGATAATGTTGGTGTTGGCTACTGTAAGAACAGCCAACCAAGCAGGAGCAACCCCTCTCCTGGGTAAGTGGAGAGGGAACTTCCCTGGACAGCAATTTAGCGAGAGTGACTTTTAGGTAGAGAGATTCTAACTTTAATAATAATAAGAAATACGCTGAGCCAGAAAAATGGCCCTTGATGTTCATGGAAGGAAGTTCCAATGCTGATCTCTCACACACCCCTGTCAACCTGGAGGTCCAAGGAGCCATACGGGTGCATCACAGCTGGACTGGGACCCTTTGATCACAGAGCAAAGGCACCTCTGCAGCTGCACAGGAAACCCCACCACTCCTATGCCTCCTTTATTTACAGCCAGATTCTGGTGTTAAGGAAAAAGGGAAAATCACCTCTCTTCTCCTCCAAAATAAAAGGACAAAAGCACTCTTTATTAATGCCCTGCAAAGGCCATGAGTTATTTTCTGTTAACTTTTTTGAGGTACAGGACCAAKCCTTGATTAGTTTCAGGTTCCTTTGAACACCTTTTCTGCCATTACTCATCCATCACAGCACTGCATCTCTGTACTTAGTAGATTGTGGGCTTAATTTTGGAAAATCCAGATGTGTTTTGTAATTTTGTCAACAGGCAATCAGCTTTGGCTGCAAATACTGTTCCTAAATGTGTGCCCTGRTGGGAAATGTCTTTTTATGTGTTTTTTCTCCTTTGACTTGTCAAAGCTTAATCAGTGGTCAATTCTTATGAATAGAGCACTGAAGYTTCTGATGAAAGAAAGAGGTTATGCTCCAGCTGCTTCTTTGAAGTACTTCACTCTGGATTATTGTCAGACCTTCTGTAGGGTCAGGAGAAGTTTTGCTGCTCTTTGCACAGTAACTAGTTTTTGCCAAGCACTGTGGCATGTTACAGAAAGCCATGTTTACATCTGTGGAGAGTCAAATGGTGAATGAGCTATATGTTCTTGACAGAGAAACCCATAGGTTGTGTTTCCTTCTGCAAGTGGGTGTGGAAGASAAAGGGAGGTAAAATAAATCCCAGTAGGTGAGCACAGCCAACGGTTTTTGTAGAGGATGAAAAGCAGGATAGCACTTGTGTTCCTTGGATGCTTCTGAAAGAAATAATTGCTGCCTGCATTGCATAGTATATATCCACAAGATTAGTCCTGGTGTTGGCTGTCTGACACTGAAAATAGACTGTACCTTTTGTTATTCAGTGTGTCAACCATTTCTGCATTTTCCCTGAACAAGTAGAAGGTGTTTAGGCAGAGTTGAGATCTGTGTATGCTCAGTTCTTTTTAAGGTTTTTTTTAGCATACGTCAGACGGCTTTGAACAATTCTCCTTTGACTCATTAGCTGTCAAAAGCAAATGGAAGGCACAGAACTGTTTCTTTCAGAGAAGAGGAGTGTAGCTGCAGTACAATCTTCCTCCATATGGAAGCATCCTTCACATCAACCCAGGCTCACGCATAAGCAGGAACTGACACACAGCGTGACATATCCACCTTGAGTCCTGGGGGCGATTTTGGGCACCRCAATACAAGAAAGACATTAAACTGTTACAGAGTGTCCAAAGGAGGGCCACAAAGATGGTGAAGGGCCTTRAGGGGAAGCCATGTGAGGAGTGGCTGAGGTCACTTGGTCTGGTCAGCCTGGAGAAGGAAGAGGAGACTGAGGGGAGAACTCACTGCAGTTACAGCTTCCCTGTGAGGGGAAGAGRARGRGCAGACACTGATCTCTGCTCTGTGGTGACAGTGACAGGACCCAGGGAATGGYCTGAAGCTGAGTCAGGGAAGGTTCAAGTAGAATATTAGGAAAAGATTTTTTTGCTCAGAGGGTGGCTGGGGAGTGGAACAGGCTCMCCAAAGAAGTGGTCACAGCACTGAGCCTGACAGAATTCAGGAAGAGTTTGGGGAATACTCCTGGGCATATRGTRTGATTCTTGTGGATGGAGCTGTGCAGGGCCAGGAGTACAACTTGATGATCCCTGTGGGTCCCTTCCAACTCAGCTTATTCTGTGATATTTATAATAATACAGGAAAATACATKAAGAATAATAAAGTTGTGTAAACATGATGTGCTGTGCTGGTTTCACCTGGGCTAATTTTTAATTTAATAGTAAAAGACATTTGAGATCATCCAATTCAACCATGCTAAATAATAAAACATTAGGTTTTATATGCACAGATGATGGTCCTTGTATTTTATATATATATGCTTTACTACACACAATGCAGTGATATGTATATTATAAAAGAGGAAAGTCAATCTTTGTGTTTGATCTTTGGTGTAGCAAGTCCTAAGGTGGCTCTATAGCAGTATGCCAGTGTTGTGCTACTTGTTAACATAGCTTGRGTGAAATTATTTTGATGCAGAAAAGTTTGGAACTAAAAAAGACAGTCTCTGGCTGGCAGGAGGCAGTTCCTGGAGGAAAAAAATGAAAGGGAGAGAGACAATTACAATTCAAAATTGTCTTGATTAGTTGCATAAGTGATTTGAAATCAGTGAGGTGAAATTTAGTTAAATTCAGGTGCTCAATACGTGGAGGTAGATGTGTGTTTGTAGGCAGGGAGGGAGCATTAAAAATACAACATGTTGAGTTACTGACTGGGTGATGATCTTATAATAGATCACAAACTAAATAAGGATCTGCAAAAGAGGAATAAATCTAATTCTGGGATTTATGAACAAGAAGATGAGGCATAGGAACCAGGATGTGAAGCCACAGGTGAAATAGAAGGTCTGGTTCTGTACACCATGATTTAAAAAAGAAGGCTGCAGGAGATTCATAAAAATTATTAGATATTTAAAGATCAAAGGGCATGATCTTCAGGTGATATAAATCACTTCACGCTCAAAACCTCCCAAAGAACTGAACTGATTCACACCAGCTGAGGAGCTGATTAAATGACTTATTTTTAAAATTTTCTTTCTAATSTAACCTTAACAGTAGCAATTTACATTAAGTTCTCAGTGACATCAGGTTTCCCTCAGGGCTTACAGGAAAGAATTATTTGAGTGTCATAATTTAACTCTCTCTTATTTCATTTTTAGTTTAAACTGCGCTATAGATTTTTTTCACTTTCTATTTTAGCATTATTTAAAAATGAACACAGTTAAAATGGAAAAGGGAAATAATTTTTAAATACAAGACACAATTAACCTCTGAACCTTTCTGTCTCTTGATATCACTGCTGCCAGAAGCTTAATAGGATCAAAAGAAGGGTAATAGATAATGAGATAATCTCCTGATGTATCAGAGGAGATTAAAATAAAAAAGACTGTGGGAAGGAAAAASCACAGAGAGCTATGGGCTTCAAGAAAGAAGGCACCCTTCATATATCTGGGTGGAGGAAGCTGGTTTCTCAAAGCTCGTGCACTCCTGTGGTTGCTCTTGGTGGGCTTGTCTGCCTTTGAAAGATCTCCTGTTAACCCTTGTCAGATGGAGGATGACTCTGGCAATGGTGCTTTTTCCTACTCTGAATCCTGTGCTCCGGCAGCTAACCCCTGTAAAAGGTGACTTGAAAGGGCTATTTAAAAAGAAAACAGCAAAGGAAAGCTTCTATTTTTGTCTGTGTATTCACGTCTGCCTGCTGAACATGGTCCGTTGTTTCAACATTCTTTATGTAGCTATGTTTTTAATTTCCCTTAGAGGCTGAATTGAGGAAAGGTTTCTCCAAGGTTTTATCTAGGAAAAGGTGGACATTAATAAAGAAAAACAACAAAAGAAGAATGCAAAAGCATTGCTTGGGTACTTAGGTACAAAATTATAAAGGACAATGCCTAGCTACAGCTAAAACCAGCAGGGAACATTAAGGACGGTAAGAAATATCTTTTCTAAGATTCAAAACTTGTGCCAGCTACTGATGGAAATTTAGAACAAGAAGTGGTGGTTAAAAGGAGCCTAATGATAGACAGTGGGGAGAAAACTGAAATTCTCAAGACCTYTTTTCCTCACTATTCACAGGCAAATTGCTCCCWGGTTTCCCCATGTACTGCCYCAGTTTGCCATAAGGAGATGGCAASAAGAGGTGGGAGCAATAGGTTAGAGACTGGTCAGAAAAGCTGATTTTCTAGAAATCTGTGAGGGTTTTTAGGATTCACCTGAGGGTGCTGGTGTGGTGACTATGAGGCTGCTGTCTGTCATTTATCAAAACTCAGTCAGGGAAAACAAGACAGCCAGGGAAACAAGATTTGGAACCACTGCCCTGCATTCTTAAAGGATGGCTTTCTCAGTAAGGTTGTGCACTAGTCTGCTCGTGTGAATCCTCAACAGAGCTGATTTAATACCATGATTAAATTTTTGTAGTTCTCTTTTCCCCCAAGCCTACATGTTGCTCTCTGGTATTGCCAGTGACTCATTTCTAATAGCTTAATGCTGTTGGAGCAACATTCCAGTGACAGGATATGTAAGCTTCAGCTGATTTCTCCTAGGAAATGTTGTCTTCTGAAAGGAGAAACTAGTTTTTCACCCTTACTGACTCTTTACAGTGATCTTCCTTAGATCCTTCCTTGGAATAAACAAATTATGCAAGAATTAAATAGACCAAAATGGAATGCTGAGAGAATTTTTACTTCTGCATTTTTTAAGGTGCAAGTTAAACATCAGATGTGGGAGATTCTGATGTAATCTCAGCTTTACAGAAGTGAGAAGCAGTAAACTGAGTTGGATTTTTTGGTTGAATTTATAGATCCTGTGCACATTCTAAAACTTTTTCATAACTTCTTTCACACTTTCTAACCTGAAAAGCCTTTCCAAGCCATTTCAACCATCACAAAATCTTTTTGAATCATCTTGCAATTATCTGAGCAATACGTTCATTCTTCTTCTAGGTTATGGGGAAATCATGTCTGTCAAAACCCTGCTTTTTGGAATTTCCTACTTTCCTGTGAGACTGAGCCTAAAAGATGTGATTTCAGTGATTTATGATAATAGAGAATCTGGCCTAATYTATTTTTCTTATACATAGAGTCTGTGTGCCATTTATGCTGTGGTCTTTCCTTAAAGCTCTTTGCAAATAAGTGTCCCAAGGCAGGGAAAAGAATGGGTTAAGCTGAAGGGAACCATCTGTTTCAATTTCAAGAGTTACTTTAAAGGTTTGAAAACTTTGTAAATGTCACGGTTTTCTTTTTGTGGCCCTTAGCTGAATGGGAGATGTCATCAGATGACAATGAGCTTCAAGCTGGTTTCCTATTACTTTTGACAGGTTGTTCATTAAGCTATAATAAATTGATAGACCTGAGGGCTGTAAAAGGTCTGTGACTATCTTCCAAAGATGTACTCTGTCTTGATTTGAAGGTCTTGGTGCTTCATCACCCTTGCAGTTGAAAATTACTTGAGTTTCCAATTTGAATGTGTTCAGCTTGACCTGTATTCCCTTGCTTCCTGGTTTTCCTGGAATGGCTCAGCATCCTTGTAGATCTCTTCTTGAAAAGGTAGGCAATGTGACTTAAATTTACTCATGGTTGTATCTTCAGTTTTGTGCCATGACTTTCCAAATGTGGGCACCAGAACTGGAAGCATCATTTCCATTTCAGTGCTATCAATAAATGCACTGAAGTTTTCCCAAGTTCATATAATGAAGGAATATAATAATCTTCCTTGTGTCTTTGTAGCATTGAGAATAATGATAAGATAATTCTATTTATTATTTATTTGTCCATTTTAACTCCAGATTTATTTTAAGTCACTGCTTTGACAATACACCCTTCACTCTGCAGGCATGATTTGTACTTTTCTTTCTATGAGTATAATRTGAATGTGATTTTATTAAAATATTTTGTGGGCTTAATTGTTTCATATGCTGAATTACTTCAGATCATTCTATATAACTCTTCCAYCTTTGCTCTTTATCATCCTGCCTGTTTTTGTCAGCTGTAATTGTTCTAGTATTGCATTAGCCTTATTTCAAAATCGTTTATGAAATTKTTCTATATTCCAAAATCCAATGCCTACCCTGAGGGATCATATTAAAATTACTTGAGTTCCATAGTGTTTTTCCTTTCATGACTTTTTCTAGGGGTTAGTGGGCCCCTTTTTAGTTCACTTATTATGTGCTTTATTAATAAATCATATTGATTTTTATATAAGATTGTCAGTTGGTTATGCATAAGTCAAATGGCTTATAAAGGTTTAAATATATCCTCCAAGATATCTTTTTTTAAGGAAAATCTTGACCTCATCACATAAGTAAATGAGATTTGGTCCATAAGGTCTGCTTTCTATAAAGTCATCATCTCTGGCTGTAATTATATACCAGCATTGGACTTAAATGAGAATTTTTCCATGTTAAATTAACTGGTTTGTAATCATGCTGAGTGTGCTACCTGCTTTTTGTAAATGTTTGGGCATCAATTAGCAAACTTCTGGATTTGTTAAAAATRTACAGCAGAGGCAGTTACCTCATTAGGAAGCTGTAGCCTGTCACTGAAGCATAAGAAAAATTTTGAGCATGTTGTAAAAATATTTTATCATTTAAAAAGTCTAATCTGGAGAAATTATTTTTGTCACATGAGGCCTTTTTTACTTTAATACTGTTYTCAATGGAAGAAAAAATTAAATGAAGTACTATTAGTTAATAGTTAATGTGTTTGCTTAATATGAGCTTAATCAAAGCATCTCCTGCTCTCAATGAAATACTTTGTCTCATGTAAATAAAGCAAATTAAATATAATTTATATCAAATCACTAGTTAAAGCACCAAGACAAAACAGAAGGCAGGAGGATGATATAATTATTGGTTTTGTCCACATTTTCATGCCCCTTAGAAGTCAGATCAACCTGTGCATGATTGAAATTCAGAGCATGTGTCCTTGGTTCAAGGACAGATTGAGCATCTGGCAAGAGTGGCAAGCTCATTCTTTGWATTGGCAGAAAATAAAGCTGAATCTAAAAGCTTTAATCAGATAGTGGCWGGGAAATTCAGCACCTTATGGATGAGAAGAAAGAGACAGGAGAGAGACATCATCAGAGGTGGCTGAGAGGCAGCCTGGAGCTGGGTGGGAATGCCCAGTCCCCAGAGACAGCTGCAATCGAGCTGCAGCTGTCACATGGGTGAAGGAATTATCTAAACCAAGAGATTTGGTGCCTTATCAAAATAAAATAGAGCACCAAAGGGAAATCCTTGAACAAACACGACAAGAGGCAAAGGAAGAGCATGACAGAAGTGGATGTGGGGAGGATGAACCCAGAGCTCCTCCAGATCTGGAAAGGTAAGAGTATAAATCACAGGTTTCATTTTGTGGTAACACAAAATTAATCCGGCTAAAATTCTTGMTGGAAGCTTCCCAGCAGGAAGAGAAACAACCATACCCAGGTCACCTGTGTTCACCAGAACAAGGGCAAAGCTCTGATGGTGGTAGGTGTGTACTTTGAATGCCAGGATGTGGACATGTGTATGTAGATRTCACGTTGGCATCAGGAAATGGTGTTCCCCAAGGTAGAGAGTCCACAGCAGAAAAGAAGGAATGATCCAAGTCTGTGCTATGTAATATCACTCTACATTTTAYTTTATCCTCTCTGTTGCTCTGTGTTCCAGGAGCAAGCAGACATACTTCTGTATTCCAATAATTGTGATGTTTTTGATGAGAAATTCTTCAAGAGCAACCTTGTTCAACTTCAGAAATACAAAGTTTTTCATGATTTATTAGAATATCCTGTTTCACTCACATGCACCTGTTTACTCTCTATTTGGAATAATGTGGTGAAGAAGCAATCTTCAGAACTATTGTGACAGTAGGGGAGTACCTTAGTTTATTGCTAGGTGAGGCTGGCAGATTACTCTCTCTTCACAGGGAGCAAGGGGAAAACAGAAAAGGGTGTGAATTTAGATGCTTCCAGAGCTAATCTTCTAAAACTTGAAGSACTAAAGCAATTAAACTGACTTCTGTCTTGTTTGATCACAATTGAAATAACTCTGAAATAATTAAAAGGAGCATATTTTTTTTCGACCTGAAGCATTGATAGAGGAGCACTCAAAAAAAGAAAGGGCATCAAGCAGAGAACATCAGCAGCAGTATCAGAGTCAGAACAAGGTATTTTTTTCTCAGAATTTTGTTATATTTCCTCTACACTGCTTATTAGATAGCAATGAGTATGTTATAAGGGTTATCATGGTATCCATGTGCACTATTACTTCCYGAATGTTTGATCTTATTTAATTGCCATCAGATGACATTGTGTCTAGAACTGCTTCAGAGTTGATTGTGCAGAGTGAGATGAGAGGATGTCACAAATATCTAGCAAGGTCAAATACACCCACAATTGAACAAAGACCAGTACAGCTCTGTGAGCAGATTCTAGTTGACGTTTTTGTGCCAGTATTTCATTGCAAAATGACCCCATATACTACATTATGTTTGCCTAGTTAACAACAGGAGGAAAAAAGTCACCACTATGCAATATACTTGTGGAACTAAGGTAGTAGAAAAAGAAGCAAAATAACCTTTGTCTCTAATTTACTTTAAGCCAAAATTTATTTTGTTTCCTTATGTTTCCAGCTTGCATTTTGGATTCAAATGACAACACAAATCATGCAGGGACAATAAGCTTTGTTAATCAGAAATGCAAAATAATATTTTGAAGTCATGTAAGAAGTTTCAAACAAACATTTGAAACTAATTTTGTTTTGTGCTCTTATTTCTGCCTTACCAGTTTGGGACACAAGACAGAGGCCCTTTGAAGTCCWTTTCAAAATAAGATTGGCAGTGCTTACTTTGGTATCTTAGAGTCATAGGCTTTGATAGAAGACCCAACTTCAACAAAGGACATTTGTTTCACTAAATAAATGATGTGTTTTCATTATTTACAGAACTTCTGTCCTTAAATTCTTTGAACAGTTGTGCTGATAAATTTAATGTATTACTCCCTAGAAGCTTTGGATATTCTTATGCAATGAAATAATTTCAACAGATGGTTAGTGTCCAACCTCAGAATTACAGTGGATGTCAGCAAGATGTGCTTGACTAGGTTTATCCTTGAGGAATCAGGTATT
This sequence comes from Cardinalis cardinalis, assembly GCA_014549065.1. Lineage (NCBI taxonomy): Eukaryota > Metazoa > Chordata > Aves > Passeriformes > Cardinalidae > Cardinalis > Cardinalis cardinalis. The sequence continues at coordinate 5,450,995 of JACDOX010000021.1, forward strand.
GCCAGGTAAGAAATGGGTCTGTGTACTCTACCCAGTTCTGGCATTCCTCTAACACTTTATGTATGACCAGGATTCTTATGCAGTACCRGAAATATTTTGAGTCATTGTTAGATTGTGAATTGTGTTAATTTTTACGCTGGAAGTTATTATTTTATGTGCTCTTCTTCAAGGACATGTACTTTTATCCTGCGTGTTTTGCAAATAAAAAGGAAATCTGCAATGTTAATGATATTTGCAGATAACATGAAATTTGAAAGAGAGAAATAGTCAAAAAGGAAAATTAGAGCAATTCAGAATGCCTGCAGAAGACAGAAAGTTGATYCCACTTGGTCAAACTCTAGAGAAAAAATAAATAGACCAAACAATTAAAAATTCAGTGGTAGGGAGAAAGTTTATTCTAAACACTGAATGGCAGATKTACAAGTTCAACTATTTTATGATTAAATTTCTCTAATATTTTTTGTAGCAGTACTCATCCRAATTCAAAATATTAGCGAAATTATCCTCACAAGACATTGTGATAACACCATGACATTATTTTATAGATTTTACAGCTGAGAAGCTGGTACACATGTAGATGTAGCCTTCACAGAGCAGAGCATTCTCAAGAGAAGCAATTTTCTGGCTTAAACCAGACAAGCTCAAGAGGCATTCACCAAATGAAGCCATGGAAGTTCTTCCAGACTGAAGCCAGAGAGGTCCTCTTTCCACATCAGGAAAAGAAATTGTGCTACTTTAGTGCTGATATGAATTTTAAYACTAGAACTGTTCAGTTTCACTAAAAAGAAATGAAGTTTACAGTGAGTTTACATTATGGGCAGAAAGGCYTTTTTAAATGTCTCCACTAATAAAATGTCAGGCTATTTACCCTTGGATTCAGAAGATATGCCTGCTTTTTTTGTGATTTTTTGAGACCAGAAAACTTTAGGTTTCAGTTCTGGACATGACAATATCAAAAAAAGGCAGACTGTTTTTCAGTAACTACAGCAAAAAAAGAAAAGGTCCAGAATTAGCAAAAGAGATGAAAAATATTTATGTTAAGAATACTTGGCGATAATTAGCACTTAAATTAAAGATATGTTTCAGATTGTTAACACCCAGCAYCCCCTTTGCAATGTTGGTTTATATGTGTCAAAAACCACTTAATTGCTAGTGCTATTCAGTTTCATTAGGATTGCCTTAGCCTTTAAGGTAGCCAAGATTTCAGCTGCAAAGGTTGCAGGAAAGGCTCTCACCCATGGAGGAGATGATGSCTTTTTGTCTAGAGCACTTTCAGGGTTCATGGATGTGACCCAACCTGGCATGCTCATTCTGCAGCAGAAACTTGAATCAAAATTTGCTTTGTTCAGTAAGTGGGGTGTCTGAGTCATCTGTCTACAGGTAATCTTTCAGTCCTTCTTCTTGGCATTTTTCTATTTTATATTAAAAATGTACAGTTAATTTTCAATATTGTTTTACCTCTGTGGAATTAGAAAGGAAATCATCTACTGTTCTTTTGTCCTCCGCAAGATCTAAATTTAATTTGCTCTATTTTAGATCTACTTCTATGAAATCTCAAAAAAGAATGTTTAAAACTTAAAAAAAAAGAAAAATAAAAGACCTGACTGCTGATTAATATTTTTATATTCATTCCCACTTTCTTCTGCTTGCTGGGACCATTTTGTCGCTGCAGAGGACAGGATCTAATACTTACCTGACATGCCATGCTCTCCCTTGCTCCCTCCCTTTGCAAGAGCATTGGGTTGAACTTCTGACCATGGTTTAGGATTAGGCTGTTGCTGTGCCTCACAGTGATRTGCAGAGGAATGTGTGAAGCAGGCTGTGTTGAGCCCCAGGCACTGCTCAGGAACACAAATTGCACTATCCCAGAGCAGCAGCCCCAGAGCACATCTTTCTTCCCCAGAAGCTGGTCCCTCTCCTCCAGGAGCCTGTCTCAGCAGGGAGGGTCCTGGGCAGGGCTCCTGCCAGCGCTGCTTGTGCAGTGCAGGGACAGCCATTTCTGTCTGCTTGCCTTCTCTGTCAGCGTTTCAAAATCTTTTGCTGCTTTAAAGACAGGCAAAGGAACAGGATAAAAATCTTCACCAGATGGCAGTCTCACAGATGAGAAGGTGCTGCCTTTTCTCACTTTGTGATTTGTTGAAGCTTCCTACTCTTGCTGTTTCAATTTCACTTTGTTGGCTTGTTCCCAGTGAACCTGTTTTCCCCATATGTGAATATTCTTTTTTTCTAATCCACGGTAACACTGCTGGCAAATGTCCTTGGATGTAAAGTGCTCCTTTCTTTTTGTCTTGTGATCAATAGCACTTGTTTTTTTCTATCAAACATATCTTTATATGTAGTCCAACAATGGGCCATAAAAGCATCATGTTATTTGGCCACCTTTTCTTGTGTGTGAATGGATGCTCAAGGATTTTTCTTTGCATCTAAGGCAAATGGCAAGTTTAGGTCATGTCTCTTGGGTTTCCAAGACCTCAAGGTAATGTATTCCCATATTCCTGAGATTAATTTTTCACCTGTTTTTCTACACAACTTGGCTATTGCCACATGATGGGTATGCATCACAGTGTGCAGTCTACCTATTTATACAAATAAAGGGAAAAGGAATTGAAGTTTATCCCATTGTACATAGAATGAGGGAAAACACAGAGAAAGTAAACACTGGTTTGCCACAAATATTTATCTTTTTCAGGACTGAACTTCTGGATCACCTCTTGCCTTGTAAAGAGGGACTAGTACAGTGAGAAATCCTCAAGGAGGGGCAGGCTGGCTATCCTTGTTTTACTAAACAAGTGTGCAAGGGCCTTGAGAGTGGCTTTGATGAAAATGACATGGCACTTTTTGCATCCAGCTTTTCCCCCACCCCAGAGTGGCATCGCCTGTTTTATAACCTGGACATTKTCTGTGAGATTTGTGGTTAGCATAGGACAAAGCTGCACTAGAGAAGCCMAAGGTTTAGCAATATCAGCAAACATGGCAAACTCGGTCTGGCTCTTATTTTTTTATTATTATAGGTGTAGCCTCAAACCCAACTGAATTAACTTAGACCAGATGGAGTGTGGTTTAAAAGCACTGAGGATGTCAGGACAGAAACCAATAGATTCATTCACATTTTAACTTGGCTAAAGTCCTGCTTAAGTTCTTCTGCTTAAGTCTTGTTTCTCCTTCCATAAGGAGAAAAGACCTCTTAGAATAGCTATTAACCTCCCCTTGGGGAAATTCCCAGAAGTTCAAGGCTGGGTCCAGCTTCTTCCTGGACTGACTAATTTGAAAGAAATATTTGGACCTACATCTGCTTTCAATTCAATTGTCTGAAGGTCGTGGTTTGGAGCCATTCTACTTGGTACTAAACAATCMTCCAATGACATGAGAAGGTGAGAAAATAAGAGAACAGACAGTATTTGCAAGCAGAGGGGTGAGCCTGTTAGAGGTGAATCTGCAGCTGATGCATGGTGACTGGTCCTGTCTGTGTTTGCAGCCATTTGTGATACACAGCAAATCAATAATAAAGATGATTTGTGCTCCTCCTTTTGCTGATGTACCATCCTAAAAGATGTGAGTTTGGGAGCTTACAACTGGCTGATTGTGGAACTGGCTGTCAACATGAATATTCTCTTTTCAATAGAAATGGATGTGGGAAATGGAACCATTCCTGAAGCCATGACCTATTGATATTGGTGTCCTGTGATCAGGAGCTTATTTTGCTGGGTCACTGTGCACATCTGTCTGAATCCTCATCCAGAGCGGAAAAAAATGTGTATATATCCCCATTTATATATAAATAATCAAGGAATAGATTTTCTGACTTCACAGACCTCTGCACATTAACTGATATTTCTGATTCTTTCGTTTCATTTAAACAACTTCTACAGACATTTAATGTGGAGAAAATAAAGAGGTTGAGAGATGTGTTTTCTTTTTCTCATTAATTCTGTTAGATGCATAAGGACTGTAGAGTAATTAACATATTGATTTAGAGTAAATATAAATTAGCCTCATAATTTCTCACGTGAAAGCTTGGGGAATAAAAGCTTGATAATGGTGCTAGAAAAATGTTTTGATTTTCCATGGATGTAAATTTTATGGTCAAGAAATGGGAAGGAAAGGAGGGTTATACATCAAGTACTGACATTCTCTTTCATCTAACAGATTTCATCTTTCTAGCTTTCAACATCAAGAGCTAAAGACAGACCCTAATGACTGTGATTAAGATATGCCCTTACATCAGGGCTCAATGTTATGCCTGGTTATTTGAAGGGGAATAATAAAACCCACATAGCTGTATTTTACTTGGCTAGAGCTCCTCTTGTATTAACCAACACACTGCAGAAAAGTTATGGGATAATGAAATTTTATATGAGGACTTTTAAACATAAAACGAGTGTAAATTACTGAAAATTTATGGGTCATTTATTCAACTACTGTAGTGTTATTCTGGCTAGATCAAACATTTGGCTAGTGGACTAGAATTATTTTTTTTTAAGATGAAAGAAATCAATAGGAAATAGTACTGTCCTCAGACCTGTAGCCAGCATGACCTCTGTCTCTTGTAGATTCTTTTGTTCAGCTATAAAAGAGYCATGGGGCTAAGTTCTGAGCCTACAGAAAATCTATTTGCTTCAGTGCAATCAAGAAGGAACAGCAATATATTGCTAGTRGTAATATTTTGCTAGTGTATTCAATCACCATTTGTTAATTAAAATGAGACTTAAGGGGACCTATACCTGGAAGATTAGATCATAAAATCTGGTCTCTAAATACTTAAATATTTAAAGCATCTCAGTCAAAGCTGCAGTTAGGATGGAATTCTCTTGAGGAAAAAATGCCCAGCCTTGCTCATTGGTGATTTCCAGCATCTAAGTATCCTTTCAAGATGAAAGTCTGAGAATATAACAGTGTTAACTAATAGATCTTTTGATCAGAATTTAAGAGGGACAAACTGAGTTCAAACTAAAGAACTGTYTTGCTCAGACTGTGGTTGTAGTGGATTCTTGGGGAAGGAGAACAATAAACAGGGCAGGTATTTCCCTGTTCTGTCCTGCATCTTGCACACATCCTAACATGTCCCAAAGCCATGCACTTCTAGCAGTTAGTACCTTTATCTGCTAACTGTAGTGRGTACAGAACTTATGGAGATTGCAAAGCCCTTTGTGTGGATTTAAAGCAGAAAAACAACACAATCTTCATTTCTCTTCATCTTCCTTCAAAGAAGGATACTCCATTCCTTTTCTTGCTTCACTCTCTCAGCACCTGCCACCTTCCTCATTTGATATTCAGGTGAAGCGATGGGAAAGACTTTGGCTGAGATCCTTCTGCTTCCTTCTGCCAGGAAGAAATTCACTGAATCACGTCCCAGATTGTGTTGGATTTGAATATCACCCATGACAGACAGATGAGCGGAGCCTTATCACAGCACTGCTCCTGCCTGGGGGCTGATGAGGTGATGGGACTGTGACAGGGAATCTTCTGGGACTGCATTATCCAGGTGCAGAGCATCCATGTGTCCTAAGTGTGATGGAATGAAAAACTCCAGAGGGAATTTGTATTGCAGATCGTGTAAACAGGCAATTCCAAGGCCATAAAAAAAWAAAATTATYTATGGTGCAGCACTTGGAGACCTAAACTCTRGGGTACAGCTTGTGCCTATCCACTCTGAAACTTCTCATGTACTTCAGAGAGTCAAAAAAGTGAGTGTGCTCTAGTGCATGCAGATGAAGCCACGTAAATCTCTGCCCTCACAGACAAAACTGTAGTCCTGCAGTCCAAGCTAAAGCCATATATTTAAAATAAGGGAAGGTTCTCTTCTTGTCCTAGCCTTTTTCCTGATACACTTTGGTGAAGTTAAATACAGCTCTGTAGCCAAATGAAATAAATTTTTGGTGAGAGTGAAGAAGGATGTATGGAGTAAAAAATATTTTTATTTGTCTATTCAAGTCTTGTATAAACTCTCCTAAAAGTTGAATTTGATTAAATGTCAAAACCAATTCGCTTGGGATCAGAAACTCTACTTTTTGAAGGAAGTTCATGTCAGGATAAACCTCCTTTCAAAATATTGTTACAAGCCTAGTACAAAGGTTCAAGCTGATTCCCCTTCTCCTGGACTTATTCCAGTTTGAATGAACAGGACCTGGTGGCTGCTCTCTAAGTACTCCCAGGCAGTCTTTCCTACCAGGAGAACACTGTGAAAATGTCACAGCTAATCATAATACTTAAAATCACTGGCACTATTAAAAATGCAGCATTTGTTAAGGAACATTAAAGAACTGCAATAAATGGTTTTCTGTGTAGTTTGAGTTCTGGCTGTACCGGAAACAAAATATTTATCACATCAAGAGCTTTTAATGATTGAATATATACCAGAAGTAAACATGCCTAATGCAAATAATTGGTTGGTCAGATATGAAAACTGGGACTAGACTTAGGTCTGTTCACTGTTGGAGATCAGGGTCTTCCAGTGCTTCTTTTCCTTTTCCTCCTCTCCCAAACTCTAATCCAGACTGTTTTCCCAAGGTCTCCAGAGCAGCCCTCGTCTGTGTGCTTGTAAACAGCCTTTTGTGCATCTTTCCTGCTGGATTTCTCCCCAGACAGTGATGCAATGAAAATGTTGTTGCTGCCCTGTTGTGTAAAGGTGGCTCTCCAAGCCCCTCCTGTGGGGCACAGGATGAAGCACCGTGGCAAACTGGCTGCCCTGGTAGTGCTGGCTCCCCCTCACTTCCACCTTCTGCTGAGAGGCCAAAAAGCATCTCAGAGTATGTTGCTAAGAGCAGGTTTTTATTTCTTCAAAAGAACCTAGTGAAAATGGGTAATCAGGTTCATTAGACTGGACATTGGTTCTAGGGATTCACCAGGGTTAAATGCTGTTTATAGTGATCAGCACAAGAGCTAGCTCCTCTAAATTCCTTTTGCAAGGAGTGGGGAGCAGTAAGCACTTTACAGGGAGGGTTCTGCAGTCTGGTTAAGCTGTCTGCTACCGGATGAAAGGGAATGTATTCCAGAAGCTGCCTGATTTTCTCCATTAACTCTGAATGAATCACATGGTGCCTGGCTCAGGTGATGCTGTATCACAGGAGACAGCAGACCCTGCCTCTATAGCTTCTTTAGAGAAACAACTACTACAGATTTCCTTCCCTGTAAATACATTCACAGGATAGGAAAAACTAAAATTCACTTAGGACAGAAGTGAGTGATGTTCTCATGCAATGAATATGCTTGCAAAGTCCTCTACACACTCACCAATATCCAGGGCACATCTATTCAGTTTCAGTTGTATAAACAAAAGGACTGAATCTAGCAAAAACTTAGTCATAACATTGTTTTGTTTCTTGCTAYGAATTCTATAAAAGTCACAGCAGTTTTAGAATCTAAACACTGTTTTTATTTCAAACCCACTGATGCATCACTAATTCCTGCACAGAGTAAGCATTTCAGCATGAGACATTGTAGAATAGTTTTGCAAGTTAAAGCAAGCTACCCACTAATGTGATCTGTGACTAGACCACAATTCATTTTGRATTAGGAGATGATACTGAGATCCATTTCTCAGGATCTACCTGTATTTTTCCATGCAGCAGTGAGCATGGCTTTTTGAACAGCCTTTTTCCTTTTAGCAACTCAAAACACAGTAAGGAACTATGCAGCTGATGAGAAGTGCTTCATTTTTTCTTTTCATTAGCATAAATATCTGTAGAAAGTTTTRTTCCTTGCATATTATTAATACTGATCAAGTGTTTATACATCTGAAATCCTACAAATAAAAGTCTCAAAGGAATATAATATAGGAATTATGCACTTACTGATTATTATCTCTGTGATTTTTCAAGTTAATCTCTAAAAACAGGTTAGTTTGTCATACAGGCTGTTTATAATGCATATTTTTCTTGGCATTTTATCTACATGTATGCGAATATTTATATATGTGTGTAGGTATGGGTAGTTTACTTAGAAATGCATTGCAAATTAGTTATTCTTAACTTCCCTGTAGCTACTGGCTGACTTTCAAGCAATCACAGGACAATCCATCATAAAAATTCTTGATTTATATTCTGATTATAGGAACATTGATGCCATTTGAATACATTTGCTGTATGCATTATGCATACAGAAGTATACATATTATGAAATACATTTATCTATTTTCTCTACTTGYGATATTTTTTGCATGCTAGTCCAGGTTTCTGTAAGCAGCTTTTCAAGGGGAAGCTTTAAGGAACCAAATGAAATTAATCTGATTTTATCTTTTTATTTGTGCTGAGCAGAGACCAAAGTATTTGCTGTGTGCCTTGTGAGAAGACTTTTTAGCTGTTGGGGTGTCACTCACTAAGGGTCACCAACTGTGGTGACCAATTGTTGTGATGTTGTGAGGGTCCCCAGGATGAGGTGAGAGATGAGGATTGACTCCAAATTGCCAGAAGACTGATTTATTATTTTATGATATTATATTATATTATATTATATTAAAAGAAAATTATATACTAAAACTATACTAAAGAAAGAGAAAGGAGACATCAGAAGGCTAGCATAGAATAATAAATAGAATAATAAAATAGAATAATAAAATCTCGTGACAGACGCAGAGAGTCCGACACAGCTGGCTGTGATTGGCCATTAATTAAAAACAACTCACATGCTGAGTAAACAATTCTCCAAGTCACATTCCAAAGTAGCAAAACATGGAGAAGCTGAAGCTTCCCAGCTTCTCAGGAGAAAAAATCCTGGCAATGGATTTTTCAGAAAATACATCAGTGACATTTAGCAGACTAAATGATGACCAGTATTAGACTATTACAGCTGTCCAGGAACCAAGGCAAGCTATTACCAGCAGCCCATTATTTGCTGCACCAGAAGTGAAGCTCTTTGGGGAGATGCAGCATTTCAGCAGGGGGGTCCTTCTGCCACAGCTGCTGTGAAGTTTTGCATGGCTGCTCTCAGAGAACAGGGATCCTCTCTCCCTCTGGGGCTTTGCTAAGGCCTGGGGAAACCATCATGGATATTGAAATGAAAGCAAAGACATCTCTTCCCTCTTCCCTTCCACCCCCCCAGCAAGGAAACACTCAGCACAAAGGGTTTGTGTTCTGCTCCTCTTACAGGGAGTGTACACAGGCACAAAGTTTCCGTAAAATTCTGTTTTCTGCACTGGAAGGGTGTGACACGTGTTTGCTCTGTATCACTGGAGTGTGTGTGGAGCATGAGATTCAAAAATGTGCCTGGGCAGCATGAACCACCTCCTGTCTCACACAATAGAGAGCCCAGTGCACAGGCAGAAGGGAGGAACACAGAGTCCATGCTGTGAAAGCAGYCTGAACAGAAGAGAACCAGCTGAAAATACGACCTTTTATCAGCTGCAGGCTGTTGTCATGAGTGACAAAAGCAAATATGCCTAGCTCCTGTGTCTGGCTGGGAGCAAACCACACTGCAGCCTGACAGGAGCATTTTAAATTGCTGTTTCCCTCAGCATGGGAAAGATGTGGCTGATATTGATGTGAGCTGGTACCCACAGCCTGAGCCAAAAGCCTGGGATGCTCCTGCAAGTTACGTGTGATGCTGGTGGGACCTCAGAGCASGGATGTGTCACAGCTACAGAGAAAATGAAAGTTGGGCCCATAGAGGGAGAAAATCTGTTCAGCTACCTTCAAAAATGTGCTGGAGAGGTGAGATTGAACCAGTTACCTACCAGTGCTGATGGAGAAAGCCTTGGCTTGCCACTTAATTTTCATCTTTTCAGACCCGTAGCACTAAGAAATGTAAGCTGACAGCACAATGCAGAGAGCTCTCAGAGGCTTAATGGGTTAGTGTCAAATGAAACAAAACCTGAGCTTAGCTTTTTAAAGGATTTTGTGTGCTACAGATAGGAACTGAAAGGCTTTTATAAATCAGCTCTGTAGCTTTGGGGAAGGAAAGGGGGAGAWGAACATCAGGAAGGAATAGTGATGGACTAATTAAATGGATTAATGGATAGCAACAATAAAATGGTGCATTTGCCTACATAATTAGTACCTGCTTAGRTTTCAGAAACTCAAGGTAATTGAAGCTGCAGATCATGCAGTAAGCTGAGAAGGATAAAAAATACATTTCTAAGACCTAAAAAACCTTGAAATTGTGATGATAATTACTAAATTCTAGGTTTGCTGGTTCCTTTGTTTCCACTTCCTGTGCTGTGTCACTTAAAGTTGTATAAATAAATATTAATTTAGCCAGAAAAAGTATATTCTCATATAGAAAAAAATCTTTTGATTGCTGTGATGGAGAGGGGCTGAAGTTTGGCTGACTGTGCCTTTTAAGTAAATCTTTCCTTCCTGCAAGGAGGAAGGAAAATAGGAAAAGGCTCATGCAGAGGAGTTGGGTGCCTRGGCTTGCATCTTTGAGCACAGGTGGCAGCTCTGCTTCAGTCCAGGATGGAGGTTTTGKCTGTTGCCAGTAACCTTCAGCTGCATGCTGCTGGTGCCTGAAGTCTCCYGCTCAAGATATTTGTGGAGTTGCTTCCTTTTAATTTTAATGAAAGAGAAGAAAATGATTTGAATAGCAGTTTTGCAGAACTGGTTTTGAGTGACCCCATGACACAAGTGGCTGAGCAGCAGAGGTGAGCACAGAAATGGAGCAGCAGGGCAGCAGCAACACCCTGGGGCAAAGACATCCATCCAGCGTGGCTGGACCTAGGAGACAACTCATTCCTGCTATCCTGCAATGAGGCCCATGGTGCAAATCAAGGAAAAACCTCAGGAGAGCAGGGAAAAAAAAATGCCTGTTCAGATCTGAGATAGATGTTCATGTCACACAAAATGTCTCTTGGAAGTGTTGTTCAATTGGTGGTCACATTGCAGTGGGTAGCTTGGCTTTTGAAAAGCAGACTTCTTCCAAGCCACAACTGTTTTGTTAAAAAATCCCCAGGCAGTCATAATAGTGACAGCACAGTCTGAACCGCTTCCTATGGGTATCTTCTGTGCCATCAATCATCTCATGAGCAGCTGGTGGTTCCACCAAGGTGTGTGTCCTGGCACAGGCTTGACAAGTCACCCTGTGGGGAAACTGAGATTTCATAAAGGCTTCTACATCTTGGTGCCTGATTACACACAGTACAAGCGTGTGCTGAGCAGATGGCTTTCCAAACCTCTTTGATTTGAAGAGCTGAGCCTGTCTTTCTGAGGATGCACTCTTCAGTAGTATTTATATGGCTTCAGAAAACACCAGAAGAACTTTTCAATTATACTATTGCTTCTAAAGTACTTATGCACTTACAAAAATGCCAACTGTGCTGGTGACCTCCACTTAAGTCCAGTTCTCTGACTGCAAGCAGGTAGTATGCGTGRGAGAAAATTCCATTTCATTTCAGCATCACTCGATTTTTCATATTTCTTCTGGTAAAATTTTGCAGAATTTTGTTAGGATATTCTGTAGAGGTTGCTATCTGGCTTAAGTAGTTAACAGATGATGCCATTTATGAAATTCACAAAAGCTTAACCTGGGAAAATACCACAATGAATAAAACTCCCCTTTATTGCATTTAATTTCCATTTGATATTTACTTTTCTTTCTTTAACCTTTATTTATCCTCAAGTCCAGGGCTTCATGGCTGGTTTACACTTAATTAAATACTTAAGCAGAATCAGTATGAGGGTGTCTTACAAATCTGGTTCTTACATAACTTTGTTAACTGTTAAACAACGTGAAATGTTGTAATAGGACACCATAATTTAGCAGATAACGAGGGAGTTAGGATAGCACATGCAACTTGCTTTTTCTTATGAGTACTTGCATGTGATGATTTCTGAGGGCTTGTTAAGCAACAGACCCCCAGCCTCCACTGGCACTTAATACTGATTGAATTAAAAAGTGTTTAGTCCTTCTGTGAGCACCTACTCTCAGAATAAAGTAGCCTTTGGTCAGCTTACCAGGAAGGTTGATTATGCTAAATTGAAATAACATTTTAATTCCAATTAAAATGCAGGGTTCCTGCCACAGGAGTTTAATGTGTGATCACTTTACTGCTGTAGGTGTGCACTGTATCCAGATGTTGCTGCTGGGTAAGGTGKAATTTAAAAACCAGAGGCAGCAGTCTGTGTGCACACCCTAAGAGACAAACAGGGGGTAAAAGGGGTAAATTATCTTCCATTTTCTGRGTGGTCGAAAGATCTACAAACACAGCTGCAAGGGTTGTGAAAGTTTGGCTCTAAATTCACAGCATCTCACCCCTTGTATCTCACCTGCGTGTTGAGAGCCTTCACTAATTCAGACTGACTTTCTTTATTGCTCCCAAATAGATGAACTTTTGGTCTTTTCACTCTCATTGTCTGTTAATTTGTTTGTTTTCTTTGTAAGAAAATGTTATTTCAGATACCTCCTGTTGGTTATTTCCCCTAACAAGCAACTGTCATTCCATAGCTGAAAGGGACAGGCTGTCCCAGGAGAATGCAGCTCCCCTCGAATTTCTGCATTCAGAGTTCTGTCTATGCTGTCACTGAGGAAGCCTGGAATTGCTTAGGAGCTGAATTTGGAGAGAAGCAGTCCCAAAACAGAGCAGTGGAGCTGGCAGCAATTCTACTGACAACAGTTGAACCACCGGCTCCATTTTTAGCATAGCAGGAGCCCCATCTGTTTCCAATATTAAAGTATACACAGATAAAATGCTGCTCTGGCAAACTGGATGTAAAGATTGTGTGGCCACAGTTTGCAAATATGCATTTCTTTAGCAAGACTGAAAAAATTGTATTTTGAAACATGAGCATTCCACAAGTCCTTATTTTAGTTCTGGAGCTTCACGTTGCTGTATGACATGGTCACTTTTTAGTTGAGTCCCCATATGTGTCATGGTAGCTGTGAAATGAGCAGGCACATTCAATTCTCTTCAAGGCTGTTCAATWGGTGCAGTAAAACCTTTCAAGTYTCTTTAGTAAATGGWTTTYTTMARGAGCATCTYTGTAAGCTAYGTCTTTTATCACCAAACATCAAAGYATTTTAAYTCCATGAGCAAGCAAGGGGCAACCACAGGTGGCTTCTGATGTCAGCACGAAATGAGATCCATGGCAATGTCTTCTGCTAAATCTAGAGAACATTTTATCCTCATTCCTTTGCTCCCATGCAGGATGAATCAGTGCTACCTCAGTTAAAGGTAGTGGAGTTACAGTAGCAGAAAATAATTTGAAGGTGGTGGTGAAGTGCCGAARTATATGTTGTGTTTGAGATGCATTTGAGATGCAATGCAGAAATACAGTGATTCATGTAGTTGTCTTGACCATACAAACTATTTCCATAAACCAGCTAATTTAGGTCATTCTTTAAATACTCTTTTGTTTCAAGCAAAATAGATGTTTCAAACTTCCTATTGTTCCTATTTAGAACAGTACTGTGTATAGTTTGAGCTTCCCAGGTGTAAATGGAGAARCAAACACAACTATTTTTTCAGAGGATTCTTATGTAATAAGGCACCTGACTTGCACAAAATGTAGTTGTTCACTGGCAACAAGTCAGAACATTGGAAAGCTGTGAGAACAACAAAAAAAAAACCAAAAAAACCCCAACAAAACAACAAAACAATAGCAATGATAAAAGCAGAATGAGCCATCATAAACCGCGCAGTTAAAGAAAAAACAGGAACATAAAGAAACAGAAAGGAGCCAAAACAAACAAGAAACAAAGCTGGAGAGACWGATAAGGCGTTAGCAAAGTCGTAAGYGGCTTGGAAGTTGGGATGAATTCTMAGAAAGTGAATGTAAATAAAYTTTACTTGTCTGTTCTTGTTTTACCTTTCCTTCTGTAGGCAACACTTCCGCTGAGTAATGCTGTCTTTACCAGTCAGTGTAATTGTCTAGCACCATACACAGACATCCCACAGAAAATGCAAACCCAGAGTTTTGCAGCTGCTTGGGCCACTGCCCTGCCATCACTCAGACTGCACAAGCCAGGGCCCAGACAGAGCTGGAGCTGCCTTCCCACKGGGTCATTCCCTCCAGCTGACCTGCCTGGAGCATGGTTGAACTCAGCCATCTCCACCAGTCTTGTTCTGGGGAGYCTGGGCTGTTTCAGAGGTGGTGGGACCCCAGCCAGGGAGAGGTGCRAGCTCTGAGAAGGCTCTTTGTCCCTGTGGAGGGCAAAGTGAGCAGGCAGCACTGGGGTAATCTGGTTTTCCTGTTCACACATGAAGTCCACAGTGCTTTGGATCAGCTCTAGAGCTTGATCTCAGGAAGATAATAATTCTTCTAGTCCKTGATACTAAATTTCAGGTTTAAACTCCAGTAATGAAAGTCTTCTGTCCTCCCTCCCCCCCACTCCCTTTTTTTTTTTATTTCTTGGCAATCTCATGAGAGACCTCCYTCTTCTGTACCTGAGTCTTAAAATACAAAAACCACCAAGGACTTTCTGGGATGTTGGATCATAAAGAAAGAGATTATTATGGGCTGCTGCTGTTGTTTCTCTGTTAATAAAGAATTAGCTATTTGAAGCAAAGGACATTGTCTGGAGTTCTACTATGCAACAAAGTTATCAAGGAGAAATAATGTAGCAGACAATGATTATTTCATAACTCATACAGAAAGCTATGATTAAATCTCATGATAGGATTTATTGAATTTTGAGAAGAAAAAAGCTAAGGCAAGGGAGTAGAATAAGAAGTACTGAACGGATGATGATTTACAGACAATAAGAAACTGCATCTGTGCTTCTGCCTCAGGTGTCAGACTTGGTCATCTCACAGATATGCACTCTTCAGTGTCATTAAAGGGAAAATTAAAAGCCATTTCCAGTTTTTTMAGTATGGTGGCATTGCATTTAAAGAAGCTCATGACTCACACTGTGTTTACTTCATCAGGGAGCCTGACATTTAGAAGGATGTATTTAGTAAGAGTGGTTGTATAGAAGAAGAAAATTAGTTTCTCTTAACTACACTTATATGTTAAGCACTGGCAATATGTTTAGAACCACATTAGAGATGAGGCCTAATTTTCTTCTCAGTCTTGCCTGTGTTAATTAGCAGTAATTCTAGTGCAGCAGCAAAGTGACTTGTTAAAGTGACAGCAAATATGAGCCTTTCCTTCGTATGTTGTTGCTGCTGTTGGCAACAGATGAATTTTTATACATTTATTTACATTAAACAGAACCCAAATGCATTAGACATACCAATGAAATGCTTTATTTAGCACTGGACAATTGTAGCTTTTTTGTTAATTTTTCATTTATTAAAAAGTTAAAGTAAACATCTGTGGAGACACTAACTAGGAAACACAATTCCAGTCATTTTTTTTTTGTGGCTTGGCAGTAAGCATTGTTAGCCTTGACTTTTTCAGTTGCACATRAGGCTGACATTTTCCTACAACAAAGGGGACATTTTCTTCTCCTTTTTAAAGATTTGACTTGTACTTTTCTCAGGAATTATTCTTCTTTGGTTATTACGACAAGCAGTGAGGGCTGCTAGACCAATTTGTTTCAGAAGCTTAAAAATCCCTGTTTATGCAACAGAAACACATCTTTTCAGCACAGAAGGGCTATGAGTGCCAAAGTGGGAATGGACAAAGCCTACTTTTCTGAGAATATCATGTTTTCCCGTTTGTCACGTCTGCAAGAGGAAGAAAACATTTTCCCCCTGATTTAGCTGTGTGATTTATTACACTTTCAGCTCTTGTAGCAATTTTCTAGCTGCTCTTAGTGATTCTGAGACATTCTTTACTGATTCAGGGGAAGGAAATCTCCAGAATGGCTTCTGCTGCCAGGAGTTAGAGCAAACCATTGCTGAGATGAGCTGTATTTCTGGGATCTCTAAATGTAGGTGCAGGTTTTGGTGCTGCAGTTATACCCAAGGCTGAGCCACAGCCACTTCATGACAGAGCCACATGTAAAGTGTGTTATACATGTTTTGCCTTTTTTTTTTTTTTTTGCGCATTTTTTGGTGAAATTTTCTACTTTCTGAAGAAAATGTGGATCTTTTCTCTCCATAGTGGAAAAGAAACCATATACTTTAACCAGTTTGGGTTAAATTTACTGATAGATCAAAGTGTATTCTTCTACCATGCTAGGGAGATACACAGGTGCTGTTGGAAAGTTAATGCAAAATAATAGCCATGTCAAAAGAAASAGCAGCACAGCAGAAACCTTTTGCAGCATTATCTACTTTCATTTCTTGCAGCCACAGCTCCTGGAAACCCAAAACCGAGAGGATTTCTTGGTGGTTCCTACCCACACAACCCTTGTAAACCTTCCTGCCTCTTTCAGGCTCATGTATCTTCAGGCCTCAGAAAATATCTTCAGGAAAACTACAGAGTCCTGCCCAAATTGTTAGCTCCTAATGGACTCATTGGCTCAGAAGAAAAGAGAATCCTCCAGCTTATWCATAGGAACTGTTTTTAATGACCTGGTCAAACAAAAATAAACTATGCTCTGAGATGCTGCTCATTTGCAGGAACCTTTGATGATCACATCATTTTACCCCATGTTTTWCTTCAGTTTTGTACAAAGAGGTATTAAATTATCTAAGAACCAGGCTCTGCAGTCTTTATAGATTCCCATGAGTTATTTTGATTTTGGGCTTCCCAGTGATGATTCTTTACATGATGAGATCATAATTTCTGCAAGGTCTGTTGTGCATGTTTGCAATTTCTTAATATGGATAAAGAGAGTGGGGTCCTTCTCATTTGCATAAATTAAAATAGTCAAAGGATGTTTCATACCATCCCACCTGTACTGAGATGACTGCTCTGGGACTGGTTTGAAGCTAGGGACAGACTGCAGTGCAGCCCCAAATCTTGCCTTTGTAAACCTGAATCTGAAAGTTGCCTTTCAGATTCTGTCTGGAATAACAGTTGGTCAAGAATAAAACCATTGTCACCTGAGGTATACCAGAAACTGAAAAGAAACAATCAAAGTCTGGAAAACATCATGGAGTGGAGTTGGGATACAGCTGGGAGAGGCACATGGGAGAGTGGGTGAATTAGTGTGATGGTAACAATTTAACGCTGGAATTAAGGCTGAAGGAGAATGGAGTTTTGAACTAGCTGGAAACTGCCTTGGCATGTGAGGACATATTTTAAAAATTGAGAGCAGACTGAGGCTTGTGTGCCTGTGACAGCTTGTGAATCTGACTGCACGCCTGCTTTTCCTACACAGTGTAGATCCAGCCATGGTGTCTGCACGAGAGGTTATTCCAGGACAGCTCTTCAGAGACTCAGAAATACCTCCATGCATCTATTCTGTGCAGATCCAGCTTTGGAAATATGTCTTGCTTTAACCATATTTTTCAGGACTTTTTTTTTCAGAGGAATGTGTTCTGCCTGCTGGCTCAGTGCTGGCAGAGTTGCTTGTTTCCCTGCTCTGCCATATCATGGTTCCAGCAGAAGGAAAAAGCTCCACAAAAGTTAGCAGCAACAAATAGCTCAGTAATGGAATGGCAAGTATGAGAGCCATTCCCTTCTGGGCTGTCAAGCACAGAACACGGATCACACAGCTTAGCATTTGCTACTTTTTATAGCTATTTTGCAGAGTAGAGCACAGAATCATGTGTTTGCCTGTTAAAATTAATGCCTTAATTAGAAAAGCATGCCCCATTGCTRTTTTGGGTTAAATTGCAAGGAAACCTGCAGTAAAGATTTAAGTCTGATTCCTCTTTTGTGGTGCTAGCAGTTAAATAAATGCAGTGTAGCCTGGCAATATTTAGGAGTTACTGAGAGAAGTGGAGGTGGTAAAAATGAATCTGTAAGGTACAGAGAAAATAACCCAGGCTGAACAAGATTTATTGGGTAGTAGTGGGAGGACAGGTGGTGGACACTGCCTTTGGTTGTTTTGGGATTCTTTTTAAGGGAAATGTAACATCAGATCAGTCTGCAAATACACAAAATGCAAATGGAAAAATGCATTTTACTAAATAAAATATAACTATTGACAGGGACTGAAAAACCAGGGAAAGTACAAAGCCATAACTCTTCCTAAATAGCTTTCACTTTTTAAGATTTAGGGATATCTTATCTTGTCCTTGAATTTCAGGGTGATAATTCATTCCCTTCCCCAAATCCTTTTCCTCTGGTTTTGCATAATAATTACAGTCCTTTCCTTCCTTACCACCTCAAGATACCAGTTACCTTCTACAGAAATAGCTGTAACAGTTCTGACCAGGCTGCCTTATAAATAGTCACTGCCTTTTCAGTATTAGTCTTTAAACTCTTTTCTGGATGAAGAGAAAAAAAAAATTCTTCTGGATGAAGAGAAAAAAAAAAACCTTTATAAGGAAAGAATGTATTGTTAGTGTTCTTGAAATCTGAGCAGTCTATAAAACCTTTCAAATTTCTTCTTGAGGCTGTGTTTGGCCAGTTCAAGAAGTGGAAAAGCCCACTACCCTGAACACCAGCTGAAARCAAGGCTCCCAGAGCAATCTGTCTTAGAGGAGAAACTGCAACTCTGCAGAAACAGTGGCAGGTTTGGATGAGGGAATCCAGCTGCTCCCCATCTTTGCCTGCAAGGATGTTTGTTCCATCCCTTGTTAAGGAGTCATCCTTCTCCTCTCAGTTCTATTTTGAGCTGGYTTTTGTCTTTCACTGTACTGCGTTTAGAAAAAAAAAAAAGCCCAAAAAGATCAACAAACCAAACAACCCTCTGCAATGATTGGGACTTATAAAGCTCCAAACCCATCAGTWAAAGTGGGAGCTCTGAGGGGCTGGTGGCCTCAGGTGGGAAGGTGGGGTGASAACAGTGGGAGGGGCTGGGGTTGGCAATGCCCTGGCCTGGGTGGGTGCTTTTGATTTTGGTTTGACTGAACCTGATGAGTCTGACTGAATCAGGTTAGGGAGCTGTCAGCTGAGYAGTTTGCAGTGAGTGGTTTGAAATTGCCCCAGTTTCCCAGGGAGGTGGTGGTGAGGAGCTATTGCTGAGCTGGAGGATGTAACCTTTTCACCCAGCTGAGCTCCAGCCAGGGCAGGGGGTAACCAGATTCTTCAGCAGAAATAAAACTTCACAGAAATCTCTTATGGATAGCTGGGAAGAAGAAAGGGTGAAAAAAACCAGATTTGGTATTAAAGGCTAAAATTTCAGCTTCGTGAAATTTGAAAATGAGTGGGGATTTAATAGCACAAAGATTTTTGTACCAATATGTCTCTGGGAATGATTGAAAAAATTTTTTTTTTTAGCCTCTCTAAAGAAGCCCTGGGCAGGCTTCCAGCTAGAATCCTGTTCTCTCTGCATTTTACTTCACTCAATTCCTGGGTGCTCCTGCCCCATTCAGAGCTGTTTGTCAGCCACCWGAGCTGGAACCTCCTCAGCAGGGCATCATTTCCCCTTGTCAGGGGGTGTTTTCTTCCTTCCTTGGGAAGAGGCCATAGCACAGCAAGGGTTAATCTGCAGTCTCTGTTAGCACCCRGCTGGGCTGAGAGCAATGGACACTCTCAAAATTTGTGTCTGAAAGGAATCTGAAGAGCAAGGAGTGTGTTCATACAGTTTCTTCCTTTAAGTTCACCCATTTTCCTAGGGCTGATTTATTGCTTTTCAACCTATTGAACTATGCTAAAACCTAAATTCAGCATGAATTTATGAGGATGGGAACATACTTGCTTCAGTTTTCAAGATTTTAACATCAGTACCTCAGTATTTTGTAATATAAAAAACGTATATGATATAGTATTACATATATGTATAATGTAACTATATAACAGAGTTTAAATATAATCTACTTTATAATTTAAGGCTTCAAAATTATTTTTTAATTTTGTGTAGGAAAATTAATTGTGCACATATGTAAACTGAGATAATTGCTTCAAATTATTAAATTAGCTTTTGAGAGGTGTGCTTTTATTTAYGCTTTTATCATAATTACATTAAAGTGTCAATGTGAGCTACTTTGAATTAAAAATTCTAGATCATTGTTTAAGTAATTTTTAACTAATTTTTTCAGAGAAAGCTGTAAGAGGTTATCTATGTTGCCTCATCATACAGCAAGAGATGAGAAGTAAATTTCAGATGTATTTATTAGATTAAAAAAAAGAATGTATTTCCTTTTTTGATTGGAAACATTCTTCATGTTACCTGGAAAACTAACACAACAAAAATTGTACTAAATGAAAGATGCTATCCCATGAATATTTGCAAAATATTTCATGGTAGTCTTGAACAACTCTGATACTTATATCGACAATATAAAACACACATTTAAATACGTTTCCATTAAATACAGGTAGAGTCATTATTTGAGTCATCTGTTCTTTACCACTTTTAAATAACAAAGCAGGAAAACTTTCTCTGCTTCTTGCCCAGCCTTYGCTGTAGTGGGGCTCTCCAGTTTTCTTTCTGACAAAGCTGAGAGGTTGTGACTGCCAGGATAATGTACAATGGAGCCATGTTTTTCATATCCCGGTAAAGGCCAGGTTTGATGGGTACATGGGCAGTCAGGGGAACCTGCTCTGTCTGGCACTGCCAGCAGCRCGTGTTGGCTTCACCAGCCTGCCCAATTCTCTGCATTTAGGGCACCCCTGCCCTGCTTCTGCCATCAGAGCCAGGGCCTGTCTGGGGCTGTCAGTGACAGGAAACCTGGGCATCCTGGGCAGCCCCAGCCTCACTGCTCACCCAGCGCAGGGCCCTTTGTCTGCRCTGAATGTGTCAGCAGAGCTGAGCCGGGGATAATTTAGTGCTTCTGCTCTGACAAATTGTTAAAAGCATTTCACTCACACACACACAGTCACACGTGTGCTTTAGAGAGCTGTACTGACAGTTTGGGGTCTAGCAGGTGATGAACTGGGGGGCAAGAAATAAAGAGTCCCTAGCATGGTCCTTTTTCCAGTAGTGCACTCTGGTATAATAACTACTCTTGTGGTAGTTATTTTTAATTGTAAGGTATCTAAGTGTGAGGTATTTTAGGAGCACAAAATAATATTAGCTAAACTTAGCAAGCTGAACTTCTGATATGTTATCTTGCTTTTATTTTCCCCTGAAACTAATTCTTCAGTGTTATCTCAACAGTCCAATACCTGAGTCAGGTTTCTCTTTTTTTTTCAAGTGGTGTCTTTCTGATATTGTGACAAGTAATCTGTGAAAAATGTGGAAGTGATAAAAGAAAAAGAAATTGTTTACAGGTAAGCCTGCTTCATCCTTGCTCTTTTACCAGAACAAAYAGAATTGCTTTGTGAGCTTGAGCARGAATGCATGTTTTTCAGTTCCTGAAAAGTAGATAAAAAACAAAATAGGACTCACTGAAATAAGCTCACATTGCTACAAGAGAAAGGGGATATGTRCTATAACATCATATACCTCTTCACTAGCAGCAACTGTTAATTAATCCCTCAGAGCCAAGGAGTCTGATGAAGACCTTTGGATTTGGCATGCTGCTAAKAAGAAAGGCACAACACATGTCTGTATTCCATGGTTTGGTTCCAGATTTCCTGTCCTAGTCTGTTGCCTGGATAGCTTCCCAAATCTTCCTTTTCCAGCCAAATTTAGGAAAAAATTAACAAGCAACATTTCACATAATCTAAATTTTCAAATGTTCAGATGTTTCCAATCCATCTGCTAGTCCAGGTCCTTTTACAGGAGTAGTGAGAACAGTTTAAGGAAAATTGTCCTTAGCTTGTACCATCTGGAGGTAACTCTCTCAAGGCTGAGCCACATGGATAGGTCATATATTTTTTGCTCACCTACTTCTGTTCAAAGACTGCCCAGCTAAAAAAGCCCTGAAATGGTTTGGATTAGCTGAGCTCCTGAGCACAGGAGATGAATAGTAATTAAATGACCCTTAASAGATTTGAGTTGCAATTAAAGCCGCACTTGACTGTGTCTGTGTGGCTGTGTCTTAAAAACTAACCAGCAAAGCTTAGCTTAGGCAGCTGAGCCTCAGATGCTTTGGTGGTGAAGTGGTTTTCTGGGTCTGGTAGATATTAGTGTTGCAGCTGGACASTGGAAAAGCTGTCATTTCCTGTCAAGTGGTGTCCCATCCATGTTCATCCACCACTGCCAGCTGGCTCCTCGCCTTTCTATGGACATCTTGAACAAAAATTCTAATTTGTTACTGTCTTCTTGGGGCAGTGGAAGTTATAATCTATTGCCTAGGACTTGTATCTTTAGAGCATGACAGGCTTGTACAGAGCTGAAAGAAGCACTGGCCCCGATGATGCACTGATGCTCATGTGCCATTGGAGATGGTGTTTTTTCCAGCCCCATTTCTCACCCCGTGACTTCCACCCAAAAAAACATCCCTTGTTTACCAGGCAAACAGTTCCTAGGCTTCCAAAGCCCTTCTTGTTTTCATTTTATCTGCTGCTTTGTCCTTCTGCAGCTCTCTGGGGACTGATTGAGTTGTCACAGCAAGGCAGCCTTATTTTTGATTTTCTGTTGCATAAATGTCAGTGAGGACAACCCTTACTGGAGAGCCCTGTTGGGGAATTTAGCAGGAATCTCCATCAGGAGCCTGCTGCGAGCTGGAGTGGCTGGCCCAGGGCAGGACCTGGCAAGGGAACATTGCCAGCCTACTTTTAGGCTGACACATATTGTTTTGCACAAGATACTACAGGACAATAATTTCTATGGCTTGGTGGTTTTTTTTGTTTGGTTTTTTTGTTTTGTTTTGTTTTGTTTTGTTTTGTTTCCTTTGGCTGATTTATTCTAGAAATTTGATCCATTCAAAAGAAAAAATTAGACAAAAAGAATTCCTTTGAAGCTAACCAATGGTATTGTAGTTCTAACAAAAAGTGACTGCTTGGTGGACWGTTGAAAGCAAATAATTTATTAAGTGCATTTAGTGCTTTCATGTTTCCTAGTTGTCAGCAAACAGATGATGACAATAAAATCCAGAAATGTGTATGCTGCTCATATGCAAATCAGTAGAAGAGTATTTGTGTGGATAAACAACAACTCAGAGATTAATCTGGCCATTAACTTTATGGTGCAGGTCTGTATGTATGTTTTATAGCCTCAGTAATTGTGATTTGTACTACAGAGATAGGTACCTCACATTATTTTCATGAAGGGCTAAGTGYTAGTTTTAGGATCAGGACCAATCAAACTTAGTTACTGACAGAAATGTGCTGAAAAAAACAGCMATTGCTAAAAAACATTCACGTGCTAAAATTGCTTTTTGAACTATGTCTAAAATAATGTGCATCATTTAAGTTTTAAGTTATGTGGAGTATTAAATTCTTAACTTCTATCAAAATTACTTCAGCACTTGGTATAAATGCAGTGTTTAACACTGCTGTTAACAATCAGAGAAGTGTGTTCTTACTGRTGSCATGGTTGATGGGGCTTCTATTACYGAGACTTTTTAAAGAACTGTTGGGATAAAAGCTGTGGGGAATGATTAAAATATGGATGATCTTGCTTTTGCACAGAGGGTTGGACTTGGGATGTCTCTGTTTTCTGGGGGTCCCACTGCAGACAGTTGATTTGTCTCCTGTGGCTCAAGTGATGGACAGCCTGGAAGTGATGGTCCAAGCAAACCATGTTGAAATTATTAGCAGCCAAATCAGCCTGCAGGGTCCAGTTTGGCATAGGATCTGCAGGATGGCTGCAGATTACTCAGCCAGAACAAAAGCTGGGCCCCAATCCAGGGAATTCAGTCTTATTCTCATGTCCTTTGCAAAGATCTTGATGAACAATTCAACCCTTAAAAAAAAAGAAAGACATCTTGGCCAATAAAATAGGAATAGGATGTGTAACTGATTGTACATTATTCTTTGAAGGCAAATTGCTATCAAATAAATAACTACTGCTCTTTTAATAACWATTTTTCTTATGCTGCTGTTATGTACATTTAATACCAATCTATTATGCTATGAAATATGCACAYGGAACTAAATATGTTGACCAGGATTTCTCAAAAGAGCAATTTTCTACAGAGTACTTCAAAAATTCATCCTGAAATCATTTTGCTGCTCCTGGCTTGGAAGAAGGGACAGACTTTTTATTTTATAGAAGATTAATGTGTAGTCGGAAGAGAGTGCTTATATTTGGATCATTCTTCACAAGCAAAAGGCTGAGTTTGTTTCACAGTGATTGCCTTTGCTTGATAAATAGTTTGTGGTTGAAATGGAATACGTAAACATTTAGGGACATAAATAACTCAGTCATGGTAATGACTTGTAGACAGTGATATATCAATGCCATTATGGAAATTTGTGTTCAGYGCCATAAACAAAAGCTAAACCATATAAAATGGGAGGATGTTTCTATATAAGGATTCCAGGAAGCAAAAGTTTTTTTGTGTATGCTGCAGATTAGCCCAGATTTTCCAAAGTGAGGTATAATGAACAAAACTTGCTCTGCAAATATGTGTAGTCAGTCAGGGCAGACCTGGTCTAAGGCTGCTCTGAGTTGCTGCAAGAGTACAGAATAGAGATCTCAAGTCTTTAATATATAAACAATATCAGACTGGCAAAGAACTGCCCCAGGTAAATATGGCAATAGGTGATATCAGCTTAGTGCAAAGAGTCGTCTTGTGCTTGAGCATCTTGTGCATCGAGCTGACCTGGGCTGGCTTTGTGCACGTGAAGCAAAACTATGGGCAAACCTAGCACAGAGGTGGACTCAGGTATCTGCCAAAGAATGATGCTGCTCTCAGGCTGGAGAGGTGGGAAGGAGCTGGAACTCTTTAGTGAAGTGTGGGAACCCAGGGCACAGGGAATATTTCTCTGTCTGCTCTGAGGGGTCCTGACCCCCAGAGAAGCACTGACTTTGACCCTCACCCATGGAGAAAGCTTCCAAGACTTAGAGAYAGACTAGAGTCTACAARAGTGTGAAATAGATAGCAGAGAATAGTAKAGTTTATGACAGGGTGGAAAACTTAAAGTTTGGGGTTTTAGAGTACAGTAATAAATATGAAGAAAGATGGAGGKTTTTGGGCAGAGGCAGSTTGTTCTTCTTCACCTTTTTCTTCCTTCTTCTTCATGGGTTTGTGTGGTGTTTTGTATTTGGACAGAAAAGTCCATATTGCAAGCTTTGAGGGATCAGTTATTRGGTTAAAAGGGAAGATAATCTAAGTGTTATTTCTTAATTGGATAGTTTAGTCTTAAAAGACCTTGTAAYGAGAGATAGTTAGCCATTTTGTGGTGCTTTTCCAGCAYACTGGGTCTGGTGCAGATGGTGTGCTGAAGTTTTGATAAGATAATAATAAACAACAAGCTGAAGACATCGGTGTGTCTCTATTTCCTAACACAGAAATGCTCCAGGAGGGTTTCCCCCAACAGGGGAACCCCCAGGGATGGGCCCAATGTGGGGCCAGAAACTGAAAGTGAAGAATGTGCAGCCAGCCAGAGATGACAGGGTTTGGTGACCCTGCCTTCTCACATTTGTTTAGTTCTGGTCCTAGATTTTGTTAGAAATTTCGGGACAGTTGTGTTTATTTGTTTATGTTGTGGGTGGAAATGTATGTAATGTCTTTAAACATATGTTACCATCTGGAACAAGGGATGGGAGCCAAAAAACACAGCCAGCTCTCTTAAAAACTCCACCCAGGGCTTTTCAAATCACATCAAGACTTTCTGATTTATTGGATACACAATTGCTGAATATTGTGAAGCACATGGAGCCTGACAAATGATGAACTTCAGAGGAGATTKTATAGTTTCTCCAGGGACTCTCAAAATAAAATGGCCTCTCTACCCTGTTCAGCTATGGCATGCACTGTGTTCAGACAAGTATTGCTGACTKAGTGTGACTTCCAAACATTATTGTTATGCTTGTGATGTACTTTCACATTTCTAACAGCCACTGAGGGTTCTTTTTCTTGTCAACAAAACTTCTTCACTTCTCAATCAAAATTAACAGGGAACCTTACTGACATAAATGTCCTCCTGAAGAAAGAATTTTCTCCTTTCTGTCTGAGAATACTCTTGTCAGAGTATATGAAGCACCTTAAGAAAAAAATCACAACTCTTCTATTAAAAAGGAAAGCTACAAGACATTAGGAAGAGAGAAACATTTATTTCAGCTTCTTTTAAAAATGATGTCTGCAYTGCTCAMCAGGTAGAGTATACTTTGTTTGGARCATCCAAAAGCCAAAGAAAAGATAAAGAATATATTTTAGAATAGTGCATTGCTCAAATAACACTGCCTGAAATGAGTCACTGTGGTGGCTTTTGACATACCAGAGCTCAAGCAGTTTATATAGCAGACTAGATCTCTTCAAGTTCATAGGTTTATTTTTGTGTGAAGCAGAGGAATATATCTTTGCTTTTCTGTAAAAATAATTTTTAACTTCAGATGATTGCTAATTTATTAATTTTTCACCTTACCTTCTCTCTCCAGTGAAAGCAGTGTGTGTTCACATTCCAAATATAACCAGCCAAGTGTTGGAGGAGGCTCTGGAGGATATATGTACACAGCATTCTTCAGGAACTTCTGGTCTTTTTTCTCATGTGCCTTTAATTTTGTTCTCCTCCAAAGTAATGAGTAGCTTTGAGTTCAAACAGCCAATTTAATTTGCTCTCYCTGCCTACACTGTTTGCACAAAATTTCTTTTCTTTTTTTCCCCACACTTGCGATAACCTTAACCCTGCATGAGCACAGGAAACTGTGAAAAAGCTGTTTCAAAGAAAAAATAATTAAATAATTAAAACCCTAGCTAAAAAATTCTGACTAATGTTTATTTATTGCACATTTCCTCCCTGCAAGAGAGCAGGATGATGATGTTGGCCAAAGAAAGCACATCATGGGGATGGACACTGGGATGTGACATGTCTTGGTAGAAATACATGTTACACAAAAATTTACCATCCTTCTCTTCCCTGTCAAATGGCAGCCTCTGTTTTCCTCTAGGAGTCTTGCCAAAGCCTGTGCAGCAGCACAGCCTGAGTTATGTGAACACAAATGTGAGCAGTCATGGTAGAGATGGGAGGGCGAAGTCACAGCACTCCCACCATGGCTGGGGTTCCACACCACAGCGTTTGGAGACAACTGGTTCTCAGTCAGCTACAAAATCAAATATAAACCCCTAAATGGCCCTGAGCCATCTCAGTTGGTTTGAGCATGAAGGTCACGGGTCTTGATGCATGAAGGTCATGATGCCAAGGTCATGGGTTTAATCCCYGTGCAGGCCAATTACATAAGARTAGGACTTGATGATCTTTGTGGGTCCCGTTCAACTCAGAATATTCTCTGTTTCTGTGAATTTTCAATGTCTGTACCTGAATCAGGCTTGACAGCATTTAAATGTAATTTTACTTATATTACTAAATATGATTTTTTCATTAACCATATTTATTTTCCATATTAATTGAGTCTATAAATATTTTYAATGTGGCAATCCTTACAAGACCTCACAGAAAAGGGCAATTTATTTTTATTTTACAGCTGGACATTCGAAGCCACGAGGCTGCTTGTCCCACGTGACAGAGGATGCCTGTGTGGTCTTTCACATCCATTGAGGAGTGAGCTTGTTGAACCATCTGGATGCAAGGCAGCTCAGATTAGAAATGGTGAATTATCCAGGAGGATTTAGCCTTTCAGCAAGGAGGAGCCTTTTCAGCACAATRCCAGGCTGGTATCTTCAGCTGGGTTCAAGCATGAGCTGTGTTTGTGTGCAGGACCCCTCAGTTACCTCAGTTTAACTTTTCTACGCCCAGCCTCTGAAAATCTGTGTAATCCCAGGCTCCTCCAGATGCCAGCAGTGGAATTAACCTAAATCACCTAGWGAAGCTGTGCCTGCATCTGCATTGCACGTTGTCTGTGTCTCCTGTGGTGTAAAATGTATGTAATGCAGAGCTGGGACAGTCTTGTCCTGTGCACTGCAGACAAAAGGAAAACCAGCCTCACCAGGGGACTCCCAGAGCTGCTGTGCTGGATGGAGAAGGCAAAGATGCTGGATCTCTTGGAACAGCACACAGCTCAGAGATGAAGACAAAAATCTACATTTTGATTATTTTTAACATTATTTTTTACATTTAGATTATTTTTCAGGAGTGAGACGTGACCCATTCTGAGCAAGAAAAGCCATAATTTGTTTTCTAGGGTAACTCCCTTTTGGTCTCAAAGCAGAGTGAGGCTTAACACTCAGTGATATAGCAAGGCTGTAGGAATGAAAGCAGGAGCTAMAACAGATGAAAAGTGGTGAAGAGAAAACAAAGGGAAGCCTACCAGACCTCGGCTAAAAGTGTAAGCTCCAGCATGCTACCAAGAGATGAAATGCAGCAGAGCACTGCACAGAAGAACTCTACTAAATGAAATGATACAGTGCAGCAGTCAAAAACACGTGGGGTGAGAGCTGGGCAGAAGCGAAAGTAATTTTCCTCTGTGCCTGCTGCCCATGATGGAGATTATTGCTGCATGTAACCACACATGGGCAACCAAGCAACAAGGGCCACAGCTCCTGTGTCAGCAAATACAGAGAGCAAGGGACACAGAGTAATTTTGAAAACTTTCTTGTTCAGTGGCAGTTGCTGCCAAAGGGAGATTCTCCTCCAGGATGAGGAACAGACCTTCACTCCTTGTCCAGGGAAGTGGCAAAGAGCCCAGCAGGGAGCTGACATCACCGTGCCTGCTTTTGGAGCAGTCCCATCAGCTCCAAGCTTTTCTTAGTCAAAAACCTCCATGTCCACTCACAGGAAGGCCCAATCCAAACGTTCTACATGGCTGTCCCCCTACTTTTACTCACTGTCCTCTTGAGTACAGGGGTKTATTTCTGAGGATAATGACAACAGATGGTGAGATTTCAACACATGCAAGGCAGCAGCTAGTGCTGATTTAGGTGGTGAGGGTATTGACAGCTGGGTAACCACAGCAGCATGGCTGTCAGGATGGGCTCTTCTAAACCCAAAGCAGGAGGTGATTTTGAAGAATCCTATTATATTCACTTTTTCTTGTTAACTGGCATTTATCTGCCCTTGGTATATCTAGAAATGCTATGTTGCTACACAGCCTTTCTATGTTTCCCTTTACTGCTTTGTGTTTTTCAGACCTAAAAGAAGCAGCCATTTTCTAAAAGTGATCGGAGCACCAGAAGCAGAGGCATGAGTTATGCAGGGAAAGGAGGATGAAATTTCTCTCCAGAGGTTAATCACAAGTTTTAAAGATTCCTTGTTCTCAAGAATTACAACCTCTGTACAAAAATGTGTTTTCATTCATGCTTTTCTTTTTCTAAAAATGTAATGAAATTTAATTACATCCCATTTGCTCTAATCATTTATAYGGTGAAAACAACCATTGTGTATCACCTATCAAGATAAGGTGCTTGATATTGCTTTCTTTAGCCAACAGGCAGTTTGGTTTTTTTCCCCCATTGCTCTTGCTGCAGAGATCTGATCATATTCCTGATGGATTTAAACCAGCAGGTGTGTGGTTTGGTTGTTCAGTGCACATTCTGGTATTTATAGTTTCTGTTAGATTAATAATGAATCTTTGAAGAAGCCCATCTGTTAAGCAGCACAGCCACAACTTTGAAGACGTTAATTTCTCTTGAATTGCAGTATTCTCAGCTGCACAATGAAAGTCCTCTTTTGATCAGTCCACATCATTATAATTTCTCTGCCAAGCTTATTGTACTTACAAATGTTCTAATTCGTATGCTTGTGGTGCTCAGGACCTGCATTACAGATAACCAGTGTGGGAGCATCACAAATTCACATTCAAGTTACAAAGAGGTGGGGGAGAATGAGTGAAAGTCCCCCCTTGTTTTTAGCCTATTGCCTCATCCAGCTGGCAGGAGGGGGACCTGATAGATTTTTGCTAAGTCTGAGGAAAATGTGACATGAAATGTTTCATAAGGATGTACAAACATGTCAACATGAAAAATTACAGAATTGCTGAGCTGTAAGGGTGAGGGTKCATTGCTGGCTCATGGTCAACTTGGTGCCCAGCAGCCCCTCTGCTCAGACCCTTTCTGCAGAGCTTTTCCATCTGGCTGGCCTCCAGCCAGCTTTGGTACAAGGGWCTATTTCTCCCCAGGTAGAGGATTCTTTATTTCTCTTTATTAAATGTCATGAGATTTCTCCTGGCACATTTCTTCAGCCCCTTGAGCTCCCTTTGAATGGCAGCACAAACCAAATCATTGGGACCCAGCTTCCGTCCCGACCTGTACCCCACAGGACTCTGACAAGCAGGTCCCTGAATGGGTCAAAATGAGGGCCAGCTCGTAGTCTTTCTTCTAGATTACAAAATCTTTGCTGCATAAGAAGTTCAGATTCAGCACTAGTTAGAAGTTCCCAAAATGCAACACAGCAGCTCCAGGCAATATCACAACAGAGGTCTCAAAAAAGGAATTTTGTTGCTGTTGTCATTGGATCTTCTACAGTCCTGGCTGGTTTGTGCTGTCTCTTTTCAAGCAAATGCCAAACAATTTAATCTGTGAAGAACTTCTGACTCATGAGGTGAAGCCTGACTTCAGGCCAGGAGGAGAAACTGGGGAAAGTCTTACGTGGGAGTCTGGGCTTCCTTTCCTGGAGGAAAATTTGGGTTATTTCCACTACGTTGTAAAAGTGGAATCATAAAATAGGAAAATGGGCTTAGTTGGCATTCACATTGCTTCGACTATGCAGAGCTAAAGATCAAGAAAAAATTTACTTGAGCACTTAGAGGAAGTCCATACATTTCCACGTTACATTTGTTTTTATATTTTCCTACATAAATTAAAGGAAGAATAAGCCCCAAGTAAAGGAGATGGAAACATTTTGATGTAGTCTCTATTAGCTGTCTTAGTTGATTAGCAAGGTATTTATAGATCTTTTGCTAAAAAAAAACCACTTATTTTAACTTTTTTGTTGTGTTTTGTTTGTTTTATTGATATAAAAAAGCCCAGAAATCAATTATTTCTAAGCTTCTTACTTTTCTTCAAAAGCTGGGGATGGATGAAAAAGAGATTTAGATATTTATGAAAATATCACAGTGATTTATTTTGTTTTACTTGCAAATATTAAAAGCTCATGTGATACAGATCTAACTCACTTTAGGAGGGCTTAAATTTTACTGTGATGAACACCATGAAAATACAGGACTTGAAAGGACAAAAGAAAATATGGATTTTCACAGATAAAAATTGTCATGTTTTTAGTAAACTGAAGAGGACATGCAAGATGTGTGTTAGCTGCTGAGTGTGATTGGTTTGCTAAAGAAAACTGGCAAGGAAAGCAGAGGAATGACAGCACCAGAGCTGGAAAAGAGATTTCTTCTCTGCTGAGCTCCTTGCCAATGCAGAAGGGCTGGATTTCACTTTCAGATCATTTACTGTATTTTACATTCTAATTTTTCCTGAATATTCTTTTGCTTCTATTGGGAGACTGACTAATGCCCATGTCGCCATGACTTTTTTCCTGAAATGTAATCTCTGTGTTTCTTTTGCTCTGTTACTTATGGCTGTATCATTGGTGATTCATCTCCTTTGTTTAAATAGTTTAAGTCAACCCAGCTTTGCAGAGCCATTTATTTCGGGAGTTCTGCTTTATCAAATGAGTTAAGCATGGCTCTGCAGGTGATCCTTTTCACTGGTGTGAATTAGGGAAATCCCTCAAATCCCTCAGATTTCATCTCTGCTGAGTTAAATGCTAGCATTTTTCTTCCTTATTATTTCAAAATTCCTTTTCAAACAGCTCATTTGAAAAATAATTTGAAATGTAGGATTTCTCTATGTGCACAGGAAAGATGTAATCTGTCCTGACAATACCCACACAAAAAGTTACACAAGGTTAAACAAGTTTCTGTAATTGTATATTTTATACAGTTTTATCCAAGATATTCCAGAAACACAAAATAACTTTACATACCTTTTGTTGTATTTTTTATTCTTTATAAGCCCTTTCCAAATGATACTTCTGCAAGTCTTTCCCCAATAATCATGTACATCAATACATATATTTTTATCTTTCTGACACTTTCAAATACTGTATTTTCTCTCCCTTATGTTCTCATTCCCCTTTTGATATATAAATTGACTTCCACAGACATTTGGATGCACATGCACTGCTGAAAATCTACCAGCCCAGCACCTTTTCATGTTCTGACACCAGAAATCTTATTGTTGTGTTGTGATATTCTCTTTTCCTTATTTTCTATTCTGTCTGTTGCAGTCATTTTCCCTTATCTACCAAGTATGAGATATTTCTATTTACCTTATCTTTTATTAACTTGAATTTCCTATTATACTCTGTATCCTGGTGGGAGGGCAGGGACTGGATACTTGATCACTGAGATTCCCTGACTTTTGCTCTAAGAAAAGAGAAACAGAAACACCAATACAGAACCCAGTAACCAAAGCCTAAAATCAGCTCTTTGGAGAGATGAGCCAAATTCTTGTTAAGGAATATCTGGTTAGGAACTCAACCTGCCAGGGACCTAGTTACCATACACAGGCTGAAAAATGAAGGTTTGGGAAGTCTCTGTGCCTCACACTGCAGAGCACTTGGCCCTGGGGTAGTAGGTAACTTTAAAAAGAGTGTTTGAGAGCCTGGGGCACTTAGAACACTGCCCACAGCAATTAGGGGGTGAAGGATCTTGGGGGATCACGGGACAAATGCTGTGGGAAGGAGAGATCAGCAGGGGCTGAGACACCCTGCAGTTTCCGGCCTGGACCAGTCCTGCAAGGTAAGCAAAGAGTCTTTGTCCTGTTATTTATTGCTCTCAGAGATGAAATAGTTCTTCTAGAAGTATTTTAAGTATCTTTATGATATAATTTGCCTGGTTCCATTGATCAGTTTAGACAACAAAAAAAGAAAGCTGTCAAATGTTTGCTGAGAACAAGCTGTCTCTGAGTGTCACAACAGAAACCCAACAATGTGCTTTAGCAGAGCTTGTGCTACAATCTCACCCCAAAGACAGACTTGAACGCCAACATTACAGCTTTCTCAAGATCATGGGAAATGCAAGTTAAAAAGAGACGGGGTCATTTTCAGAGAAGATCTGCTTCTCTGGGCTATTTTTAGTCATAGTTCTCATTTCCAGGGAATTGTGTTCTTTGTGAAATGGGCCGCCCTCAGCATTGTGTGGCTTGTATGTGCAGAGGCTGGTGCTTGGACCCACACAGACAGAGAGAACTGCCCTGGTTTTTGGAGTGGGTTATCAGCTAGTGAGAGACCAGATTGGATCT
This sequence comes from Cardinalis cardinalis, assembly GCA_014549065.1. Taxonomy (NCBI): domain Eukaryota; kingdom Metazoa; phylum Chordata; class Aves; order Passeriformes; family Cardinalidae; genus Cardinalis; species Cardinalis cardinalis. Next base: position 5,483,945 of record JACDOX010000021.1, read on the forward strand.
CTGCTCTGAATTTCCACAGCTGTTTAAGAGAACAGGGATGTCAATGCTCGAAGCCATCATGAAGTTCTCATAAAACATAAAACTAGGTGTCAGATGCAAGAATTGTGCACTTTTCCATCCCTTCTTTGCTGCCATAATTTAAGGGTTTCTTTTGGAGTGCTATTCTTGCATGGATATTGGATATTGTTATGTATAGTGTTGCTGTCAGCCATTCAGGCATTTTTTCCACAAAAAATAGTATCTCAGGTCTGAGGGCTGAATGGATGGATGGACTTAAACAATCTAATTAAACCTCTTTCTGACATTGGAGTTTGAAACTCTGCAGCATTCTGCAGCTAAACCATTAATATTATAATGTTTATAATTGATTGAGCATCAAAAGTGTCTTTGGGAACATAAAAGGAGCAAAAGCCATGTGGTTTATGTACCTGAAAGTTTGTAATTGGATCCAACCAGACAGATTACACTTGTGACTACTAAAAAAACAAAACAAGGAGCAACAGCCAGGTCTTAGGATGGCAGAAGCCACTGCAAATTCATAAAACCATCAATTACACTATTTCCCTGAAAATCTGACTCATTTTTACCTTCAGTCAATGTCAAGAGACAAGGCTGATAGCAAAGCAAAAGGAACTTTCTGCCTTGATAACTCTTCTTTCCAATTGACTGATGTTTTCATATTGTCAGGCAATTTTTTTGTAAAATAGTCCAAAGTTCAGCAAATGTTAAACTCATTTAAGCTCCACCACCTTCATTAGGAAAAGGGAAAGATCAAATTGATAGTGATGAAGGATTGATTCTAGGCAAGCACTATGAAATTGTAATTTGAAAAGTGGGCAGTCTTGGGCAATGCATTGTGCTTTATTTCTCTTGCGTACACTTAATCAATAAGAAGAAATCATTAATTGTATTTTTTTTTTTTTGCCAGCTTCCTTTAATTCCCTTCTAGTAGCATTTAAAGAACTACTCTTTCAGGAACAGTTTTTCTCTTACTTTATAAAATCTGTTTTAAACCTTAACTTGTGCTGGGACTCACCTATTTGCAGTGAAACTTAGTGCCACCACCTCGTGAAAAGGCTCTACCCTGGGTGTTTCCTCACACACCAAATCCCTGTGTTCAGGGGGCTTGGCTGAAAACCTTCAATTAACATAACAACATACAGATGGCCTTCAATAAAGAGCAATGAAAGGGTTTGTGGTTCAAAAGCAATTTATGTCTGAAACTGTTGTCCTTGGCAACACACCTACACACTTTGTGTGCAGAATGTGCTACTGTTTTGTCTGCCGGAAGGAAAGAAAGAATATCTAATGAAAACAGAAGAATAAATATACTATTATCAAGGAGAAGGGGAAGAATCTAGATTAACACAACACTTCTCTATTTTCATTAATCCTGATCAAGATTTATTACAGACGGATCTGCTATGTTTTAACTCTGTATATATGTTCTATCTTGAGAAAAGAGGATTAAAAAAAAATGGGTCTTTAAATAACATCCCCACAAGAACACGCCTTGAGGTGTTTCTAGGTATCCTTTACCTCTTTTAAGATGGAAATTTAGAGCCTCTTTCCTCAGTTTATAATTGTAGAGCTGTCAATTTTCCTTTACAAACCAGAGGACAAAACACTGAAAGTCATATAAAAATTCATGAAAGAAAAAAAAGAAATGAGCACAATAGTGGCTAGGAAAGGTTATTACTGGAGCTGTTTGATAAAGATATGTTCATTGTGTTTTTTTTTTCACCTGGAAATGCCACTGCTTCTAGACTGGCATGTCCATAAATATTTACCATGTGCTCCAGGCAGCTGTGCAATGGCTCTGTCTTGAAGCCTGACTCCATTACCCACACTCTGCACATAAACTACAGCTGCTTCTAGGGTTTTAAAATGCCTCAAAAACTTTCCAGCAGCCCCAAAACAGAAAGATAAATAGAAGCTGTCTTTGTATTGTGTTTTTTCCCTATCCCTTCCCCATCACTCATTCCCTCTTCTCCCACATGAGCAATTTCAGAGGTCTCAGGCTCACATTTCTGACTGGCTTTGTACAAGCATTTCTTTCTGGGCATGCAAAATTCTGAGAACACATGAATCCCATGACCTAGGCCATTCCTTGAGGATCTTCAGAAATCCTACAGCAGCAGAGTGATTTCTCTCACTGGACCTCCAGGCTCTTGGGAGGCCAGGGGAGATTTTCCTTTTCTGACTAGACAAAGCTTGGGAGCAGAGAGAGGACTTCCATGGGAAACCCATGGATTGGTTGCTTTGTAGAGAGCACTTTTGCAACTTCTGAAAATAAATCTCAGCAGCTAGAGAGTAATGGGAGAAATACTTGTTTATAATGAGGGAGGCATCATTGAGTGCCACCATTTTTTAAAGGAAGAATTTCTTCTGGGTCTGGACAGTATTTTTAAGCAGACCCTAAGTAAGATACAGGGTTGAAGGTGCTTCTGAAATTACCTTTTTCTGGGACTGAAATTGCAACTGAACCAGGAAAAGGAAATTACATCACCAACTCCATTCCTACAGTCATACCATATAGTTTCTTTTAGGTATTTGTGTGTTTGTTGGGCTACAACTACAAATTTCTAAAATACMAGGGAATATCCTGCACCCATTCTATCCTCAAATTAATTAATATTTTTTCCTCTTGCATTGATCAGACCAGACTCTCCATGCTCTAGCAGTTAGGAAATTTCATCTTATTTTCAGCATAAATGTGTTCACAATGTATTTATGTTATCTTTTTATCTGTTTATTCCTCTGTCAGTTTTAGCCTTTAATAGAAACAGTTCTTCTCCTATATTTTTGGAGAATGATCACATCCAGTTTTCACCTTTTGTGTTTTGAGAGTGAACAGACACACCTGTGTGGCGTCCTTTCATGACTCTCTTTATTCCTGGATTTTTAGTAGTTTGTTTTCACACTAGTCCAGGTTGACAGAGAAACAATAATCCCACTTGTAAATACTGTGTTGAATGGCAATTTTGCACATTCAACTGCTTAAATTCTGCTATAAAAAGTAGGGAGAAAAAGTACCTGAAAACTGTTTAACAACCAAAGAACTTGAACACAGAGGGACCCGCTTTAATTTATACTGGGAAGTACAGAGGAACAGCAGATCAGAAAGTCTGGAATCCTTGCTAATAAAGAGGTTTTGGAAAATGCACACCTTGATTATGGTCTGAGCAATTTTACAGTCTAGTTAAGGAATTTTTAAATGAAATATTGTAGAATTCACTTTTAATCAACCAATCATTCAAAAAGTAATCAACATTCTGAAGTCATCATCAAATAAGTGTTGAACATTTAGAAAGGGACAACTAGCAACTAAAGATTGAGGAAATATTAAATCCAAACTATGTGGTTAATCAGAGGAAAATTGAATAAAATTTTACTCTAAACTTTTACAAAGCTTTAGAAATTATACAACTCTTAGAGTGAATTTTCACTAAAATTAAAATTAAGACTAGGCTACTGAAGAATTAGGTTTCCAGGTTTCATTTTAGATTTTGGTTTTCCCTTTCTCCCTCTCTGAACTTCCATATTAAAATGAAGATAGTTAAAAGAGAAACTCAAGATTGGAAGTAAAAATCTTTTATCCCTTCAACCTCCAAATTTGGGACTGAAAGGTTATTGATCAGAAACTATGAAAATTCTGGGGATTTTTTATTAATTCATTAAATTAATTTAAGCATGTGAATTGTCTACAGCTATAATTGTAAGGACTTGTAGCAAGAAGAGGTAAACAACTCAACTTTTATTTTCTCCAGCATATTGGACCAAAACAGTAATGCATATATAATAGATCAACTTTACAAGTCATATATTAATGGCATTTAATTAATTTTACCTTCTTTTTTTCTTTTTAATAATTTTCATTGAAACTTCCAGAAGCTCAGTCTTTCATTTCCTCATGAAAGCCAAAACAGTATAAAAGTTTTAGTCTTCTGGAGGCTCCAGTAAAATCATTTTTATCACTATGAAATCTCAACCAAATCTAGCAGTGAAAGATTAAAGAAATGTTCCTCATTTTCCTAATCAGCATTCCTATGGGGTAATAGACTCTAGGAAAAGGTTCTCAAAAGATGCCCCATCATATTTTTTGCAGATGTGGTGTGAAATACAAGTGCAATGGAAGTAGGGGCCAGTCTGGCCTGGATCAGCTGGGTGCAGGGTGCAAGGCAAAGGGGTGGCCACAGGAACAGAGGCAGGACTTGGTGCAGTAGGACAGAAATGGGTGTCCTTGTGGTCTTGGGAGGAGCAAACCATTCCCTGAGCAGTGGGAGACATTTGGAGCACTTTCAGGGTCCTTGGCAAAAGAAGCTCAGGCTTTTCAGCATCTGCCTCGGGAGCCCGAGCAGCCTTTCCTGGCAAAGCTGAGCCTTTGGGAGTGTCTTCAGAGACGCTCAGATCCACCCTCTGGAGACAGTGCCACTCTAAACACTGGGGCAGGACATCTGTGAGAGAACCTGGGGGAGCTGAAAGTGGGTGGGGGCTCCCAGAGTGATCCCTAAACCAGCCTTGATCACAGCAGCATCCTCCCCTGTCTCCTTGAAGGAAGGCTGCAGCTGTCTGTGCCTCCAGCCTGGGATGGCTGTAATGGGAGTGTTCATTGAAAACTTCCTTCTGCTGACTTTTTGTTGCCACAGCTACTTTGTCTTTGTTGCCCATCTAGCACCTACTTGTTATTTGGGAGAGAAGAAAGACTATTTTTGATCTCAGTCTCTCCCACTGCACTTACCCCTGAGACTGACAGTGCTGTAATAATCTCTGTAACTATCCTCCACGGTTTTGTTTCAAAAACATCTGCATTTTTCTCTTGTTCTGTGTAATCCTGCATCTCCTGCCTTTCCTCTTGAACATTTCCTCTGCTAATTCCTGCTTACAGCTGTAGGTATAGCCTATATCATTCATTATAGCAGAAATCACAGAATCTCAGAAAAAATCCTCATTACTGTATGATTTGGCAATGGCAGCTGATGCAGCACAGTGGCATTTCCAGAGCATCTTTTTGGTGGTCAAACATTTTAGAGGTTCAGCTCTCAATGAAAACCCAGGTGTCTGAAGACTCTTGTGTTTCTGAATATTAGCTGGAATCTTTCTAATGCTTTATCCCTTAAAACCTTTTGAGTCTGTGAGCTCCTTCCAGAAAGTGGAAGTAGCCTTGATTATTTTATACTGAGAAAATGAACTATTTTGTAGGAGGAATATTTTAATTCAGGTGATAGTCAGGTCTTGTGCAGATTCCTTTTTTCCCTGCTTTGGTAACATTTTAACACTACAAAAGGATCTTCAGAATGGCTTTCTTTCAGGAATGTGCTTGTTATCTCCTATATTTTATTGTTTAGAGATTTTTAAATTATTTTAGCTCTGCTTTTTTTTTTCCTCCCATGTTAGAATAAGTCACCTGTTCTAACAAACAGTGAGACAAATTATCTTTGAAGTACCATGCCTACATCTATCAGTGGGAGGTGCAAAATGTCAAAAGCTTTCAAAAGCTTTTGAAACTTATAATTCAAAGACGACACTCTACCTACGTACCAAGAGCCTGCCACATCTAGCAGCTCTGTCACTGCCACCACCCTGGAGGCAGTGACACAGTGGCACAAACTGACCTGATCCCCATTTGCACCCACAGTCAAGCCTGACTATTTGGAGGTGAGTTATTTACATGTAATTCAACTCTGCTGGGCCAAAGGAATGCTGCCTGATTAATAGGCACTGAAATCCACATAAGGAGAAAGCTTTAGTGTGACAACATCCTTTTGGGGTTTTTGAAGTGTTTAAACTTTTCCTCTGTTGGAGTGAGTAGTCTCCTGACCAGCTGCCTTTACAAAAGTGAGCAAATGTCAGTTTGGAGCTGTAAAGTAACATCTACTGCTGAGCAATGAAAAACAAATTCAGTATAGCAAATCAGCCTCTGTTATTTACCTGAAGTGGCTTGACATAAGCTATTGTTTATGATGTTTGCATCTAAGTCAAGTCTCAAGGCACTTTCAGAATATTTTAAATGTTCTTATTTTGCCTGGGTGGTAGTTTCTGATCTTGCTTTCCAAATGCAAAGGAAAGGATGAGCAGTATCAGTTTCAGTTTAAGTAACATGCTTATCAAATGTCACTCATGTCTTTGTGTTACTTTGAGCTGTTACACTGCATCTGATATTAGAAATGCACTGATGTAAAATCTCCGCCTCCTATTTCCTGCAAGTCATAGGATTTTTTTAAATTATCTGCATAAATGCATTTATTAGAGCTCTTAACCTTTAAATAAAACTCCCATTACTGCCATCAGTCATCTATTGGGCTTTCCTATCCAACTAAAGCTTGTTACCTGTTCCTCCATCTTTCACATCCTTCTCTGTGCAGAGCTGAAAACCCAGCACTGCAGCCAGGGCTCAGCCAGCAGAGGTTGCCTGGGCAACCAAGATACAGGATTTGGACATGTGGAAGAGGGAGGAGGACAGGAAAACCTCTAAAAGGAAGAAAAAAATAACCCAGAATACTCTTTATTTTTTCATTTTGTAAAAATGAAAGAAAGATTTTTTTCATTTGTAAAAATGTTATAAATATTCCAGAGTAGCTTTGTACCAGTGCTTGAGGAGTAAGTCTCATCTCCCTTCAGTGAGAGTTTACAGGAGCTCAGGCAGCAGTTTAGCAAAGGGGAGGTTAATATGATCACAGCCTAGAATTATCCAGAGAGAAAGAAATATTCCTGATACAATAAGACTTTCTATTTTAGAAGAAAAGTTATATCAGTACCTGACAGCCAGATCTAGCTGAAGTTAAATACATTCAGACAAGAAATAATGTATGCATCTTTAATCAGGATAACAGTTAAACTTAGAAGAAACTCACCTCAGTATTTGTGTCTCTAACTTAATAATTGTCTCTTTCTGAAAGATATTCTCCAGCTTCTAGACAAACTATGGATTTCACAAATGTATCTCTCAGTATGTCAACAGACTGCTGTCTTCTCCAGCTTAAATTTTTTGTAATGGATTAAAGTCTATAGGAAGGAAACAGAGAAAAATAAAGCATAATTAAAAAGGTGCAACTTATTTGTTATGATGAATAGATATTAACACATTGGATTGGATCAGTGCTTAAGCCAGTCTAATGGTTTTCATTTTCTACATCCTGAAGGAGATTTTTCAGAGTGATATTTCAGCTTTTTCTGGTGGCAGCCCAAGCTGCAGTGGGGCTGGTGGCATGGTTAGCCTGGGATGGGTGTCTCCTAGTGGTCAGGGGGATGAGACATGGGCAGCCTTGGGGTGAGCCTGGTCACTCAGCTCCCACACAGGGGCTGCTCAAGATTCTAGGGAAGGCCACTCTTCTTGTTAATTCTCCTGTTACAGCCAGATATGACAGACATGCCAAACCATGGCACTCACCCTTCCTTCCCAAGCCACTCCTATGCACAGCTGCCAGTGGGACAAATAACACAAATACAGCCTATATTGTCATGGTTTAACTGGGAGGTGGATGCTCCCCTGAGAACACTGGAGCCCCACACCCTCTTTCCCTGGGTGCCACAAAAGCTCTTGGCAACAACCCTGGCAATGAAGGAGCCACATCACAGCAGCCAGAGCATTCGTGGTGGTGTCCCCAACCCCAGTGGGGCTGGTGACATGGTTGACCCAGGCTGGCTGTCAGGAAGATTATGGATGGACATTCTTAGTGTGGTTCTGGGGAGCCCAGGGACTTCATGGGGCTGATTATTCCATTTGTTTTCACCTCAGCTCTTGGTCAGAATAAAAGGAGTTCCCAGTACAGACTGTTCCCTGCCTTGAGGCTGGGCAGTGTCAGGATTTCCTCCTTGGACAATTTCCTAATTTGTGATCCCATTGGCTGGTTTGTGCTGTCTTTTTTTGGAAAATCTTTTGAGATTTGTACATTAGGATTGCATAAGCCTCAATTTCTTAAAAATTCATGCAAAAAAATCACTGAATATAAAGCATAAGATTAAAGACTGCAGAGATGCATATGTAAAGCATTCTCTCCCTTATTTGAGCAATGTAGAAAATTTATATGATGAAGGAAAGAGCAGGTATTTCATCTGAACCCAAATGGCTTGTGCAAGCTTATGAAAATCCTTTTCTTATGTAAACTCCAAAACTCTGATGATGGGCTCTGGAAAATTCAGGAATGAAAAAATCTTAGGTTTAGCATCTGAAGACAGTCTGTGAGCACAGCAGAAAAGCTGAAGGACTTGCTTTGATTTATGGACATCAAATGTCACACTTGGTAATGAATTTCACTGATAGGGCTGAGATCAGTGTCTCCTTAACACAACAATGTCAGAAAAACCCTCAGGTGAAGCAGCTGATAACACCTTCATTATGAATGTGCAATACTTAGACTGAAGAATTTTTTGTTGCTGTTCTGGCAGGACCATTAATGTCACAAGCAGCTGAACCACTTGCTACTCTAGCAAAATAAGCTTCTTTTAAAGGATGGACAAATGCAATGCACAGGGAACTTGTGTGTTTGAGGACCCATGCTCTAAAAGGATAACAAACAAACTGCAATGGCAGCCAGCTGACCCACATTTACAGCTGGAGATGTAAAGCTGGCCCAGATGGAGTGCTGGTCAAACAGACCATGCATTTAAAATTATAAATCATTGCAGTAGCACAGGGATGGTTTTCCTGCTGCCCTGTGTAAGGAGCAAGCCAGGTCAATAGAGCATGATGAGCCACTGCTGGAGGGGAAGCACAGCTCAGAGTGACTTCTGAATCCTCAGCACATCAAGGGGAAGTATGCAGAGACAAACCCAGCCCTGGTGCCAGCAAAACCTGGGATGGCAGCATGGGCTGAGGTGGACAAGCAGGGGAGCTCAGGGGCTCTGGTGCAAGCAACAAGGCCACAGCAATGCCAGTGCCACTGTGCCCTTGTTGCCACCAAGCCTGTGGCATCCCAGCTCCCACGGTGAGTGACACCCCACCATAAATGCAGCTTGCCCCCCCCCAGCATGGATAACCTTCAACAAAAGCAAAAGTGCAGTGCCTTGTAGGGCTGTAGGGAGGAGAGTAGGAGACCTTTCTCCGCCTTTCCCACAGTGGTGATACTTGCATCAGCAGCAGGAGAGAATTACACACACACAGGTCCAGATTTTAGCCCCCACCAAACCAATTAGCTGTGTTGAGATCAGCACACTACTGCTCCCTCTGGATAGGTATGAGCTGACTCTGGCATTTTGGGGTCCCCCCAGCCCCGGCTGCTGTGGGTGCCCAAGACAGAGAAGTCCAATAAAACACGACCTGTCCGAGCCCCTCAGGCAGCTCCCAGAGCCACAGGCTACCTCAGCAAGCCCAGCTCTTGGTGAGATCAGCTCTGTGTGATTATCAGCTCCTTTTGTGATTTCAGCTCTTGGCTTGCTAAGGGCCTTGGGCAGACGCAGGGAGAGAGAGGAGAAGGCCGGCTGAGGTTCCACAGGATTGTCTTTATTGGCCTTCTGCAAAGGCCTCAGGGACAGCTCTTCTGCTGAGCTGGGCAAAAGCAGCTCTTTGTATAGGGTACAGGAGTTTTAGGAATTGTCCAACAGCAAGGGTCAAAAGGGAAGAGATCTATAGTCTTACAGGGAGATAAGCAAGGATCTGAAGGTGTTAAAAGGGGGTTTTTCAGTCCAGCCATCATGACTGGGCATTTCCTATCTTTAGGCTGCCGAATGCCAGGGAGGCCTTGCAGGCCCTGGGCCTGCTACATATAAGGACCTGCCTGTTGGCATAAATCAGCCTTAAAAACCAGGCTTCTGAGTATTTTGCTGAGTCTCCCGAACACATTGACTGTTTTTGAGCACAGCCTTCCCCATCCCTCTGTGGAGTTCTGTTTGTATGGCAGGTAATAAGCACATGAGCAATTACTGCTACAGCGGCAAAGGAAAGGAAAATTGAAAGTTGCTACAAAACAAAAATGCTTATCCTAAACCCACCTACTAAAGATAAAGTATAATTAAGCCACCTTGCTTTTAGATAAATTGTTTCACACCAGTATTTTGTGGTTTTCTAGGACAAAACCAGAACAAGGGAAATAGCTCTGCTTTGCTTAGTAAATGTATGCAAATAATCACAGCATGAAACTAATATTAATAAAGATCAGTTGGAGAGATATCTCTCAGAGTCCCCAGATTCCTCAGCCTTTTATTTTTTTCCCCCCTTTCGGAGTCAGAAAATCTTTTTCAATACTTCACACATTCAAGACCTTTCCTGGGATCAGCTGGTGTGTTTCCACAGTGTTCAGGGAGAGCCTGGAACATTGCTGTACATGCACGATCTTCATGGAATTTCTGTGACCCTGATGCTAACTGTGATACCTCTATGTTCAGTCTGATATACAACAGAAACTTGGAAACAAGAGTTATGGTTTCATGTATCATATTTTTGTCCTTCCACCCACATACAGCCTTGTATCACAGAAGGACAGTAAGAAGCTCAATAAATATTTCATTCCTTAAATTAATCTTTGATGGCCAACATATTAAATAATGGCAAAAAGGATGATGTTTAGTTTGAAGCCCAGGCAAGAATATTTAATATGAACTCCTGATCTGCTGTGGTGGAACTGCTTGAGGAAATTCCTGTTGCTGGCACAGATTCTGGAAGAAGGAAAAATAATTCATGTGTTCACTGCCTCTTTCCTGAGACCAGAGCATTTTCCTTCCATGCTTAATTTCAAACTTAATCACTAATAAAGGTCAGGGCATTTAATCCATTACTGTCCCTTCTCAGTCCAGCAAGTCACTTCCAAGTCTTATTCCTCATAGACAGCAAAGCTTTTTGGACAAAGGCAAGCACTTTTTTACTTGTGGTGAGTAAATGAAGACTTTTCTATGACTTCAAGGATGTTAGACTAGAGAAACTTTTGACAGGTGATTACCAGGGTTAAAAACTTAAACTTCTAAGCCACTTCTTAAAAGTGACTTTTAAGATGCTGTGGACAAATGTTAACATTTTACCCTGATTTTCACCTGCAGCGATTTATAAGAATCTGAGAAGGTGACAGATCAACTCCCACAGACCTAAACAGCCTGTAAGACATCGTTTTTCTTGGCAGTATCTTGGAAGTCTACCATCTCTTCTAAGAATATATTCCCTGTGCCAAATTAAATCTTCCCCAGGACGTGTACTGATCATCTGGATTTATGAAACATTGCAGAAGTCTCTGAGGGGAAACTAAAGCAACAAGTGGATAATCCCTCTGTAGTCTAACCTGAAAATGTAACATCAGATAAAATATTTGTTCAAAAATATTTCCTAAAAAGTCAGCTGAAAGAACTTGGATATGCTGGAAGCATTTTACATATTAGCACTAGATTGCTGGCTGCAATATCACAAAACTCCTTTTTTTATACAGTTTTAAGTGCCTTGTATTAAAGATCCATGAAGTAGCAACTTAAGTGATTGCATGATCTTTCCAAGGTATTTTTTGACTGCTTTAGTTACAGGTGTGGAGAACAATTTTTTAAGTTTTGCCTTGCCCTAATGCTCCATGTGAGAGCTTATTCTAGCCTAGGCTGTCATTCATCACCATTTGAATGATGCCTTTATCAAAAGAGCAAAGTCCAACTGAACACACTTAGCTGGCCAAGTCTCATCACACCTATGAAATGCTGATGGCAGGGAAAGGCACCACTTGCCTTTTCATGTGAGCGTGCTGTACCAGTTTTTTGCTAAAGGTTAAGGGGGCAAAAATCAGAGTTTATGTGTAGCAATGAGTTCTTCTGTGCGCTCTGGCCATTTGCTACTGTCAGAGCAGCAGTCCAAACTGCCCTGGGGTCTGGCAGCTTTGCAGCAGGTTAGGGGCAGAGGCAGGCTGCTGTTCTTACTGGAGATTCTTGCCCAGATAACAATCAAAAGAATTTCCTCTCCTTCTCCTGTGCTCCCTTCCTGCATCTCCTTACCTCATAATAATTAGGAAAAAAAAAACCTGTGAGGGAGGCAAACTTGTGTTTTTCTCTTGTATACAGGGAAAGAGAAGTATACACACAAGCATGTTTTGTCTCCTAAGATTCTATCAGAGGTATGAGCCTTGTGTCATTAGTATCATTTAATGACAGAAACACCCTAGGAAGGTCCCAAACTGGCTGCCCACTCAGGTCAGCGTGGCTATAACAGCTTTGCTGAAAGGGAGGACAGAATCTGGAGAGATCCTGTCACCCATCCATCTGCTGTGATAGTGGGTGTAAAAACCAGGGAGACCAAGAGCAGTGCAATTCATTTTGTGTAGAAATGGGATATACAAAAGCTTTTTTTAAAAATKGATCTCATGAAGTAGCATTAGTAGAGTCTAACCTTGGTAGCATCAAAAAAATTGAAAAATTTCTGGTTTAATTTAAGTAATGAAATGTAGCTTGGAAAGATTTTTGGATTCTTTGGCTTGAAGAGCACATCCCATATCTTCTAGTAAACCACCAGCTCACCTCAGAAGCTGACCTCCACATGCAGGCACACACAGAGGTACCAAAGTTTGCTGCTGCAGTGGGCTTAGAGTTGAAGCTCTTTGGAGTGTATATTTCAAGTACAGATACAATCTAAATATATATGTACTCTCTGTGAACTCAACCTCCCCCTACAATTGGTTCTGCTTTATGCCAGAAATTAAGTGGAAAAACACAGTGAAAAATGCTTGTTTTCAAAAATAGCACTTGTTGGACAGCTTTGTTGTTGTTCTACTAGGAGAGATAGCCCTTACCTTCCCAAGTAGGACAGCAGGAACAAACTCATTATTAAAAGAGTGAAAAAAACTTGAATTTTTAGTAGCAGCCTCTCCTTAGAAACTGCACTTTCCTTCCCACCKCCCATCCTCTTTTGTTATCTCAGGCATTCTTAATCCAGGAAAGCAGGAATCATGCTCCCCTTCTACATTCATTAACTGGGTGGATGCCTTTATTATTTGGTTTCATCAAGCTTAGTTTTGCCCTATGAAAGTTTTAGGGAAATTACTAAAAAGAAGTGAGAATACCCATGGGGTTTCTCTATTCTTTCCCTTCTGATGACAGCTCTCAGTACTAAAGAATTTGCTTTTAATCAAGCCTGATGAATCAGCATTCAGGTGGCTGTAAAATGCTGCCACCTTCTTCTCTCCTTTCCAAATCTTTGGGAATTCTCAACACCTCTTCCTACAAAACTGCTTTTGATACAAGGTTTATCATGTTCCCTTTCCATTCCAGAATACCCTGGGCTGGGGCAAYGTCATCTCCACAGTTACTCACTATTCAATGAGAAAAATCTTTTCCTCTTCTGAAAATGTTCAGCCAACAGGGACATTGGCCAAAGAATGGAAAATTTGTACTAAAATCTAGTTCATTTTTTATGGACAGATCTAGATAGATCCAGGAAAAAAAAAAAAGAAGGTAAACTTAGATAATTCAAACATGATGAAAAAATTTTGCAGATTTACTACAACCTAAAAACCAGACCAAAATTATACATCAGGCAGAACTTTAAAGAAATAAGTAAATCACCTGTATTTTATAAAAGTAAAGTGGTTATTTCATTAGAAACTAAATCTGAGAGAGGAAAAATACATAAGAGAGGGAGGAAGCTACAAAAGAGGGAGGGAAAAAATCTGCAAAGTAGGGAGGAAAAAAGCTGCAAAGGAGGGCGTAAAAAAACTAAGTAAAAGTGAAGCTGAAATGTATTACAAAGGAAAGATAAAAAGTATTGTGAAGGAAAAAGAAGAGGGAGAAACAAAAGAGAAAACAGAATGACAAAAGCTGAATTTCCAGCACATATATTTTCCAGACAGAAATGACAATTGCTAAGGAGAACAGAGGAAAATAGATGGAGAGAGGAAAGTAAAATTAAACCAAGCAGAGATAAGGACAAGAAATATAAAAATTGCATTTCATTCTTACTCCCTAAATTAATAGGTTTAGGAACAGCTCACTGTACAAATGGCCTGTTCCTTGCCATAATCATTTATTGATGTTGACCCACTGCACAGCAATTGATAAGACAGAACCCCACTCCCTGTCCACCCCCTCTCCTTGTTAAGGTACTTTTAATATTGATGGACTAGGTATTCTGTGTAGATTAATGCAGTCCATGTAGGAAGTGTATATTAATTTGACAGGCTACTCAGACTCACCACAAGTCAATGGGAAGGAAGTCTTGCAAGAMAAAAATGTAGTTCTCAATTCTGCAGTCTTATATTTTTTACTGAACCTTTTAAAATGAGAAGGCTTGTTGAACTAAAATTCCATTTACAAACTTTAAAAACTTCTAATGTTCTTAGAAGTAGAAAGATACTCTAAAAATGTTCCACASTTAGATACATTTCCAAAAGTATTTTGAAGATAACTGTTATATAATGTGAGGTCTGAATAGCATTCCTTTGTTCATGAAGCTTTAATTCAAATAAGCTGTCTTGTTAACCTTAATAAGTATATTTGAAGGGCTCACCAGCTTCAGTTGGAGGTACATTAATCCTGCTGTAAGTGCCTAGAAGAGCACATCAGGTACATCATATACTCAAAGAAATGGTCAGAGTAACATTATGTAGATAGTGGAGTCAAACACTCAGTAGAACAAAATTACCTGTGCATTCTCAGTTCAGATCCTAGTGAATAGCTTTTCTTTAATGAGTGTTAGTCAGATAAAACACATAAAGATGCTTTACCCCCAGATTACTTCTTGAATTTGGACAGAAGACAGTGTTCATCAGTAAGCTTCAGTTTTTCTTGTGGGTCCCTTCCAACTCAGCATATTCTGTGATTCTGTGACTGAATCTGCATTGGGAAGTAAAAGAAGCATTTTGGAAAAAAACCCAGSAAAAACCCCAAACCATATTTGCTTGTACATCTCCTGCAGTAACATCATCCTCTTATTTCCCAGTTTACTGATGGAGAGCATAGGCCCCAAATGTAAAGGCAAGCTTAAGGCAAAAGGCAGGATTGACTTGCTCAGCATACCTAAGAACAACTGCTGTRGACAAGTTTAGTTTCCTGGGTTTTCCTTAGCTGCATTGTGGTTATTTATGAATAACATTTGAATGTGATTCAAAAGAATAACATTCATCTCATGCATTTTTCCATCTAAAAAATGAGCAGAGCAGTAGAGAGGAGTCAGCAGAAATGACCCATGTATATGCTTAATGGAGCATGATGTGGRTAAAAGCATGATTTGTTTCATCATGTAATTATCCATGTATCATAAACCATGGGCTCAYGGGATGAAGATAACCAGAATAAGTGGCACAGCAAATTAAGTGTTGGATTTTCATAACCATTGAATACTTTGCATCATTCCATTTTAATAGAGGTTGATTTTTGTTTTTAAAAAGAAATAAAATGTGAAAAATTAAAAAAATGAAATTGACCTTCACCTCAGTCATCACAAAATGCAGTCTATACAGCTACCGCTCTGCTCTTTATCTCAGGAGAGTGGTGATTTGGTAGCTTATCTGGGGATCATCTCTGGAGAGACAATATGACACACCACCAGACTCCTGACAACAAAGTGACAAGAAACAAGAAGCCTGCAGCCTTTGAGAGAGAGAGAGCATGGTTTCACAGCCCAAATGTACTCATGTCTGAGCTTCTCTCGAGGGTTTCAGCCTTACTTCTGCACTGTACCATCAGTCTTACTTCCCTCCCTGGGGGCAGTTTGCACATCAAACTCCATTCTTTAGTTTTTAGCTGTAGTGTTGGGGTTTTTTAAATCCTTTTTTTTGTTGTTGTTGTTTTGATATAATGTCATTACATATAATCTTTTTTCAAGGATTTTGACCTCCCTTCTGAGTTCAAGTCCTGCTTTCTCATTTTGGATTTCCACAAGGTATGACTTACCATTTTTCCTAGGTTTACCACCCAGACACATACAATTCTTCATAAACCCCTGAGCTCTACAGTCTCTCCGCAACCTCATCCTTTGGTTTCTCACTCTCYACCCCAAGAGTAGGATTGGCCCTTAATGGTCCTGACCAGCCTCACCAGGACCTCT
This sequence comes from Cardinalis cardinalis, assembly GCA_014549065.1. Taxonomy (NCBI): domain Eukaryota; kingdom Metazoa; phylum Chordata; class Aves; order Passeriformes; family Cardinalidae; genus Cardinalis; species Cardinalis cardinalis. Next base: position 5,499,885 of record JACDOX010000021.1, read on the forward strand.
CCCCAGCCCCTGACCATGGGCCCAGGAATCTCATTTAGGCTTAGACTCTGCCCTGACCTGGGTTATGCTGTAGGTGTATCCGTCTTTAGTCCTAGGTTTGGCCCTATCTCCTGGATGGCACATAGATCTGTGTTGAAGATTTGGGTCCASCTCCAACCCTGCTGCTCCCAAATATCCAACAGAAGCCCTTATACTCTGGACAAATTCCATCCTGCTTGCACTTCTGCCTCAGCAGTGATGACCTAGAAACTGTGGGAAGTCAAATAATTGGGGAAGTACAGTGAATGTGTTACAACCAAATGGCAGAAATGAGCTTTTGCAGGCGCTAAAAGCTGACTTCACATGCAAGTCAAGTATTAAATCACATTTCAATTCCTTATGGTGAAATCYATTACAAAGTTTCATTACTTTTTCRTATTGCTAGAACAAAATACTTTTTTAAAATGTATTGATCTCATACTAAAAGGGACTTATTTGACATTAATCTAGCAGTATCAAAGTGCTTTGACTTAGTTACAAGAGTTGTAGTGTTTCATTGCAAAATAGTTCTGAAAGAATAGTAAAAAAACCCAGATACAATGAGTTGATGAGTGTGTTATTGACTTCTAAACCACTTTACAAACAATTAATATTTAGCCCTAGAGACAATTCATTTCTGTAATTGCCACAAAACTACCTGAGCTGGTCTACATAGTTGTCAGTTTTCAGATCAAGTTGACTTGTCAGCTTCAAGATTTTTCTGCTCTGGTCAGTAATTGGATCATGTGAATTTTTAGGTTGTATTTCTTGGTTTTAACTAGCCTGTGCCAAAAGACAGCCGACACTGAAATATTAGAAACATATAAAGCCATTTTGAGGAGCCTGTTGTTATGAGTGAGCATATAGGAATTAAAATAAAATATAATCTGGCACAGTAAACTGTGCAGCTCTGGAATGTGAGCAGATTATAATGACTGTCAGATTAACAAGAACCTTCTTCAAGTGATGACGTCCTGACAGCTGCTATTTTAGAAGAAAGTCAAGGAGTCAGGAAAGAGGCTTAAAGCAGAAGGGTGATGTGACCATAAGTTTTCTCTTAGATATAGGATTCAATTATTTCTTTCAATTTAAACTATTGCATTGCTACACTTTTGTTCCTTAATCAATTTTGCTGAAAAATACTGAACACAGTTTTTATCACTTCATTAAATCAGTATTTCTTGTATGCTCAGTTCCATTAATAGGAAATTTAAGAGCTTCAGCTAATTTCCAAAACCTCTGTGTATAGATAGGGCAGCTAACAAACCATGCAAAATTCACTCCTGAAATCAATGATAAAGCCAGAGAAAGACAAGCATGTGTTTTGTTGCTATGACTTCCAGATGAATAGTAACTTCCATCTCTAATTCAGCAACACTTTTAATGACATGATATTGGCTTTTGTTGACAGAGGCTTTTATSCATAAGTCACTATATAGACTATGACAGTTTTTTGCTTTTGGCTGGCAGGTTTTGGCAGTTATGCTCTTCAAGTCATAATTAAGGAGCTTAAGACCATCACTGTGAATCTAATGTAATGGACTTTGTAATAGCTACAAACATTTGAATCATGAACCATATCTTTACATAATTTTGAGCAATAAATAATATAACATGGTTCTTCAATTTGACTGTAGGTGCAGCTAATTTTCATCTCTACTTGGAGCTAATACTGAATGCAGATCCTGGTGTAACATGTACCAAAAAATACGGCACTAGTCATCTAAACAATTTACAAAGACGCTCTACTTTTGAGTAGAAAAATTACAATCATGGAATGAAAGCTCTAAGTCATCTGGAGAAACAAACTCTGAGTCCTATAGTGAACCTCAAACAGTGCTTTGGGAATTGATTGATGTTATCTATTGTTTGGAAAAAATTTAATTATTTGCACTATAACTCTTACATGTCTATAAAGCACTCTTCTTTCAGGCTACTATGAGTAACAACACAAAAGAAAAATTTTCTCCTAATTAACCATCCTCTTGTTGCCTCTTYAGGGAGAAGCTTATTTCAAAACATCTTTAGCTTTTCATAAGATGTGGAATAATATTTTGTACACATTGGTACATGTACTAGTACTTCAGAAGGCACCCAAAAGTATATGTTTATGCACAGCATTTGGAGWGGTGGGCTTGGCACCTGGAATACTACTTTTCTTTCTCTAGTGATAAATTCACTACACCCCCAAACACACATCAGGGTTTTCTTGATGCTAGAATTACTCCATTAGGCTGTGAATCATGCTTGAGCTCCATTTGCCTTGCCAGACAACACAGTGTGAGTGGTGGTTGAAGCATGCGTGGGAACAGGCAAGGGCCTGGATATGCCTGGAGTGGGCATGAGAGCAGCTGGAGGCAATGGAAATCACCTCTTTGAAAGACCATAATTTGCACCTGAAGAGGAACAGGTTATTAAATCACAGGACTGGTGAGCACAGCATGCTTCTCAAATTCTCTGTGTGGAGAGCAAGAAGCTGCAGTGCAAATTCAGGAGCAAAAGAACAAAAGCCCAACCATTTGCTGTTTTTCTGCACATCTACTGATACAGAGGAGTGTGACACAGAAAACTGCAAACCTCTTTGGCAAAAAGGACAGAAGGATGAGTGGGTGTCCCTAGCTTTGTCTATGCTCAGCTGCTTGGGTGTCTCTCTTTTCTAAACTAGTGGTAAAGGTTTATGTATATTGAGCATTCTGTAAATCTGCCTTTCGGCTGGTTAGCGAAGTGTTTAGACTGCATCAAGTGATTAGCTAGATAAGGGGAGATGAGAATTTTTGTATAAATTGGATGTAAAGTGGATACATTAACTAAGCAGGGTCAGGAACACCTCRTTCTGAGAAAGATTCAGGGATGTTCATGAGGATGAGAGAGCATAGAAAAAGGTCTCCATGATGCAGCCTGAAACCCAGCTGTGCTAGCGTGAGACCAGCTGCTCTGCAAGGAGGTGGCCTGGCTTCTGTGCTTGTGACAATGCCATTTTAAAATCCTTTCCCCTACAAGACACCCTGTAGACTTTTCCCACAGGGTAACAGACAGAGATGAAATTTAAGTGGCCTGATGATGGATGATTTGTCTCGCCTGAGCGCCCGGCTGTGCCAGTGAGCCGAGTGCTTCCAGCCCTTGCCATGGGAACAGCACGGAACACAGGGATCAGCAAAGGATGCCTCATACAGATACACTGGAATGATCATTTTRATCACTGCATGCCTGCTGGAAGTGAATTCTCTCGTGGTGGCTAATAMATACTTCCTGCAGCACTATTTTTTGGGGGAAATTTGCTTTTGCTTTGCTGGACTTGTGATATGTTGAGCGCTTGTCTCTGCACTGGAGCAGCTTCCACAGTTGAGTCCTATCACCCCCAGCTTCTGCTGATTTTTTTGGGACATAGAGGCCTTGAATACAGTGCCCTGCAGGAACTGCACTCTCTCCCATTAGGAAGGAGCAGTTATTAATTAATGATTTGAGAGGAAAAGAAATTAGGAGGTTGAAGTCTCCAGTTGGCAAGAGGTTTGCATACAAATCTTCTTCTTCCCTCAGGAACAATTAAATGAAATCCGTTATATTTGCATATAAAATAGCTTATTTTTTTCCCTCATCTGAAAATAAGTATTAAGAGACTCTTTCTCCTCACAAGAATTCACATGAGAATTATTTAATTGGAAATATTAAACCTAGTTTTTTCTAAAAMCAAATAGAAAATGAGATTTTTAAATAATATTCATAAATGGGAACTTGAATAGCTTGGTAATCTGYAAAGAAGTTGCATTTAATACTTTAATGAATTTATAATGTTTTGGGAAGTTTGTACTCATTAATTTAAAAATGAGTTTCAGTATTTTAAAGGAATTTTTAAAGCAGTCTAGAGAAATTATAAAGAAATCCTACTGCAGAAGTATGGCCAGTTTTCCAAATTCATATTCCTGAGGATTTTTCATGACATACTTTTTGTTAAATGTGTATTTCCAGACTACTATTGTAAGTTAAGATTCAATGTTGAGATGATCCATAAAATAACAATAAATAAATCTCCTTAATTTACTTGGTAGTTGTGTAAGTAGATTCATACCTGTTTCTGTATACCCTGATCATGCTAAACAGCAGCTCTGCTTCACCTCACCTGCATTGCACATCTCTTCTATCCTGCAGCAGGATTTGAAACCTCTTTTTCATGGTGATACACAGGACTGACTCCAGAGCTCCTGAGTTTAACATGCCATGTAGTTAATGGGGTTTTCACACTTTGATTAGTGGATCTGTGACTGATGATCCATTGGYCAAAGGAGTACTTCCTAGACCAGGAATTTTCAGGACTAAAAAYATGACCTGCTACTGGGATTAGGAAATCCATGGGCAATTCTTTACCCATGTGGCATGAYGCTGCTTTAAAGCATGTTGATTATACCATGGGGTCTGCCCATGACCAGGAGGACTGCTGGGTAACTCAGCAGGCCTGGTAAGGGAGGGCAGGAAAGCCTTGAAACCCATGGTTTATCAGCCAGATACTGTATCCTTCAGGGAAATAGGGATGAGGCCAGCARGACCCCTCTGGCCTTGGAGTTCTGCTGGCCTCATCCCTATTTCCCTGCAGGATCCTCTCCTGGCACTATGAGTTGCACGTGGCATTTTGGCAGCTCCCTGCTCACAAACTGAGGTCCTGGCACTCCCAAAGCTCCCCTCTTGCAGTGCATCTCAAGGGCACCAAAGCTGGAACAAAACAGATGCCCCAAATTGTACTTTCTCAGAGTGCTGCTCTGAAACAGTTCTTTGTGCCTTTACTAATAGCTCTTGCTTTGTCTATAGTTTTTAAAACCACTATTTGAATTTTAAAGTTAGAGACCATATGTCAGAATTTTTGCATGCAGCCAACTGCTTTTCTTTCCACGTGTGAAGCTATGGTGCTGCTCTGCTTTCAGGCTTGGTAGGGTTTGGTTTTTTAAAAATTTTATTTTATTTCCTTGTAAAAACAGAGGAGAACTTGGAATTAAAAGAGCAGCTGGAGATATATTTTGTCCATGCATTTACTTGCATCAAATCTGACTTGTTATGAAAGAAAGCAATGGCTTCCTCTGCTCAAGAAATACTTCAGTACATGGTTGATTCACTGCCAGCACAGATTTTTGACGAGTCTTTGTCATAGGTGAATGACCAGTTGAAATGTATGTTTTTCAAATCTAAGCAGGAATCCACCATTTGAAGTTCGGAATTCAGCAGCATTAAGTTCCCTTTACTCTAAATGACTATTGCAGAGGGGGAGTAAGGTACAGGAGCAGAGCAGCAGCACTGGCAGGTTGATGCCTGAACTTCTGCACAGAAACATTATACAGACAGAAATCCCACTTCCGAGTTCCAAAAGCCTGGCATTTTATTAAGGTTGTGCACAATGTGCCAATTTCTCCCCTCACCTCTCTTGATTTTAATAAAGAAAAGAAACCCACGTGCTACCTCAGAAACGTCTCCGTCTTTTAGCAATAATACTCCCAACTCACTGATTAGCTCCACACAAATCTGATAGGAGGGTGGGAAAGCCAAAAATATCATTTTAGGTCTGCCTGATGCCCCCTCCCTATGCAGACCTGAGGCTGTTGGCTCCATGCTTGCCAGGGATGCCAAGAGCAGCCAGCTGGCCCAGAGCACACCTCTGGCACCAGTGGCACAGGCGTGTGCCTGAGCCTTCCTGCAGAGGCAGCTGAGGACGTGGAGGGGAGCTGAGGTTACTGCAGGGGAGGAGGGAGGGGTGGCTATGGAGCTGGAGAATTGTGCTGCAGCTTCAAGAAATCAGTCTTCATTAGTCCTGCAGCAAAGGCTTGGAGTGATTCTTCTCTATCTCTCAGGAGACAATCTTAATCATCTGGGACAGAGGCRTTCGGTGTCTTTCTCCTGATTGCCCCTCCAGAGCTTGTTCCTTTTGCCTGGGTAATCCACTAATCAGCACAGAAACACCAGGGACTTGCTAGGGAATGTTAGGAATGCACCATCCATAGCTGCCCTGATCTTCGGCCCACTGAGAATTGAATTATTTTATAACTACTTTTAAAAGGAAAGAGGCAGCTCTTAAAGGATAACAGTTCAGCACTGGTGGTGAATAAGTCGTAATAGAACCACTGAAGGGTTTGGGTTTAAAGGRACCTTAATGATCATCTTGTTCCAWCCCCTCKGCCATGGACAGGGGCACCTTCCACTAGAACAGGCTGCTCTGAGCCACAGCCRACCTGGCTTTGAACACTCCCATGGATGGGACAGCAACATCAGCTTGTTCCTCATCAGCCTCACAGTGAAGAATATCTTCCTGTGGCATTCACATTCTCTGAAAAAATTCTTTTGCCCAGGGTTTTTCTCCTGGGAAGGTGAAAGGCAGTGAGAGAGGCCTCAGAGAAAAGGAAAACAATCCTTATCTCATTTGCTTCTCCTGTGTTKTGSTCATGTGGAATGTGTTTGGAGATTGTTTACCCCCAGGTGATTGTTTCATTGGATTCTGGTGTGAGTTGTTTTGACTCTTTGGCCAATTGGGGCCAAGCTGTGTCGGGATTCTGGAAAGAGTCACGAGTTTTCATTATTATCTTTTTAGCATTCAGTAAGTATCCTTTCTGTATTCTTTAGTATAGTATAGTATATCTATTAACATAATAAGTATTATCTTTCACATAATATAGTATAATAAAGTAATAAATTAGCCTTCTGATAAGATGTAGTCAGATGCATCATTCTCTCCCCTCGTCAGTGAACCTGCATTTACAATAACCTCCTACTATCTAATCTTAGTTTATCTTTCAGGGTATTACTCTTTGTCCTATCACTACATGCCCTTGTAAAAAGTCCTTCTTCTTGAAAAATCACTCTTCATGAAGATGTTGCTTTCTCTGCTTTTATGTTGTGAGTTGCATGCTTTTAAAAGAAACTTAGCAGGAAGGTAAGTGAATTCAGAAAAAAAAAAAAAGAAAAGAAAAATAATCATCTTCTCTTCCAGCCAGGAAAAAGTCACACCCAGGGGATATTTTGGATCAGTGTTGAAGGACAGCTCTCCTAGGTCCATTGCTTGGGCAAACATTTGGGTTCTCTGAGGAACACCCCAGGCATTGCTAGTTCCTCTAGCACTGCAAATCTTGGAACAATGGCTCAGCAAGGCATGCCTGCTAAAAACTTCTCAATCTTCTCCTGATTTTTCTCTTTTAGTTTTGTCAAAACCAGGCTTTCTTACAGGGATAATTTGATCCTTTAAAAATCAAGAGATCTAACTGAAACAGTATGTTGTTAACATATTATCAGTCAAATCCAGATGACATCAGATTTTTGCAAAATGCTGTTGTCAAGCACAACAGACTTTTTATTCTTATTTGAAATTAATTAGAGCCACTGCCTTACTTTGATTTTCTAAATGGCTGCAGCAGGGGAAATTCAGTTACTCTCAGAGCTCTTGCCCTATAAAAACATCTCTGTTATGACAGTAGGCATCTAGATGTAAAATATGTATTTTGTGTAATATTTACATACAGTGTAGTGAGACATTTGTCTGGTTTAAGATACTGCCAAAAAAGCATTTGCAGTGCTTCCTTGTGTGCAGGTAAACTCATATTAATTCCAAGACAGAAAAACAGAATTAATATTCTGGTAATTGGCTATTTCCAATTAAAAGAACACCATGCAAYGAATAATAATAGAAAAGAGCCAAGACTTTAAAATGTTTGAGGCTGAGTGTCTTGAATTAATATTTATGAACAAAAAAACCATTCTGACTTTGTAAGAGTGTTATACACTCAGCAGCATCTTCTGCAATTGACAAAAACCATGGATGCAGCACAGAGTAAATTGTCCTTTCTGCATTTTGATTAAGGACAGACCTTGCAGCCTTGTTAAGTGCACAAAGCTGCAGCTTTTGGATCAGTTGTGAGTCAAAATTTCCTTGGTTAATGATGAAAGTTTACAGTAATAACCAGTTTTAAGAAGTACATGTACTTAGCACTTTGAAAGGCACTTGGCAGCTTCTCCTGAAATCCTGGTGTCTGAAATATAGAACTCTTATTTAGTTTAGGTGTGGTGGGTTTTTCTGTTGTTAGTGTTTTTTTTGTTTCTTGGGGTTTTTTTGGTTTGTTTTTTTCTTGTGGTGGTGTTTTGTTTTTCTGTTTGAGGGTGGCTTTTCTTCTTTTCTTCTTTTCTTTTCTTTTCTTTTCTTTTCTTTTCTTTTCTTTTCTTTTCTTTTCTTTTCTTTTCTTTTCTTTTCTTTTCTTTTCTTTTCTTTTCTTTTCTTTTCTTTTCTTTTCTTTTTTCTTTTTTCTTTTCTCTGTGAGGTTGACTTGTCTGTGTGCTAAGACTTTGTTTTGAACTCTGTGATGGTTTTGCCTGTATGAAGACTGTGGGAGTACAAAAAAAAAGGTTTCAAATTGCTGTCATCCCTTTCCCTTAGAAGAATCTTTAGCTTTCCCAAGGGCTATGAATTATCTTTTAGCACTTAAAAGCAGTTGCTCTTTTAAGAGATACAAGATCTTCCATCTGTGTTTGTTCACCTTTCTGGGAACTTGGTTAACCACTACGTCTTTGGAAGTGCAAGAGGCGAAGACAGTGGTGCTGTCAGGGCTGCATCCAGATTTGTAGAACTGCCCCACAAATGGTGTCTTGGTGGTGTGGGATGCAGCAGAGAAAATTGTGAGGAGCTGGACTCTGCTCACTGAGGCTCCTGGCTTTATTCAGAACAGTGTTTTGATGCCTGAGAAGATGCAGCTCTTTTCTACCTATAGATGTGTTCCTCAATGCCATTCTCAGCTTTGAAAAACTGCCCAGTTTTGGCCATTTTCCTGTTGCAGCTGTAGGTGCTACTCTTATAAAAAATGCAGTAGAAATTTTCTGTATCTTGTCTATAAATGACTAATAAAAGTGTATTTGAGCAATGGCTAATGAAACYCCCTGCTTTACACCCCTCAGAGTAGGCAGTTAGAGAAAGGGCCAGACCAGAATCAGGGCCCTGCTCTCCCTCTGTGCTGTTTATCTCCTCCCTGGGACTCTGGACCTCTGTCCACAGTAATCCCACAGTGATGAGATGAAGMTGTTTTATAGTATCCAGAAAAGTGTGGTTTGCATTTTTTATCCACTCTTAACTGTGAATGTCTACCAAGTAAYAAGTAATAAAATAAAATCTTTATGTGGAAAGATGAGTCATGGTATCAGCTGGAACTAAATCTGGAGGTAGGGTTTCCTAGTGCAAGTGGTCAATACATATCAATATTTTCTGATTTTAGTCATTATTCCCTGACTTTAATTCTATCTTAGATTTGTTAAATAACATTCTGCTTTGCACAGGAATTGCAGAGCAGATTGTACCCAAGGGATATGTAATCTAACACTCAGGTGGAGGCAGTATCAGCTATTTCAGTAGAAGGTGTTAATACTCAACCACTTGAAGAAAACAGGTAAAAATATGTCATTTTAGACCCTTTTATCTAACAGAGATTGGTCTGTAGGCTTATATATGACATTTCAATTAGTCAATTCCCTTGGGATAATTCTSAGAAGTGTTATTATAWATACACAYGTCYAATTCTTTCCAGTRAAAATAAATTTTTGCCTGCTTATGGTTTGGCTCTTCCCTGCAAGGACTGTTTTGTCCCAGACAGATGAGTGGTTACATTTCCTTAGAGGAAACTATCTGTTTTCTCTTGGATCAAAATTTTACTTCCTCCCTCTTTACATTCATTTCTCAGATATATCTGAAATAGTAATTTGAAAAAAATGGGAGCAACTTCTTCCACCCATCCAGTTGTCAGGAGTCAGCAAAAATCAGCTCCTGGCATCCATAGTGGGCCAAGGAGACTTTTGGGAAAGCTGGAAAAGTTCAGCAATCCAGCACTGGTGAAAATTACTCTGTATTTCAACATCTCTGTTCTTCTWACTTTGTGCCAATCTGCAGGAATATAGATTCCTCTACAGATTGCAAGAACAGGTTTTTGCTTGACCACAGGGGAAATTTTTTTAAAAGTCTCTCAAAATATTGCCAGCTTTAAAGTCTGATGAAAAACTTGATCTGCTCCATTAATTGTTTTCCAGAACTCCATTTTCTTTCAGAAATGCTCTCCTTCCTAAGCTGTCTGTGCCTTCCTCAGCCCCTGGTGTGTGCAGATGGCACCGAGCTGTGGGGTGCAGCTGACTCTGGAGGGAAGGGATGCCATCCTGAAGGGCCTGGAGTTCAACAAGGCACAGTTCAAGGTTCWGAGAAAGTAGAAATCCTGAGGAGAAGGACCTGGGGGTGTTGGTGGACAAGAAGCTCAACAGGAGCTGACAATGTACACTTGCAGCTCAAAAAAGCAAATGTCCCCTGGGCTGTATCCAATGTGGCCAGCAGGACAAGGATATTTCTGCCCCTCTACTCCACTGTTGTGACACCCCACCCAGCTCTGGGGTCCCCAGCACAGGAAGGACATGGGCCTGCTGGARAGAGTCCAGAGGAGRGCTGCAAAGGTGCTCCAMGTGCATTGAAATTGGAGGGGGAAGTTCCTCTTTCAAAGAAAACCTTTAACTCACATCTAATACAAAGTAATTGCCTTACACCTGACAAGGATTTCAAATTGGTCATAGGTTTCCTGACTCACACTTAGTGCCAGCACAGCATTTTACTGGGGGAGTGAATTTTCTAGTCTTCTGAATTGCATAGTGTGTTGGGATGTGAATCTCTGGATGGACAAAGACCAGAGACAGCCCTGGACTATGTGCATATTTCTCTTTGTTTTGAAATGTCATGTGTGAAAAGTATTTGATAACTGATGGGTTTTGAAACTTTTATGGCTTCTGCTCCATAATCTAAGGTATGCTTTTTTCTCTTTCCAACTTGTCATATTGAGATATTCTTAAATAGATCAAAGGCAAACCTTAAATTGATTTCCTTATTTCCTATTCCATTTTGAACATAAAGCTTTCATTATTGTCTTCCAYGTAACAGTGTCATGTCCAGGTACATCTCAAAATCATAGAACCATTTAGGTTAGAAAGGATCTTTAAGATCATTGAGCCCAGTCATTAAACCAGCACTGCCAAGTCCACCACTAAACCCTGTTCCCAGGTGCCACATCTACATTTGTAAATCCCTCCAGGAATGTTGACTCAACCACTTTCCTGGGCATCTTGTTCCAATTCTTGACAGCCGTTTCCAGGAGGATTTTTTTTTCTAATATACAGTCTAAACCTCTCCTGGCACAGCTTGGGGCCATTTCCTTTTATCCTATTTCCAGTTACCTGGGAGGAGGGCCCAAAACTGAACACAATACTTGAGGTGTGGACTCAGGAGTGCCCAGTGTCACTGCCCTGGTCCTSCTGGCCACACTGTTTCTGATCCAGGCCAGGTGCCATTGGCCTTCTTGGCCACCTGGGCACACCTGGCTCATGTTCATCCTCTGTCAACCACCACCTCCAGCTCCTTTTCTGCTGGGCCCTTTCCAGCCACTCTGCCCCAGCCTGTAGCAGTGCCTGGGGTTGTTGTGACCCAGGGGCCAGACCCTGYGCTTCACATTGTTGTACCTCATAACCTCGTGGTGTTTTTGTTGTCCTCCTAAGTTACCCCTGCTTTCAAAAGTGATAAACTTTTTTCCCTGAGTTCCAGCCAAAGCTCTCTGTTCAGCCAGGTTTTCCTCCTTGCTGGTTCATTGTTTAGGACATGGGAACAGCCTGTTCCTGCACCTTTAGGATTTCCTTCTTGTAGATTGTTCCGCTTTCTCACTGCTGCCTGCTCAKCTCAGCCATGGTGTTCCTTCATATGGGCATTGATTTGATGGGGAGACCTCACCTCAAGAACTGCAGTTTAGCAGCCCTATTTTGCTGCCATGTGATTTCCCTTCATGTCTGCTTCAAAAGGCTCCAAGTCTCTCACCCCTATTTCTGTGACATCAGCTTTTGCAGCACTGCACAAAGAAGCACAGGGGTAGAGGGACCTGCAGCTTGAGTCAGATCATGCTGTGACCTGTGCAATGAGCAGTGCTACCTGAAAGTCTGCAGTCTAACATTTAGTGCTGCACTTGAGTCTGGGGACATTAAACAAAAACATGGAGGAAAGTGAAGTGGGAAGAACAGGCTGCAAATTTCACTGCTCAGGCCTCACAGCCTGGAAGCCTATGCCACATGTAAATGTACAACAAACAATTATATTGTAGCATATTATTGTGTTTGCCTGTTTCAGCTCAATGAAATGATTTGATTTTTTTTTTCTATGCCTGTATATTATTAGTTAAATGAGAAGCTCAGCTGGATTTCATCACCAGAGCATCCTGGCGAAGGTACTATAATTGAATCTCCACTTCAAGCTTAGTTATACAGTCAACAAGACTACACCAAATTTTGACACAGAGCTAAAAAGCCAAAAGCTTTTCCTTTCTGATAGTACTGATTAATTTATTGATCTGTTTCTCTTCAGATCTCTATAAGTAAATATATGATTTTCTGAGTAGCTGAGGCCTTATCCTGGGTCCCACTGAGCAGCTGATATTCCTGGGGAGATACATCCCTACAGAGCTGCACTGCAGCTGGCTTGTTGGTGCTCTGCAAGTGGTTTCTCTGTTCACTAAACTCTGACAGAACAAGCCCTAGTGTCTCTGTAACTGGTGGTTTTTATGCTGCCTTTATATCTAGGGAAAAACATAGATCATGAGATAGAGACTGCTTAAAATTGTCCAAATTTTTTGTCAGTGAAAAGGTTTAATTTAAATAAAACCCCCAATCATATATTAATAATGGAGAAGAAATTGAAGAAATCTTAGTGTTCATTGGATAAAAGCATAATGGGAATACCTAGGCATTGATAGGAAAATTCATGTTATATTCACAGAGAGATGGGATGAACTGGGGCCCCTTTAAGCATTGGAAATACTGCTTTGGTACTGAGTATTTCAGCTTTCTGAAAACATACTTTTGCTTGGGGTATTTCTGTATATTAAAAATCTTCACAGAGCAAATCTTTGTCTCTTAAAAAAAGCCTAAAGCCATAAGCCCTGTTTTCTTTTCTATAAATGAAATGAAATATTAGGGAAGACTGAATATTTTCCATTGAAACTAGTTTATCTATCTTAGATTTGCTCCAGGATATAAAACCAGCATTTTGCTCTGCATGATCTCTCCTTGCACCACATCACAAGACTTCAGTCTTTCTTAGAGAAATAACATCCTACCCATGCAATAATTTCTAGGCTATCAGGATAACTACACTGGTTAGTGCAAATCACATCTGAAGGCTAAGGTTATTTCCATTTTGGGTGTTCCCTGCTAAAATGCATTATTCTGTCTTAATATGGCTGGGTGCAGGTCAGTATTTTTTCAAGTACTGACTATTCTGATGCATCTGGTGTAAGTGCAAGTTACACGGAGAAACYGCTGGAGCCATGGATTTTCAGTGTTGGCTCAGTCAGGATAAGTGGTTAAAGTGATCTGGCTGATGGGGCAATTTTTCTYGGTGTGTCAATCACAAATGAGAAGGGATTCTGCAGCTGGAATGCAGAGTGCCAAGGGAAAACCCCAGCAGGAGCTATTGACATCAACTTTGGGTCTGAAACCAATATGCTGTGCAGCTGCCTCTGGACAAACACCACAGAGTGTCCTTGGCAAGACCAGAACACATCTTTAGGTGTAGGTTGCAGGATGGAAGTGCAAAATCCYACTGAAGGATGAACCCTACTGAATCCCTCTGAAGGATGGTGGTTTATGCCTGTTTTTTGTGGAGGCTGATGACCAAAAGCAGTGGTAGAGGACCATGCTGGGGCTGCATCCCACACTGACTGAAACTTCTTAGTGTYGCCCTACTTCCAGCAGTTCAGCTGGGAGCTGCTTTCATTAGRCACTTATGGCAAAATCTGTCTTGTCCTCAGAATCATTAAGGTTGAAAAATGACCTCTAAGACCACTGAGACCATAAAAAGACAGGAAAGAAGCCATGCCAAGACTGCAGCATATTCATTGCTTGTCTCACTCCTCCTACACGGAGCCGTTCAAGTGAMAAACTCCCACTGCTGTTTGTAGCTGAAGTTTGCTACTTTCAACTCTGCTGTGCAGGACTGGATGTCACACTTGCCTCAGGTTAGGCAGGAGGGTGCTCAGGCTGTTGGTAGTATGGGCTTCAGGCAGCTTAAGGCTCTCATGCTTTGTGAGTCACTACTAAAGCCTATAAATAGGAAATAATATAAAGTAAATGTACAAATCTAACAAACCACAAAGTGTGGGGATAGTATGACTCAGCCCAGTCTCCCCTTCCCCAATTTTATAATTTCTCTTGTTGCTATATTACATTTGATCTCTGAAACACTGRGGACAAGCCAGGGTTTGATGCTTTGTTGAGGTGTTCTTGTTTCTCAAGACATTTTTTTAATAATGTAAAGTTGGAAAAGATCTGACTGAACTGCTGGTGGAAAATATGATAAAAACAGATCTAAAAGTAAGGTGGCAAGAGAGAAAAAGAGGTGAGGGGAGAAGTGGGGAATGTTCATGTTAGAGACACCTCAAGGTTTTAAGTGAAACCAGAATTCCGGAGTAGGGAAGAAAGGGAGAGTGAAAGACATCTCATTCTCATGTTTGCCACTGTGGATCTCTAATCAGTGATATCGAGAAGGAAGGGAAAAAGGAACAGCAGATTTCAGGATATTTGCATCTTGACCAAGCTGGGATACAACCAGCAAGTGGTGATGGGTGGGAAGAGACAGTCTTGTACAGAAAAGCCCAGGGAAGTGCAGAGTGTGCTGGAACTTGTCCTGCAGCAGAACTGCAGGGTGTCAGTCATCCAGCAGGACTAAATTTGACATGAACTTTCAGTTATTTGGTCTTGTGAGTGTTTGGGGGTTTTTGGTTTTTTTGGTTTAGTTTTTGTGTATTTTTTTGGTGAGTTTGTTTGTTTGTTGTTGTTGTTTGTTTTGTTGGTTTTTTAATGGTTATTGTTTTGTTTGGATACTTTGTTTGTTTTGTGGGGGARGAGGTGGTCTCTGAAGTTCTTTGCTGGTTTGTGTTCAAGCTTTGAATTTTGCTAGTTGTCTGACAGGAAACCTTGCCTCAAAYGTCCCATTCCTCTGCAAACTAAGATATTTGGAAGGTTGTAAGAATCTTCAAAAGATTCTTGCATCCCATGTGCTGTGCTGGAAACCCTTTATACCACTCTAAATGTGACAGCGCCTGGTTAGATGGAAGTGTTGATGGAAAAGCCTGAATAGACTCAGAATTTAGTGAAATTTCAGTATTTTGAAGAGGCTTCTTGCAAAAAGCTACAAACACTGAGCTGTTTTTCATTATGTTGTTTCACAAATCAAGAAATCAAGCAGTCTTGCATGTGGCCATCCATATGGACTGTAARTAGAAGAGACTTTGGATATTCAACAAAAGATATCCCTAAAAAATATTTTCAACTCCTCTTCTATAAGGTGTCTTCACCTGGATGAGAAGGTGAAAAGTGTGAAGGARGGCATGATGGGACCTCTGCCAGAGGAGAAGGTCAGGGCTCAGGAGGGAAGGACTCCAAATCTGAATTCACACAGAACTCAGTGCTGGAATCCTGGCTGAATTTTTCCTAACTGGCAAATTCTGAACTTTCACAGGAAAGGTCAAGATAATTTAGCAGGAAAAAAAAGCTGCTGCCAAATTCTAATGAGTTTCTTATTTTTTCCCATGTGGGAATAACTCTGAACTATCTAGATAAGTTTAACATGATGCAATGCCAACAAAATGAACAGTTGCCCTGGGATGAGTTCATCCTTGGCATGACTGCTCATAGAGCTGCTTTTGCACCAGGGATTGGTTTCACTCAGCCTTCCTTCAAAGTACTTTTCTGAACTCTAACAAGCTGAGACATCTGAATAAAATAGTAATTTTACATCAAAAATATTAATAAAGCAGATATTTCAGATACTTCACTTGCAAATAATTCATCGCACTAAATTAGTTTTTTCTAATCAATTAGGAGTCTGCCAGGTACCAGCAAATGGTAATTTAACAGCAGGGACAATTTTATGTATTTTTAGAGAGGATGAGAACCAATTTATTTAAAATTGTTCCTCCAACCCACAGGTCCCAGGCTGAACACTTCCCTTCTGTGACACAAAGGCTTTTTTCCAGCAGTTTTCCTATTTGGAACAGGGATGTTTTGCCTTAGTGTTACTCTGAGCCTAGTTATTTTGTTTGCTGTTGGAGCAGCAAGCAAAATATACCATTATATGATTTATTTGTCTCAAGGACAAACAGAAGCTCTGCGGAGACATATGAGTGCACCTATTGCTGGCACGGGGTTTAACAGGGTGGTACAGACCTCTTTTACAATCAGTTCAGAGACACAGGGGACCAGAGTGACCCAGAATGTCCACATGGTAACCCGATCAAGGCACATCAGGCCTTGATAAATGCTGCTTGTTACCCTCCAATGGATGATTCTTTGGTCTAACCCAATTTGTTTGTTCTCATAGGCTCAGACCTGCCTAAAAGTAGCTAGCAGAAAGCCCTAGGTACAAATTATACCTGAACTCTCACTGTTCTCTGGTATTTGGATGCTTAATGTTGTATTTTTAYACCAGCATATCATACAAATACGAGAGATGCCTTGTTAGTCTGTGTCATTTCTGGTGGTGGAGTTAGGGCTGGCCACTTTTKGCTTGATGAATTTGGAGGTCAAAATCCATTCCATGAGGGGGAGGATTWCAGCTGTGCTTGATCACCAGGCTGCAGGCTGGATTTGTGCAGTGGGAACATTCCCCTTCAGCCTCTGACACCAGACCTGGTACCTGCCCCGGGAATGCAGCAGGGGAAGCCTGGCTGCAAWGCTGGGTAGCAGGACAGTCACTTCTGACTTCACTGAAGCATCTGAAGGGTTATGCAGAATTATCTGTATCTAGGGTGTCATGTCTTGGTGTGGTGCATGTTGTCATGATCCTATCTGAACAACATGCTAAGAATCACTTTTWAGTATCTAAATCCTGAAACCTAAAACCTTTGACTTCATGACAAATGTAAAAGAGCTCTCTCACAGTCCTCTGCACATTTTTGGGTGCGTGCTGGAGATAACAAGATTGGATGCTGGAAACCATGAAATGCACCCTGACTCTGGTAGCTGCACTGCCAGGGGCTTTGGTTTTCTCTGCCTGGGTGTTCTGACCAAGGTCCAGTTCCAGCTGCATGTTGGTTCCAAGTGTGTCAGTCCAAGAACATGCTTTGGTAATGCAGTAGGGAAACCAAAAGGCAAATGTTTCTGCTTTGGCACCCTCATCACAGAATGCAAAGCTCCACAGAATCTGGCAAGGCCCAATCTGGCAGCCTTCAGTAGATTAAAGGAATGTGTCTCAAAAGAAAAAGGCATTTGACCTCAGGCAAAGGCAAATACATACTGTGTAATTGTCATTACTGCTTTTCAGTATGATTGCAAAAAATTGAACAGCTTGAGGTTGTCACATTTAGTGCCCTAATTGGTTCCATATTTCACTGGGTAAAATCTGAAATACTCTTGTTTTATGGAGTTCAAGATTTCTCAGTATCTGCTTTCACAAACTCTGCATTGGTTTGACTCTCTAGTTGCAGTTTGGTGTGCACAGCTGGCTGTCTCAGGTCAGCTTTAAGGGGAATAACTGAGGTACAACCTCTAAAGAGAGACAGACCATGCCTGAGGCAAGTCTGTTTCCTTCATGGGAAACTTCATCAAAGTTTCTCAAGAAAAGAGAGGGCTGCCTTTGTCCTTTGCTTTAAGTTAAACCAACAAAGTGATTTCTGAAAATGCACTGTTTTATTAGTTGCTCTCATACTTAAGAAATAGCTATACAGGCTAACATTAGTATTTTGGTATTATATATTAGTACTGTATATTCAGTACTATTTGGTGCCACATACACATTAAGCACTATACAAAGCTTCAAAACAAAGACAGCCTCTAGTATAATCTAAAGGCTTTGTATAGGAAATTTCCTGTGAACTAAACACACATTTTCTCACTAATTTAACTGAAACAACTGACAGACATGAAGTTGAAGCATAAGCAGGAGTTTTGCAGATCAAGGATTTGAGGATTTTTAAGGCCATGAATCAAGGCCCAGGGAAGWCAGTGGGAGGCTCCAACAAACCAATATTTTAGAAGTTAGGTTGAAAAGACAGTAAATTAGCAAAAAGATCCTTGAAACTGTGGCTGAGAAATGAAACTTGCAAGRTATTCAATTACCTGAACACCTGGAAAAGGAAGAAAAGACTTTTTCTTGGAAAGACATAAAGCGCTCTGCAAGGCATTGAAGAAGAAGCASTTCCCAGAGCACTGCTCAGGGGTGCTCTCTCCAGTGTTGCCTTTCCTTTAATACCGATATCATTACCTTCTTTGATGTGTTAAAAAGAACTGAAAAACCGAKTTTTGTTTTGGGTTCTTTGTTTGTTTGTTTTAAACCCCTAGCAGAGGGAGTGCAAGTTGGTGTCGTGGCCTCCTGGGCAGCYCATCTCTCCCTGCCCGGGTGGGAATGACCTGCCCGGCGGTTCCTCCTCCACCTACCGAGTCCCTCTAGTGGCGCCATCYCGCAAATTTTCCCTCCTACATTCCCAAATTAATGAAGAATAAAAGCAAATCTAACCGAACAAATATTTTAATGCAGCCTTCCATTAGTGAGAATACTACAGCGTTGAGAAGYGCACATTTGTTTGGTCTCAGCAGCATCATGCTGCTGGAAAATCRTGTACTATGGGAAATGCTGTGCCTTCAGCTTAACTGGAGCTGAAAATGTTTTTATTTTCATTCACAGGACAGCAGAGCRGGGTCCTCAATTTTCAATCAATTGTGAAACAAGCTAAAAATACAATATGTTTTTCAGCATGTGAAGTTTCATGYTTGGCTCTTTTTAGAAAGATAATTTAGGAAGGTTTTTTGAGCAAATTAAATGTATTTCCATGGTGACCTTGTGAGGGACAAACTCAGTATTGTCAATGTGCATATTGCAAACAGGGAGTTAGAGTTGGGGCCACCGTGTTCACAAATAGGGAATGATATTTCTGCTTTTTTTGAGACAATAAAATGTTGAGAAGAAAATAAAAGTGAAAGGTTGGAAATGAAATGAAAGCTGCTGAGAGTGAAATTAAAGAATTGAAAAGTGCAGGATGGTCCTTGAAGGAAGAACACCTGCATGTGAAATGCTCAATACAGCATTGTCTTCTTTTTAATTCTTCCTGGGTTTGAGGTGAGGTTTTTTGTTGTTTTGTTGGATGTTTTCTAAGCCATGTATTTAGGTAAAGAGGAGAAACCACATTTGTTTATAGAGGCTTTTTAAGCTTTCAGGGTTCAGAGCAGTCAGAGCAGCCAAAACGCTTTGGCCGGCTCCAGACCCTGGAGTGGTGAGGCGCGGTGCGAAGGCGGCAGCAGCCCGGCAGTGACCGGGTGACAGGGCACACATGATGGCTGTCCTGAGCTGCTGTGGGCCAGGACAGCACTGCACAGCTGCTGGTGGAGCCCTGCTCACAGCCAGGAAAACCCAGGCTGCAGGCAAAGGGTGTAGCAGGAGCCCAGCATGGCTGCGGCAGCCAGGGCAGCGCTGGAAGTGCCCCGAGCAGGGCTGGTGCAGCTGCAGGCAAAGGTGGGCGATCCCACTTTGCTCACYTCCCTTTTGAGCCAGGGAGGGATTGTCCATTCTGCACTGCTCTGCTTGGATCCTCAGGCACCTGAGCTGATGGACTGTGCTTCCCGTTTCACKCATTGCCAAGGAGCCACTGGGTAAAAGCACCTGATATTTCTCCTTGGTTAGGCACTTATTTGATCAAAATTCAGCTTTATCTGAGAATTCATTATGTCAGTTAGTCTTAGGGATTGAGATATTCATGTGGAGAAATCAAATTAATTTCCTTTCTTCCACCAGGTTGTCAATCAAGGTATGAGAAGGAAAAYTGTATAATTTTTCACTTTTTTTCCTAATACCCTGAGGTTAGAGGAGATTAAATATACTTTAACCCTGCACCCCCATGAAATGCTCTGCAGAGATACCTGACCAAAGTCTGGTGAATGACAAATAAGTGAGTCTACAATGAAGTTTGACTTTTAATAGATTTTTTCTAACAATATCTTGCTTTCAAGAGAAAGACCATTGGGAAGCCTAGAAAGGCAGTGGGCTAGAATCATAACCAAAAAAAAAGATCTGGATTCACAAAATATTCCTTTAATTTCAAAACATAAAGTGGAAAGCCATGATTGCCTGATGTTTGTGTTTATGCCTCTCCATGCAGAAGTGTGCTGACCAGGGATGGAAGGTTAGGGAATCAATACTGAGAGCTGAAGTAGCTTTTAGATGCTCAGCTCCTGCTGTGCTTGGTCTAATTTGCAGTTTGTTTTAATCCCATTTTAAATGCTGCTGGAGGGGTCTGTTTTATCTCAGCAAGAAATCCAGGGAAGCTGGTAGTTGAAAATAATGGATCATCGGGAAATAAATGTGGGGATAATGTGTGCAGGAAAAACTTCAGCCATGAAACTTGTTTTGGAGGAGTGTAAGCCCACATYTCTGCTCATTTTTTACAATTAGAAATGAAACCCAAAACTACTATAGGAAATAATTCAGGGCAGAGCAGTGGTTCAATTTTTTATTTTTTTTAAGGCTGAAATCCCTAAAAGAACTGCCATAAATTTGTGTTAGCTGGCAGATAAAATTCATGCCCAAACTTTCAGAAGTGGTCACTGGGGGAGAGTCATGCTTCTCCCCTACATGCTGGATCTCCCCTCCCACGGCACTTTGAGAAGTCAGTCCAGCTGAGATGTCTAACTATAAAACATTCCTAGTCCATCCCAAAAATCCACAGCAGTTACTGTGTATTCCTTTGGCAAACTGATGCTTGCAGCAAAATGCRGCAAAAGAGGTGAATGTTGAGCAGGAATCCCAGAGGGGAGGGAATGGCCCTCACCCTTCACAGAGGAGAAGGTTTTGGTCAGTGAAATGCCCTCTCACTCTGCTCCTTGACAGGAGTTTTATAGGGATTCAGCAAAGACTGGGAAAATGTCAGCYGGTGGAAAATGGAAAGTGAACTGGGAAAGCTCGTGCAGCCTGACTCCATTCATTGCTATAGCAATAATTCCCCATGAAAGTGGAGCAAAGAAATGTTTTAGATGATAATGCATTTTTAAAATGCAATACTCCTAGCAAGAAAACTCTCTCTCATTTTAACCCACGGACGGATCTGTGAAATCCTTTAAYGATACTAATAAGCTGCTTTGGCTTCCTAAAAGATTTCTCAAATGGGAATGAATTTAGCACTCCTACCTTGCAGTTACTGGTAAGAATCTAGATATATGAGTCCTTAAACAATAGAAGTTTTRAGAACATACTTTGATATGAGTGAATTCTCTGTCTTCTCTTATTTCTTCAGATTTCCAACCCCCTCAAAGAGGTAGAGATGCAAGTGCAACTCAAAGTTGCTGTCTGTCCTTTGGATGCTAATTCCCTTTTGCACTTTTCAAAGTCCACTCTAAAGTGTTAAGGCAGGRGAAACATTCCCACAGGACTTATCCCAGCCAGAGCTATCCCATGTCAGGGCAGAGTAAAAAGAGATTTCCTGAAATTAATTTTTTTTTTTGCTGTTGGCAGAGTGCAGCTACCTTCTTACAATAGCTGATGCTTTATGTCCATATATCCATCTCCAGCCAATCCATCTTCTCTGTTTCTKCACAAAGACAGGGCACAAGAGCTCTTTCTGCAGMCAGTCMATCTTCTCTGTTTCTGCACAAGGACAGGGCACAAGAGCTCTCTCCTGCCTGAAGGAGGTGAGGGCACTGGAGGGGGTTACGTGCTGCTGTGTCTGTGCAAGTGGCACAGGCTGAGGATGAACAGCAGAGGGATTTTTGGATTATGTCACTCTGACCCACCCAGAGAGAGTCCCTGGGGGCACAGCAAGGGCTGCTCACCTACCCTCTGCAAGGCTGTTGTGCTTCCATGCATTTTGTTCTACACGTTTGAAAAACATAGTCCAAGGAATCAGTGGCTTATTTGGCTTGTAAGTACATTCTTCATGTGAGTCGCTGAGGTGC
This sequence comes from Cardinalis cardinalis, assembly GCA_014549065.1. Taxonomy (NCBI): domain Eukaryota; kingdom Metazoa; phylum Chordata; class Aves; order Passeriformes; family Cardinalidae; genus Cardinalis; species Cardinalis cardinalis. Next base: position 5,521,860 of record JACDOX010000021.1, read on the forward strand.
TAACCATACCTTCTGTGATTCCAAACCTGCCAACCAACTGTGTAGTTTCACTTAAAYTACCTTTGACTAGGAAGAATTCAGGTACCTTGCAAAAGGAAAAACATGAAACAGCTCTGTTATAGGCTGGTATTTTGGTATTAGCCTGTTTGGTTTTGTTTGTTTGGGTTTTTTTAAGTAATTAAATGGAATTTTAGAAAGTATCTAATTTTGAAGTACATTAATTTGCTATAAGGCTTTAGAGTAGCCTTATTTTTACACCTACGTAATCTAAAAAACCCCAGAAAATTCTGCTGTGCTCAACCCAGATTAGGCTAGTTTAGATTGAGGTTTGTAAGGGAGAAAATCTAGGGATTTTAGATTCTTCATAGAACRAAATGGAAAATAAATTGTTTTAATTTCTGTGGCCAGCTAAAAGAGACTTGAGAAAATAATTCCCTTTGGTTAAAATTGAAAGTTAGAGGGATTTTCTTTTCTTCTATTCAAARTAGGGGAAAAATGTTGAGTAAAGGGGCCAAATAAAAGTTTAGTTCCCCTGGAAAAAAAATTTTTATTTATTTTGGGGAAATTCTTGTTATTCTTTCTCAATATAACTGCATGATAGAATGATTTCAAAATTAAATGTTGGGAATTTGAGTTTTCCCCTGGATTTCCCTTTGAACTGAAACTAATTGTTTAATCTAATCCAAATGCCCAAACTGTTTAATTCCTCTTGAATCAGGATTTCTCAGAGAAGGAGGTGTCTGGGAAAAGCCTTCCTGAAGCCCAAGAGAATGGGAATTCTCAGGGGTGAGGCCCACCTGGAGGCTGCCAGGAAGGACCATGGATGTCCCCTGTGTATGGCAAAGTATGAAGGTCCCATGGCACAGGGAGTCCAGGAGAAGAACCTCGGAGCAGGGAGGTATTTTCTTGAAGTCAAAAGACCCAAGATTATAGGATATCACATATAATATGGTTCTTATAACACTAGATAATAGGATAGGATGTATAATGAAAAATCCAGTAATAACAAGATTATTCCTATAATATAGGATATCTGATATCAGGATATTCCCAACCTGAGGAAAATGAAGCTATGGGTTGCAGGGTAATTAAATAATTATTTCCAGACCTCTGGTCACTTACCACCATCTCTTTTTCTTCACTGTCAGTACTTTGATTTGTAAGAAGTATAAAGAGAGTGTGAGAGATTGCAACATCTGAGTCAGCTCAGGCACAGCAACGTGATCCAGCCAGAAAGAGCAAATCTAAAGGTCACCTGTACCCTTCTGCATGTTCAGCTCTTCAGGTTTTTGCCTTTGTGAGTCACTGGCTGTTCCAAACTTCAGACTGAATAAAGCAAAATGATGACGTGAGCTACCACTTTGATTAGACCAGTTTCTTGAATAAGGGAAATATTCTTCCTAAATGGACAAATCAAGTGTCTTGGCATGGGCAGGGATAGGTTTCATAAAGTGATGGTGAGAAGAGAGGTAGCAAAAAAAATGGTCAGCTTAGCACACAGGGGTATTAGCTGTATTTTGTCAGAATAGCCAGCATCCTGCAGGAGCCCCTTCCTTTCACTGGTCCTCAGGGTGAAAGCCCAAGAGTGGCTGCACACTTGGAGAAAGCATTCCAGGTGGAAGAGGTTATCACTCTCAGTCATGAACATGATCATTGCCCAGTGCAGCCTCAGACAGACTTTTTCCTCATTGCAGAAATCCTTAAAGAAGAGAAAGGCCAGTACAAGCATGAAAACCCATCTAGTGGCACTAAGCCTTTCAGCAGCAGAATGTGCACTCTGAATCTCTTTGATGTCCAGCACCAGGGTCCTTGGCAGCTTCTAGAAACAGCTGCCACACCAGAATCTCTCAGAAACAGACAGATCACTGTGGCTATATCAARTGACACCCACCTTCCCACAGCTGAGGGCTGCAGGGCAAACAGAGGGACYTGGGATCAGTGCATAACCAGAAGAGCTCTGTTGCTGCGGCTTCTAGGGCATCTCCTTGAGCTCCCTGAGTAATTCAAGTGTTGAGTGGGACAAGCCCCTCCTCCTCATTGCAGGGCTTTCACCCTAAGGTGTAACTTACACCTGTAAGCCAAGGGAAGGGAATGACCAGCAGCTAAAGCCACAAGATTTACACACCTTGCCTCCCAGATTGCTCTAAGGAAGAAGGTCACCCTCSATCCCCTAGGATGCCCTAGCCACTRTTTGTGTGCATGAGCAGTCYTGGCAGTTCCTTCATGCTTTTTGGGGGTTTAGTACCACAGCAGGAGAGGCCAGGTGAGCAGTTTTTGAGGGCTGTATGTAACCTTCTTAATCTTTGCTGGAAGTGGGAATACTGGATGAGCTGCTTTAGAATGCTTTCTATTAAGTATGTAGCCAGCCTTTACAAGTAGGGCATACACTGCCCCTATTTCTGGCCATTTAATTAGTCAGTGCAGTGAATGCAATTGAGACAGGTAATAAAAAGTCCTCTATTCAACCTTAAACTGGCACATAATTTTACCTGTCAACAGTCAGTAGTACAGAAGGTTGTTTCTGAAAATCCTGGCTCTAAAAGTTACAGAGCTACTTACGAAAAAGCACTTAACTGCCAGTGAGTCAGCATTCAGAGGTCTGAAACTCATTTCCAGGAATTGTGTGATTTACAAGGCTTGACTTTCAAACTTGGCCACTGACACAGCAAGAGARGAAATAAAAACATTCTGAAATAAAACCCCCACATGCCTTTCAAATGCAAAGCACAATAAGAAAACTGTCAGTCTCTTGAGACATATCTGCACCTGTCATTTAAAATTAGAGGGTAGTGGAGAAATACTCTGTCTCAGTCATTTTCTCTTTGGAGTCACAGTTTCTTGACTGATGTCAAGTCCAAAGATACCACTGAAACAGAAAAAAAAAGCATTTTTTAAATTTCATAGTACAAATGAATGAAGGCAATTCCTGTTCTTTTGGATCCCTTAAACGTGGAATGACAGTGTTTGGTATATTACCAGCATCAAAACAGCTGATGGTATCTGCTTCAGGCTGTGCTGTTTGAGCAGAGATAACAGACTCCTGGCAGCAAAAGTTTCACWATTATTTAATGTTGATATTCCAGTGAAGCTCAGGAAAACTTTGACCATCTTTCCAAAGATGATTTCCRAATATTACCAATGCTATTCATATGGAAGCAAGAAAATTTGCAAGTCCTGTTTAGGAAATGAGATGAATAATTCATTTAGGTGGTTAAGACAAGGGAAATGACCATTCCTAGGTGACCATCAGCCACCAAGCAGGATTGGTAACAATCTCTTAGGGAGAATAACTTTTCTCCTGGCAGTGCTTTCAGCAGCTCCTGGAAATAAGTTGCTATCTCATTTTCTTAATTTCCTGGCTCTGTGTCCCACTTTTCAGACAGATCATTTTCCTTTTCATTAGGGATGTTAGGGTAAAGGTGTAATTCGTACTTCTAGGAGCTAAAGCAGTCACAGGGTTATTAATCATGGAGGCARTGTAACCTTATAAGACCCCACAGCTGGGAGTTCATTCTCCTGACTGAAAGACAAGACAAGGCAGAGGCTGAAGTTTGTTGGGAGGCAGAGCATCCACCCCTTGCAGCAGAGTCTTGGCTAACCAAAWGATATTGTTCCCCTTTGTGTGGTATGTATCTAATTGGAGTGAGGTACATGCCAGCAAAGAATTAAACAAGTTTGTGGCAAGSCTTGTATAGTTTCTTTTGGGGTTTTTTAGGAGTTTTCTTAGTGCATTTATTTGCTATCTAACTATTTTGCTGCAGWAGTTATGGTCCATTTAACTGTAACTGGTAAATGCTGCTGAAGAATTTGCAAAAACATAGACAGTACTAGTAGTTCTTAAATGTGTTGTCTTTTTCTCTTGCTTATGGAAAAGTTCATTACTTTGAAAATTTCCAGTGTCATAGTATGCAGTATCTTGTAATGCTATCAGTCCATTTTCAGATCTGGTTATGCCATGGGGACAACCTGGTTTTATCTTGTTAGAGCAGATGATGTTTTCGTGTTTGTGGATACAGGTTAAGCTCCCATAATGACTGTCTGAAATGTTTTGGAGATTCTATTTACTGAAGTAGATGTTTAGGCTAGTATATGCGATTTGCCTTGACTTGAAAATTTGCCTGAAAACAGATTTTTTTATGCCCTTGACAGAAATATGAGTTTGCAGTGAGAAAGCGGTTATTCCCCTTAAGATCTATTCTTTGTTTCCTTCTTGTTCATAAATTCTTCACATTTTTTTTTTTGTTTATTCAATACAAACTCAATTATATTTGACAAATTAAAAGCCCTGTCTGTGCAAGGTATGAGAACATATGAAATAATTTGGAACAACTTGCTTGGGTTTTATCAGCACAGAAGAGGAGCTGTTTTCCAAGGTTGATGCCAGGTCAGTAAATAAAGAGGAAWAGTTCAGTGGTAGTATGCCACTGCAGTTTTATTTAAAACTACAATATCCCAAGCCAAATATTTATGTTCCATCTGGAAGCCAACAGGTGACCTGCCTAGGTTTTCCTGCACAGATGGTATAAAACTTTTTAAGTGTTTTATGGGTTGGGAAAAAAAGAACCGTACCATGTAGAAGTTAGGAAATTCTCAAAGCAGTAAAATGGTGTATTGTGGTAGCAACATCCTAACTAAGGTAAAAAGAGTTGAGAAATGTTCATGAGCACTACTCTATGGGAACAGTGTGGCACCAGCCAGAGGTCTGACAGAGCTCCACATTTGCTTGTTTTCCGGAGCAAACTGCTATTCATCATTATAATTTTGAATTAAATTGACTTCTAGGGCTTTTCCTGGGCTGAGGTAAGAGGAAAAGAAAAATGCATTTGAAATGAACAAGTATTAAAAGTTACTTAGTCTAAACTCAATGTACAGATGCGTGTTAGGCATGAAGGATCCCTRTTTTTCCACACTGGTTTTCTGATTGTCTGGTTAGATCTCAACAGTATGGTGCAGAGTGGGCTGCTTACAAGTAACAACATGAAATAACACACATAAAAAAGTGGTGAAAATATTATCTCTCTGAAGAATATTGTGTTGGAAATACACCAAAATAGGCGAAGAAAATACTCTCATGTATAAGCAGACAAATGCATACACAGAAGTTTAATGATCTTTATCACATATGTTCCTAAAATCCCAAATAATCAAATGATAATCAGCAAAAATCACCAGCCTGCTGTATCAGGCCTCTGTGCCTTGACACATTTGGAGGAAAGCATGCTATTTCAATAGACATTGCAGACAGTTAATAAAGCACTTGAAAAAGGCAGCTGTAAATCATTTCTTCTCATGGCCTCAATAGACTATTTATGTTCTATCAGGAGATGAGAATTTGAGTAGATGTGATTACCTGAGTTCAAAGAGGAAAACATTTTAACCAGGACACCTTTCCATCTACTTTTGTTTTGGTGAGAGTCATTTGTGTTCTTATTAAATCATCTAATAACAATCAAATGAGGAAAGACAGGTGGGTAAACAAGCTGAAAATTAGACCAGAAAGCATTAAGAAAGATGTCCTTATTGTGTTTTGCAGGCTGCAGAATTTGGCTTTAATGTTGCAGCAAGTTGGGAGGTACTTGCCTATACAAAATCAGCGTCCAGCTGACTTCACTGGAGTCTATGCGGGCAGCCACTGAGCCACACACCTTCAATCCTGGAAGGATTCACTCCCAGACAAGAAGAAAAAAAGGTGAAAATCAGATGTGAGAACTGTTTCACCAGGGACTCTGGGAGCTCTGGATTGAAGGAGTGTCACTGCATGGAGGTATTGCCATGTTTTGCTCCTGTGCTGGGGGGAGGGAGATGCTGTTGCAGTGCTTGATCCTTGTTTTTCTTTTTTGTTTCAGAATTTTTCCAGTGAGAGATTGTCCCATTTTCTCACCTAAAAAAAAGCCTTACTAAATGRACAATATTTTTAAGTAATGCTCTGAAAAGATACATAGGATCCTTTTGTTTTATGTACGTCTCATTATAATATTGGATATTTTGGTATTGTTTTTTTCCCAGCATGTCTATCCAATGCGTAAATAACTTCCTGTGGTTAAGCAGCTCTCTTGTTAACAATGGATCATATGGAATGTGAGCTAAACACCAGCACAAATGATTATGTATTTTAGCAGTTCTGCAGGGCTGCTTGTTTCTAATCTTTCCCTGGTACATTATGGGACTTACTGTTACAACAAATCATTGGAATTGGTCTTGCAATGGGAATGGTAGCCATCAACCAGATGCTCAATTGCACACCAGAGAGTTACTGAGGAACATGCACAAAAGGCATGACAGCTCAAAGAGGTGACTCTACTCTCAGAGCTAAGCCACTATGGCTGAAAACCATTGAAATACTAAAAAAAAAAAACCAAATAAAAGCTTTTGTATAAAAACTATTTTAAAAAACACCAAATAATTGTGTTCAGTTCTTGATATAAAAAGGAAAAATTTAAAAACCTCCAAAACCTCCATGAAATACAGTTTATTGTGACTGTCCCAGTTGTCTCTCATAAATGTTCTGATCCCTTTTTTCACTTATTATCCTCACTGGGGCTCTCAGGAGACCAGTGAGCAAAAGGCCATTTTGGAGCTGCTATCATCGAGGGCATACATTGCTTAATTCCTAAAACAAAGGTGTTCTGTAGTGCGCTCTAAATGTCAATGCTGCCACTTAGAAACTGAGGTGATTTGCATTCCTTTTAATAAATTAGGTCTTAATTACATTATAAATGTAACCTCTAATTGAAGCACCTGCTCCCAGTGGGCATAACTCCATGATGATTTTGCATCAGCTACCTAGAAGTAGATGCATGCTGCTGCAGGAGTGGGTATCTCACTAATTGGCACTTAAAAATTATTCTTGAGAATTTTTGCATCTTAATGGATCTTCCCCCAGGRTATCTCTTAGGACGATATTTGTTTTGCTGTGGTGTGCTGCCTTTTGTTCTTRTCCTCCACTTGTGGACATTTGTGTGCCTGGACTTTTCTCTTTGAGAGCTTTTATTTTCCATGCCCTGATACCCAGTGCTATCTCACAGTATAGAAAGGTGGATGCAAGTCCCCCAAGTCCAAGTGGGTATTTCATGCCAGTGGTGGTACTGTCTGGTTCTAAACCTATTTAGCTACAGGTTCTACTATAGGTTCTATACCTATTTAAACAGCATAGATTTTAAAATATCTGTAGTGCTACTGAAGCTGTTACTTGAGCTCTAATACCTCAGTTTGTTCTGTGTGGTAACTCATGAACCAAATGTAGAAGAGCAGTTCTCTTCCAAGGATGCCACATAAAACTTCATTGTAAGCTGAAGTCCCATTCAGTCTGATTGTTAAAGATTTAAGAGCTTTAAATATWTTTATTTAGCATAGCCTCTTGGATAAGGTCTAGTCTAAACAGTTATTTTCTTCTTATTTATGATTTGTTTTCACATCACTAAGAAATTTTATTTCTTGTTATTTTTCTTATGTTTCATAAGGAACATAAGGAATTCAGTTCTTCACACTGTTTCTTGTCAATTTAACTCCCAAGGTGGCTGAATTAATGCATTTAAATAACACCTGCCTGTGTTTCATATATCTASAGAATGTTGTGAAATCATTACATTTAACTGTTGTTGCCGTTTGATTGCAGATCATCAAGGTGCTGGCCAGATCAGRTACAAACGACAATAATTTGTGCCAGATGATTGAAGAGCAGCTTTGCAGTTTTCTTCCCTGATTCATGTTTCCAAGACTACCCCTGGATTTGCCTCTATGTTTCTGACCAGTTTCCCTGTCAGCTTCCAAGGGAAGATTCCAGCCTGGTGCTCAAACTGAACAGGCAAGGCACGCTCACGGCAGTCGGGAGTTCGGGGCCAATCCCTGCAGCAGCTGGGCAGTTTGGCTGCTGAAGAAGTGATGAAAGCTCTGAGGAACAGCAAAAGATATTAAGAGTTGTTCAGATTTTAGGCAGCTTCAAGGGATCACTATTGATCTCAAATAGTACAAAAATTTCAGCAGYGTGGTAAATTCTGGAATCCATGGCCTATAGTAACTTACTCCTGTCAAGACACAGTACCGGGCACCACAGAGAGGACTCAGAAATAAAAGACAAAAAGACTATTTGTGTATGGCTTACAATTTAGTTTCTTCCCAACTTCCTTAGAATCTTTTCATTTCATAATTATTAAGCTCTCACTTCATTACTAATGTAAGTTTTCTGCACGCTTTTGAACATGGTCTTTGTTCTACCTGGCACTGGCTGAACACACAGCATTGGGGATGTATTCCTTGGGGTTCAATTTACTCTTTGCTTCCCCTAGTTCTCATAGTAGAAGAAAAATGATCAGGCATTTGCCATCTAAAAGACGTCTGATACTTAAATTCAAAACAATGCAGTTTGTGGAACTAGGACTGATAATGTAAATTATCAGTGACCTTAGAAAAGTCTTATCTCTTATAGAGAACTTGAACAAGGTCCTGTTAAGGCAGTACAAATTATAACCATTTCTGGTTACTCTCTGTATTCTACAGACACGAGAACCTTCTCGGTTTCTCTGGGAGACATCCAAAGATTAATTCAGACACTTATATATATATCTGTGTAGCTGATAGACCATAATATTCTTCCCTCCTCAAACCTCTCATTTTGAAAGATGAAGCCTGAATTTTATATCTGAGATAAGCAGCCTATTTAATTAGTTAGGGACTCTACTACGTGTGGGCGGATGAATTCTATTTGTTTTGCTGAAGTACCACAGTTCCTTTTCACATAAGCTGAGAATGCAATGCCATTAATTTTTCTTCCTATAAATTGTGCCACTAAATACCTCGTTAATTTCATTAGGAGAATAAATGAAGATGTATGGCAATACCCTCTCTGGAGGAGAAACTGCACCAAAACAGTCTGGCTGCAAAATGTATGTTTGTAAACACTGGATCACATTCTCAACCGTGCAGTTTCATTGACTTTGATTAATAAAGATCTGGTCTATCAGTTTTCTCTCAGATAAAYACAAATGTACTCTTTCTTGTGTCTCAAAATGGCTCTCCCAGATACCAAATGCAGGAGGGAGGACAGCTGAATCAAGGCTGCCTGCTTAAGACTTCTAATGGAGGCTGTGGTATTTTCAAAAATATTAAAGAATAAACTGTACATGTGGGGCTGTGAAAAAGGAGCAGCTATCTTCATGTGGGGAATTACCTCCAAACTTCCAGGGTTTGCTAGAGATGTGGGCAGAACCTGCTGCAGGGTTGTGGAATATCACAGTAAGTCTTTCTCATTCCTTATCTGCTGCTACCAACTATTTAACCTTATCTTGATAAAATAACCCCAGTATTGTTGGATGAAGAGAAGGGCTTGCTTTTTGGGTGGGCCTGCTGTAGAGTTTGGTAATTCTCAAAATGTGGTGGCTTTTTCTTGATGGTCCCTGTGGACATTCAGTGGAAAAAAAAATTCTCTTTTGCACCACCAGCCCCATGTAGGTGTTACTGCTCTTAGCACCATTTTCATCTGTCAGACATTGCATATCTCTGGTTATCCACATTAGATTTTCTGTTTAATCCCTGTGCTGACAGAGAACAGCATTACAGAATTCAGCACAGCTGTGAGGTCTTAGTGTAATGAGCATTTGGAAAGCAGACGTGAGCTGCAAGGTAGGAAGCTCCCAATAAATACCACAGGGATAAATAAGCAATCTGTACATCTGTGGTGGGAAAGGAGAAGCTGTCACCTGATGCTGGCCATGGGAAGCTCAGGGATAGCTTTGATACTTCAGGCTGCTGGCAGGATGAGTTCTTTCAGCTGATTTCCCCCTAAGGCATCTGGCAGGGGCACCTTGTGCCTTTTGTTGGGTGGAAAAAAAAATCATCATGCTCTACTTGATTCCCTATTGGTGTGCTCCATGTGTTTTTGCTACTTGACGTATGGCTTTATTATGAGACTCACCTTCAGTTGGGGAAGTGTCTTTTTGCTGCCTGGGACTTGTTTCATGCCCCTCTGCCATCTGGATCTGTGACAGTTGAAATCCTGYTGGCCTGGACTATGTTCAGTGTGGTGAAAAACCTCAGAGCTGTAGTTGGTGTGTTTCACCAGTAAAAGCCAAAACAAATGTTCTTAAGGGAGAGGTGAGTTACTGCTTTGCTGAGCAGTCACAGTGGTTTCCTCATGATAATTTTTGTTTTTCACAAAARATAAGAATCTTCAAAGCTGTTGTCACTTGTGTTACACCTGATTTCTGTAAAGACTGATTGAATGCACTTTGCCTTTCCTAAAGAACTTTTGATAGACTTCTCTTTGTTCTCCACTTTAATTCAAATGAAAAGAAGACAGTTATTTGGGCTAATTAATTTATTTGTGTTAATGAATTTTACTGACTCATCCTTCCATATTGCACTGAAATTTGAGGTGTGCAGCAAATCAGGCATGGTTTAGGATACCAACAAGGCAAAAATATTTGGGGGCTCTGGGTTGGTTTTATGTCTGCCATAAATAAAGGCACTTAGAAAACTGAAAGCATTGCCTGGAGGTCCCTGGTTAGAGAAAAGCCCTTATTTTCAGCCTGAGATGTGGCACAGCTGTGTTTGTGGCACTGGCTATTTACAGCCACTTAAACTCAAAGACAGATTTATAAATAGTTTACAGAAATATTGCTTCAGTTGAACAAAGTAATTTTTTGTTTTTTTCCAGAAGTGATGTTATAAGCCACTGAAGGCTGGGAAAATTATTGATAAAATCTCAGCAAGAAGGAGTGGAGAAAAACTGTCTGTAACAGAAATTCAGGCAGCCAAGAGTGAGGACATCCAGCCAGGATGTGGAATTTGGTTGCCCTTGAGTATAGGTTAGACTGGACCAGCAGGACCATAACCTCTCCTTGATTCAGGAATTCAGAAGGGCAAAAGAGGTATAGTTTGGATGAAAACAAAATATAGTCCTGGGGTGAAAACAATTTTGTTGGAGCTTCCCCAAAACTCCTGCCACTGGCAGAACAGTTTTTCAGCATGGCTGAGGCAAAATGCCCAAGATGGGCATGAAAAGATTGAGCTTGCCAGGAGAATCACCACCTCCTCTCCTAGAAGTGAGACAGCTTGGAGGGCTGCAAGAGGATTTGGTGGGCTCTTCAGGTCTTTTGTACCAAGTCATAGGTAAATTATGTGTTCTTGAAGATGCAGTCAATGCAGGGCATGGGTCTCATGAAGTTGATGAGAAAAAAAAAACCCAAACCAAAGCAGCTATTGCTCTCAGTTAGCATTTGTGTTGGTCATTTTACCTTTTTTGCCCACRTGTCTTGGTACCAGACCACAATAAGCTCCTGGCAGGTGTCTGCAGGGATTGGATGGAGGCTGAAGCTTGGTTCTGGGACCAGCAAGTTGCCTGCAGGTGGAGGTCACAGAGGGCAGCTCTCCTGTACCTTTCCTCCAGGTACACTTTAGGACTCAAGAATGGGAAAGGTTTGGGATATGTGAAAAGGGGGAAAATGTTCATGTGAAGGAAAGGAGGAGCCACAAAAGGGCCAGAGGATGAACCCTCTCTATGGAGGTTTCTCTTGGTTATTGCCTCCTAATGCTCTGCTGCCCTGGGAGTGGAAATACCGCAGTGAAAAAAAGAAAAACAATGATTTCTGTCAGGATGTCCATTCTGAGAAGGACAAACAATTCTCAAACATGGACAGTCCAGGAGAATACTTTCTTTCCCTTCCCACCTTTAACATGGGGAATACTGAGAAAATGTGASTAGCAGCATGAGCCTGCAAAACTGTGCCAGATGTACGGCAGAGTTGAAACCCAACTGTTGACAACAAAGCCAAACAGCACAAACCAAATGATGCTTGCTAGCATCCTACACTCTGGGCASGTTTCCAGGCTGGGTGGGAAGGGAGCTGGAAAATTGCCAGGCAAGTACAAAGTGCAGACGTGCTGACAAGAATCTCAGGGCTTTACTTTGCAAGGAACTGAGCAGGGTCTCCAACAGGCACTCAGGGGGTGCTGCATTCACCAGCTGCTGCAAAAACCTTCCCTCTATGCATACACTCAGATATTGGCAGCAAACAATGGTTTCCTTCTGCTGGGGGTGACCAAAGCTGAAGGTGTTTCAAAGCTCTCCACTTTGTGGCAGGATCCAAAAGTGAATTCTTTCCTCTGGCCCTCCTTCCTGGGTTACCTTCCCAGAACAAAGGCAGGWTCTTTCTGACAAAGGAAGTCCTGCTTTGTGGGTTTTTTGCTCTTTTAAAAACTGATTAAAATACTTGTGGAGGTGGCTTTTCTCAGGTGGAAAGGGCATCTCTCCTCATCAGGTAGTTTGGTTAAACTGAGCATCATTGTTTGGGTGAGTCTGCCTGAATGCTCACTTGGGGATGTAAACCAGCAGCTTTTGTTTCCAAATTGCTTTATATTTTGTGGAATTACTTCCATCTGTGAGGCTTTCAAATAGCATCAAATTAAAATGGTGGCATTTTGCATTTATTTTGGCCAAATGTAAAGGTTTAAGCTGTTAGGCAGCAAACTCAGGTCCAGAATGAAACTTTTAACGCTTATCTCTTATTGAAAAAAAAGCCCCTGAGGTAATACAGTCATAATTTTATCTATATCTAAAATTTTCACTTTCTCTTTAATGATATTTCTTTCAAACTTCCTCTCTTTTCTGCCAAATGAGTATGGTTTTGGCTTTTTTTTTTTTTTTTTTTCCCCCCCCCCCAGTTACTTCAGTAGAAAAATTGGCACAAAAACTGTGTTTGGCTAAGTCTGTTGCAGGGAATGAAATCAGTCTGTTACTACCTCTAGAAATCAAAGTCATGCTAGGTTATCTTCTGCATACARCTGGCAGAATTTCAAACTTTTTCTTGCCAGGAGATGTAGTATTTGAACTCAGACATTTTCTGGGAATGTCACTTTTTCCTTACACTGCAAAGCATGGGAGTGCATTCATATTTATGGAAAAAATCAGTAGTTTGCTTGAGTATTCATTAGCTAGCTTCAGAATTTGCTTTAGGGAGGTAAAATGTGCACTTGAGGTTCAACAGTGCAATTAATAAATATTTAGGTTTTGTCTGATTTTTGAAATCACCTTGTTTGAATATTTAGTGAATTGCTAAGGTTTTGTTTGTGTAAATTCCTCAGAGAAAATGCTTATGATGTTTCAAACTGTATAAATAGAGAGTTACTGAATGTTTTATCCTTGGAAGCAGCTCAAGGCCTTTGATGCATCTGCTTTGTGACTTGAAGGCTTGATTGCCATTTAATTTGCTTTAGTGCCCCATAGCCTTTCGGTTGTCAGCATGGAACTGCTTTCATTTTATTGCCATATGAAAGGATATAGAAATGAAGGATGAAAGTAGCACTTCAACTCCATACTTCTGATTTTTTCCAGATTTTTTCATATGGTGGAAAGTGAGTACATTTCCAGAACATAAACTTGAAGCTTTGGAAGCAAAACCAGCAAGGGGACTRCTGTATACATATTCTGTGTATGTTTGAACCATGCAGGGATTGAATGACTCAGTTCACAGTCACTGTGGGATTACTTTTTCATGGCTTTTTGCTCAGACAACCATGCAAATGTATTGCAACCATGCAAAGGCAGGAGTTGCTACTGATGTTTGGAAAGGTGAGAACTCTTGTCCATGTGTTGGTAGCTACTTGTGCAGGTGTGAATCCCAACCACTTCTATCATATGATAAATGTAAATATTTATCACAGAAAAATCTCAATTTAAATTACCCAGAGTTTACAAGAACTTAAGATCTATTAGAACTTACTTGTTCTCTAGATGAAGCCACAGCTTTTTCACAATTAAAATATATATCTAAGTTTCATCTATAGTAATATAAAGGCATGGTTTTGCTCAYGTGTCATTAGATTTTAATTCTGGAGGAGATTCTGTTGTTCATTGTGGTAAAATACAACCATGGCTTATATGCAATATAAAGTGGGCAAGCTGGTTTAAAAATAAAAAGGACTAGGTAAAAATTGTTATTAGATGAGGTGGTCTGTTTTTTATCAGCCTGAAAATATTAGGAACTAAATTACTGCAGGAGCAGAGCCACATTTCACTTGCACAGGTGGCTGAGGAGCAGTTGGATCATGGCCTGGTATGTACAAGTTAATCARCTGGAACAAGGGGCTTTATCACTCCCTTCCAAAGAGGGATTTGTATCATCAGTGGTCTGTTGGAGATTATTATCAAACATCATGTGCTAGCAAAGTCATTAGGCTGTTCAAACTTGATCAGTGCTTGGCTGCTGCAGACTTTCTTTTAATCAGAGAGGGATAATTGTAGCTTCTCCACAGGCAGAAGGAAATCTGGGCTCTGAAGTTGCATTCTGTGTGTTTGCATTTATCTCACGCTCCTCCAGCTCTTGTCGATGGAGATGTGGGAGTGGAGAACCAGCAGGCTGTAAAGTTAAAAAAATTTCAGGTAGCTCTTCCTAGCTATGTGGAAGATGTGGTCCCCTGGACATAAAATAAAAATATAGCCTAAATCTCTTTCTGTAGTCATTAAACAAAAGGTACCTTYACCTCTATTGATGTAAATATCTGCTCTTCAAGGATGTTGGTTTAAACACAAGGCACACAAAACCTGGGGTTTTGTAAGGGATTTTAAGCCCACAAACTAAAGTCTCTGCTAAATCTCTAAATCTTTCCTAAATCAAGGAAAAATGGCAGGTGCCCCTAAATCATCTCTAGGACATTAAAGTGCAAGGACAGTGGCATGCAAGCAATGAATGCTCTTTAGATACCAAGTGTGTTTGTATTACTGTACAAATTTGGCTAGCAGATGGAAAGACATTGAATTTCAAATCAAGTCAGATCTTCAAAACCTCTGTTTGTTACCAAATTGAAGGATGGATTATGATGGATTAGGAGTCTCTGTGAGGAACCCCTTGTTCAAGCTGGCAGGCAGTTGCTCACCTAAATAGCTGCAATGATTTCAGAGTACAGGCTTTCTCCCCAGTGCAAGGCAAGTGCAAAACCTGGTCCAAATCATTAGTTATAAATCAATGTGCAGGTAGTAATATTTTCTCTGAGGACTGGCAGATGATAAGAGTTATCAGTAATTGCATGCATATGCTTAACCCATGATTAGAGAAGGGTTATATGAAGTGGCAACGAGCTCTGTTGAGATTTTACTCTGTTTAAAACAAACTAAAAACATGCACATATAAAGCTACCACAGCCCAGCTGATGCATGGTAAATCTTTAACCTTTTCTTGGCATGAAAGAGTCTTTTTGATAGGAAAATCCCTCTTCAGAAAGTGGAGGAATTTCAGGCAGAAAAGCACAGAGCCTGCTACAATAAATAGCTTCAGAGTGGGAGGACATGTAAGAAGTGTGCCYGGGGTGCAAAAAGACATCGAGAAACCTGAAGAAATCCTTTCAAGAGCTGTTGGGAAAGAACAGGAGAAAGTCCAAGTGATTTAGGGTTATCACAAACTACAGTAGTGCTATTTTCTCAGTTCCTGAAACACATGGCATTCTCTGAAAAATCCTGTGTATTGTGTGTTGCTGTTGAAGGGCAGAGCACCGATGAGCCCATCACTGTGCTCTT
The DNA here is from genome assembly GCA_014549065.1 of Cardinalis cardinalis. NCBI lineage: Eukaryota > Metazoa > Chordata > Aves > Passeriformes > Cardinalidae > Cardinalis > Cardinalis cardinalis. Next base: position 5,537,365 of record JACDOX010000021.1, read on the forward strand.
CATCAGTAGAGACCGTGAAAAAATTGTGGAAGTTGTCTTTGAACAGTCACTTGCTGTTAAAATCCTTGTTAGATAAGTTTAGGGAAAAACTGAGAAGTGGTATCTATTAGCCTAGATAAAGTTTGGTTCTGTCATTGTTTCAGGCCAAGGTTCTTTGCATATTCAGGTATTTTTTTAACTCCTTTCATGGTGAGCTATGTGAAAGTTAACACTTAAAAAACCATCCATGTGAGGAGCTTATGCAAGGGTCTCTCAGGTCATTCTGTTCCTTGAGAGTTTGAGACTCCATTGGACAATATTTAAAATATGAAGAGAGAGAAACTGCAAAACATTGTGAAAGAGATGGCTATTTTAAAACCTCTGAATGCCATCCAGGCCTTCAGTAATAATAATACATAATAATAGTTATTATGGAGTGAATGCTCAAAACTTTTGGAGGAATATCAAAGGAAGCATCTGTAGAAAACAAAAACGTCAGTCTGAGATGCTGTGGAACTTTTCACAACCCTATATTTTGCCTATGTTTTTTCTAGGTTGGATTTTCCTTTGTCTCTCATTTCTTAGGAAGACCTTGGCTATTTCTGGGACTCCTGAACTCTCTCCTATTCCAGTCAAAGCTTACTGAAGGTGATTCATTCCCTGGGGAGTTGTGCATTCACTGCTTTGCAGACACTGACACTGGCACATCTCTGTGAAACAGCTTCCATGGATAAAGGCACAAAAAGAGGTGGGAGAGGAGGGGAAGACCAGGTTAACAAAGTGATATGGCCAAAAAGTTTTGAAACACTTAGAAATAACATTTTGGAGATAATCTCAGCCTCCAGCAATCCCTTATATACATTCAGAGTTGATAGTTCTTTGTCTCAACCCTTACTTTCAGACATGACTCCTCCTTAGTCTTAAGGCTCATCTGAGGATTTGACAACGCAAAATTATGATATGAAAATTACGACCAAATTCTTTTGTAGGGGGATAGAAAATAAGAAAATATAGTGTAGAAAGTAATCTTACCCCTAAGGAGTTGCAGCTGGGCCAATTATCAAAGATTAGGAACAGGCCTGACTTTAACAAGCCATAGCTGTATCCAATGAGAAGAAAATGCTATAAAAGAGTTGGGWGGCTGGGTGAGAAGGGAGCTGGAGTATGGTGGCTGYTTTGTGAAGAAGAAAGARTCAGTGCTCTGAGGAGCTGCCCACGAGAAACACCAACAAGGTATGAAACTTCTGCAATAAGGAGACAACAGTAYAGAACCCCTGCAAAAAGATGACAACGTTCTCTTACATTTTTGCTTAGACTTGATGAAATCATAGGACTTTTAGGCTTGCTTTTAAAAATCTGCTGGTTTTTTCCCCATTTCCACTTTCAGTAAGGTTTGGTGGGTACATGTGTGTGAATGTACCTTTGGGTTCTCCTTCATGCCCCTTACATGGAGGGGGTTGGCTTCATTAGCAGTGATTGCTTTCTACAAGGAAGACCTATGTTTCTCTTTGCTTTTTTTTTTTTTTTCCAAATAGTGATCCCAAAGAGTACTTATGACAAAAAGGTCAGATAGACAAAATCACACAATAATTTAGCTCAGAAGGGACCYGTGTAGTTGTCTACTCCAACACCCTGCTCAGAGCAGAAGCCTGGCTTCAGAGATCATTGAGCTAATGGTTTCACATAGCTGAGTTTTGAGCATTTCCAAGGCTGGATATTCCACAGTTGCAGTGCTTGTTTTCACATTTTATCTGCTTCCTTGTAAGATTTCTCTCCAAGAATCTAGCTGGAGTTTCCCTGGGTTTTTTTGCACCTTGTCACAGTTTCCTCATGTCCTGCTGTTGTACATCTTGGCAAGAGCCTGGCTCTGTGTTTTCCTCACTTCCTTTTTAGATAGTTGAGCCCAGCAGCCAGGGCTGCTCCTGGCTATGCTGAGAAGGAGGAGCTGCCTCAGCCTTGTCTCACACGTTGTACCCCAGCCCCTGGCTATGCCTGCAGGGGAGGCTGCTCAGGTTTGTGCAGCTTCCTCCTGTGCTGGGAGCCCAGAGCTGGACACGTGTGGCATTCACATCCTCTGAAAAAAAATCCCTTCGCCCAGGATCCTACTCCTGGGAAGCTGAGAATCCTCAGAGAAAAGGAAAACAATTCTTATCTCATTTGCTTCTCCTGTGTTGTGYTCATGTGGAATGTGTTTGGAGATTGTTTACCCACAGGTGATTRTGTCATTGGATTCTGCTGTGAGTGGTTTTGACTCTTTGGCCAATCAGAGCCAACCTGTGTCAGGACTCTTTCCAGAGTCACGAGTTTTCATTATTATCTTTTTAGCGTTTAGTAAGTATCCTTTCTGTATTCTTTAGTATAGTATTCTGTAATATAATATAGTATAATAAAGTAATAAATTAGCTTTCTAAAAACATGGAGTCAGATGCATCRTTCCTGCCTTTGTCGAGGCATCCCTCAAATACAATAGACACAGACTGCCAGATGTGGCCTGATCAATGCTAAACAGGYAGCAGTAACAAACTGTTTCTTTTGAGATTGTTGCATGATCCAAAATATGATTCCATAAACAAATAGAATCCTTTCAAATTGCTTTTTGAATTGACATTATCACTGAGGTGACAGTGTGGTCTCTAAATTCAGGCATTTATGAAATGGAGATAAAAGTAGGTGGGTTCTTTTCTGACTTCATAGGAATGCTACAGTTCACTGCCAATGTTTTCCACCAARGGCTAATGTCACCATTAACTCTTGAAATTATCAATCTTTATGAGCAAATTGCCAGCCAGTGTAAGGATCAGAGCCACTATCTAAGGGGTGTCAGTTCATTGTCTCCCTTCAGTGAGGCAGAAGTGAATGTATGTCCAAGAGCTGTCACCTGTGACCGTTCCTAGATCCTTCTAAGGACAGCAAATCTCACCAATCTCCCGCTGTCAAACATTTCAAATTTGGAAGCCTAAATATAGGTGTGTAATTCCACAGGCATGAGGTCTGCAAGTGCAGCAAAGAGTCAGAGCAGTAAATATCATAGCCACAGCTGTCAGTGTTGATTGATGGGATAGCCTTGGATACAGCTGTCCCTGTTAAAAGAGACATTATTAAAGAATATAGGCTGATAAAATGCACACTAATTTGAGCTTCCCAGAGAGTCATCATGTGTGCAGGGGACTGGGGAAATTCAGTGCCCTACAATAGCCTGTAAATCTCTACCTACCTTCAGCAGTGTTTTCTGGTCTTTTATATTGCAGCACATGCTTATCTTTTCTTTCTGTGTGTTTCCCAGTGCTTTTTCAGCTACATCAAGCCTTGTGCCACTGCACAGGCATGCAAAGGCTGAATGCTGCACACCAGGACTCACAGGAAAGGATTTCTGAGCAAATTGTATGACAGGCAGAAATACATCTCTGCTGCACTGGCTGCTCCTGTGGAGCACACTACAAAGCTTGTAAGTACAATGCAAAGTTGTGTGAGCTTCTGTTTTGATCCTCATGTATCAGAAAAAAAAATCACACGTGAGGAGAAYTTTGCTACGATAGAAAAGGTTTCAATTTCTGTAATAAAAGCATAAAGTTCACAAGGGAACATCCAAATTCAAATTAATTTAAATCTGATCATGAAAGGCTCATGGAGGGCATCTGATCTCATGTGGGGAGTYGAGAAGAAAGGCATGGCAGAGTCACCATCTTGTTTTCACATTCAGTTTGAGAGACACCACTGGAAATTACCCTCGTCAGTCTGATAGGATTCCTGTGGCTAACAAAAAGGGGAACAATTCAATACAATAAAGTATTTATACATCCCCAAGGCACATTTACMGATGTCCTTGGCAACATCAATTTCCAGCCTGTTAATAGCTTTAAAAGCTAAAAGCAAGMCTGTAGACCTTTTCTAGGCACTAAAAAGCAGAAAATGCTGACAGACAAGTAGTGAGTAGGCAGATCCCTCTCTGCCCACCTCTGATAACAATCAAGGTGCTGTACTATGCATTAGCTTCAGGGAATGGATTAGCCCTTTTGGCAGCCCACTATAAAGCACTTTGCAGTAATCTCATTTTGAGATCTCAAAGGCATGAATCATCCAGGTCAAGTTTAAATAGAGCTTTGAGAGCCAGATTCCTATCTTGCTTATACCCCCATGAATAGAGAGCTGTTGCTGTTAGACCAGTGTTGTTACACAAATGTGCACCATCAGTGTGAAGGTAATCAGAACTGGGCCCTAAGGGTGAAAAATTGGTATGCTAACAAAAATTAGCTGAGGGAGGAAGTATGGCTTTCTATGTGTAACAATAAACAACTAATTCTAATACCAAATGAGAAAGTTTATTACAATAAAGTATTTCAATTTCAGCTAAATATTTAAGGCCTTCTCTGAAGAGGTTCCTACTTCTCCACTGAGTTCACTGGGCCTCTYGTCTGACCGAACTCCAAGCATTTCCCTGGCAGACATGAGCATCCCATYACATAAATCTGTGCCCACCTGGCTTGGGATGAGGTCTCTTACTTCTGCCCCCCTCTTGTTAGTACGAGGAAGAGGTGGCAGACAGTGGGTGGCTAAATTGCTTTATCCAGCAAACGTCTTACTCTCAAKTGCCTTCTGAGGGACCCCAGAAAGGGCTGAAGTGGTGCTGGGCAGCTGTTCTTGGAGGGCCATACTGGCCTTAGAGGCAGCATTGTTGGCATTTTCCTCATTTGTCAGCTCTGTGAGTGCACTGCAGGCTGCATCTTCAGGAGGCATACATTTTCCAGTTTTGCATCATTTAAATGAGRTCTCTTACATTGAGCTGCTTCTCAGACACAAATACTTAGGGTGAAAGACCTGAGTACTTCAGCCTCTTCAAACCTGCTCTAAGTGGCAGGGCATTTTTAATGCATTTTTGAGGCAGCTGACCCTGTGGCCTTTCTCCCTTCTCATCTCTACCTTTCTATTTAAATTGTTTGCACTTTTCCCTTTTTGTCAGTACCTGGCAAGCAGAGCAGTTTTATTCCATTGCTAATGCAAGGATTTCCTGAAGAGTTGCACAAAGCTTTTCCTCTGCAAACTTCTCATTTAATCTGTCCTCCCTTTTCTGCAAGTTCCCTTTGGAAAGAATGTGCTTAAAATCTGCCTGGATCTCAACAGCTTCAAATGCAGAGGATGTAACCAGCATCCAGGAATCCAAAATGGAACTAKAYAGTGATCTGTCCAGTGACCTGGAARAGAATCAGCATGGCTCAGAGGAGCTGGCAGAGGTCAGGTAGTCTCTGCCCTGTCTTGCAGCAAGCTCAGCTCTTCCTATAACATTTCTGACAAATCTACCCTATCCTTAAAAAGTTTTGTGGGGGAGATTCTAGCACCTCCTGAAGCAAACAGCTCTGGTATGCACTTGTTTTTCTCAGCTGCCCATTGATAGGTAACAGCCCTGAGAAGCTGGACAGGTCTGAACCCATAGGGTCYGCAATGTGACTCCTCTTGCCATGAAGACAGTTTTTGTCTGCACTGGAATATTCTTTTTGGAAGATATATGGGTCTGGATTCAAATGCCCAGTATAACCCCTGAACTTGACTGCAGTATGAAGAGGGTGCCCCAGAGATTCTGAGCCCAAAATACTTGCAAGGCAAACTTATGGAAGGTGAATTGTTGCAAATACCAGTCAAGATCAGGCTTCCAGGGCTGTTAGACATCTGGCTGCCTGGTGGGGAGCCTGTCAGACCTGTGAAATGCATCTTTGAGGCTCTGCCACAGGCAGTRCAGGCAAGGTGGTGGAAGGACAGGGGCATTTACCTTGCAAGGCTGAGCCAAACCAGTGTGTTCCTGCTAAAAATGCAAATTATTTAATGCATATTCACAGAATCATAGACTCATTAGAGTCCAAAAAGACTTCAAAGATCACCAAGCCCAGCCTTCATGGAGAGGCCACTTGGTCCTATTAAAAATTGCTAACAAGCCTTTGAGGAAATCACCCTCCTACCATGTGTTTATCAGATATGGTAATCCTTTCCCCTCAAGTAGTCTGACAGGCGCTTTTGCATGGATTTGCTGGGTCACAGCATAGATGCCAGATTCTTTTAGGTCATTTGTCAAGAGCATTTCTGTTTTTTTCTTGTAAAGGCCTCYGTGTGGACAGACTCTCAACTGGAAAATTGCCAGGCAAGAGCCTTTCTGCAGGTGGATTTTTTAGGAAGTGATGTAAGAAATGGGGGAAAGTACTGATCTTTGTAYATGTGTACAGTTTTGTGATAGTACACCCCTTATTACCTGCAATATAATCAGCTTTCACTATGATTATTACTGTTCTGCTGAAGAAAGAAGCTGCCTACACCCAGACATTTTGGGGAGCAGCCCATCAAGTGGTTCACAGCTCTGAGGTTCACTCCCCAAGAACTTCAGAGAAGTTWGGCCTTTTTAGTTTGTCTGTTTTACAGCCACAACACAAATATTTACATTCTACACATTCTCTGATGCTTCTGTCAATGTCTCCACAGTGACTGACAATGTTTTTTTGCAAAAGTTATAAGGAGAGCCATAGCAAAAGCTTTTGCCTMTGGTAATAAACACTGCTGCAAGCAGCACTGCTACACAGCTGCCATTCAAGCCCAGGGTTATGAGGAATGCAGAAAAATGCACCCAGAATGAGAATGCACTTTCTTTTCTCCTTACGCTTTGTTCCCTCTCTCAACACTTGGAATTTAAATGCTTCAGTCAAAAGTTCTTCTTTGTTTTGCTGGAAAATTTTAATCTTCCCCCCAGAAGCCTGCATCATCTACAAAACCACAAGTRCTGTCTTTACAAAAGATGGAAGGCAAAGCTATTCTGTCTGATGCTTGGGCAAGAGGAAGCACAGACAAAAGCTGCTCAATTACAAAAAATGAATTGAATGTGAAGGCAGGAGACATCTTAGCAGAGTGCAGACGTCTCAGGATGGAGACAGGATGTTCTTTACCGTGCAATTGTCGTAAGATATTCCCTCTCCATAGAAGTGGAGAGACAGAGATGCAGCTGTTGGGCAGGCTCCCCTTCATCCTCACCACCTTCATCCCCAGCAACAGAAAACACGCTCTTAAAATATACACATTCACCAGTTCTTCAGCAAACAATGTCTGTGTTCATTTATCTAAGACCTCTTTTAAGTAATTCAGCTCCTTTCTGGAAGATATCAAGGGTCTCTACTCTGGCATCTCACAAAGCACCAGCAAGGAGTACCTGGGTGGTGGTTGTTGGCTGTTCATATGAAATCTTGTACTCATGAAAGGGGCTGAGAAGCAAATGGATCAAGAGAAAACACTGGGAAGGTAAGATCAAGAAAATATCCAGAACAGGTATAGGTGGACCAKGAAAATGACTGCAAGCACTCAGGGTACATTTCAGAACCCAGCTAAATAAATCATTGGCAAGTTGGTGTCTCTGCCTGAATGAGGTGATTCAAAGCCTGCTAAAGYTCATGGAGGAGAGAGGGCTGTGCAGCTGGACAGAGAGAGGTGTTGAGGGAAAGCATTTGCTCTGGAGCTTCACTGCCATGAGAAGGCTGGTGGGTCACACTCTAAGCCACTTCACCTGGTAGTTGAATTTTTGCCATATATGCCATTCTCCTTCTCTTCCCCTTCTCATTTGTTATGGTTTTCATTTGATATGGTTAAATAAGTACATAGCTGGAACGGATTGGAGGCCTACAAAGACAGCTTCTGCCATCAGGTGACTACACTGCTACATCACCAACCTTCAAGAGTTTGCAGACTTTGTGTCCTCTTTACCTACAATAYGTCAGTCATGTTTTGAGGAAAAGGTGTTTTCCATATACACTGTTCCACTGGAAAAATTTGCTTTTCAGCAGCCTGTTTGGTTACTTGCCTGTAACTGAGCTTACACACTTGTATTTTGTAACTGATTATACATCACCTCTCAATGTGATCCATAAGGTGAAACACTGCTAGGCATTTAGGATGAGGAGAATGGATCCACTCAGTACCCAAAATTAGACCTGTATTAGGTGAATACTTGCTTTGCTTACCAGAAACAGTGTGTTACAGAGTCCTGGAAGATGTGTCTCTCTCTGGGAAATGCTCTCAAAGTAATTGCAAGAGCTTTTTATGCATCCCATGATTATTGTTTTCTCTCAGTGTTCTCTAGCCTAAACAACTGCATTTCTTTCAACTGCCCCTGAGAAGCCATCTTTCCTTGGGCTCTGATGATCCTTGTCACTCTCTGATTTGTATTCCAGTGCTCCCATCTTTCCCTAATTATCACATTCTGCATGAGAGGCAGGATTACTGCTGAGACCATGCCAAAGCTGGAGGGAAGGTGAGGATTTCTTCACATCTTGCATAAAAYCCACCTGCTTCTAAATGTCAGAAGGAGGTAGGTAGGAACAGTGCAGGTGTGTGACACTGCAAACCCTTCACTTTGCAGATCTGAACCTTTTCTCCAAAATTTAATTTCATCCAGTGGTTTTCCATCTTCTATTTGTCCAGCCTGACTATTCCTACCTTTTCACCTGTCCTTGCCAAAGTGCATCTATTTATTTCAGACGCCATCTGATGAATTTTAATTCTACACCTGTAGAGCTTGAAACTCACATTAAACCTCAGATTGTATACAAATTTCATAAGGAGCACTCCCAGCTCTTGTATGAGTCATAAGTGGAAATACTGAGAAATGCCAGAAATGGGACAGATTTTTGCAGGAAGTCACAGGACATCCTTCTAGTTTGACAGTGAACACTGATAGCTCTTGGCATTAAGTTTTCAGGAAATTGTATCTGGCTTCTAACAATTTCAGCTAGAGCAGTCATTTAGAAAAAAAAAACCTCCAGGAGGGTGTTCAAGCTACTTTAAATCCCTTAATGTTAGACAACAAAATGCCTCTTGTTTACCCACATGCTGCTCAGGAGAGCAGTCAGGGACTTTTTGCTATTAATGGCAGTACTAGCTTAGGAAACTGAGCCTGGGACCCCTCATCTACAGGACATTCCTCAAGCTGATTTAAACAAAAAAAAAGTGAAATTAATAGGTTTTCATGGTCTTTAAGGTAAAAACACAGCATATCCCATCTATTTTTTTAAGTGTTTTGTATCTATTTTACTATAAAATGCATTGTTTGATATCAGTTGGCCTTGAAATATTCATGCTGCTGTTGCTGGCTTTTTAGGGGCTTGTAAAATTAGTTTTTTGTTGCAGTATTTTGAGTGTTAGAGCTAGCCTGACAAGGTTAATGTTCTGGCATTTCTGCCTTCCTACGCCACCCACTTTTAAAAAAATGGATATGCAACAACCTCTTTCCAAGGTTTCTGTTTTCACCTGTCCCCCATAATTCTCAAAAGCAATACTTGTGAACTGCTTGAGATTGCACCACTCAATTCTTGATGCATGTCAGAGTGAGTTCCACTGGGTCAGTCTGAGCCAGGAAATGCTATTTAGAGAAACRAAGTATAATTTAGGCAGCAAATAAGTCTGGAGTTCATCTACTGCAATCCCAGCTCACAGGGACAACTTGAATTTACTGAAGTATTTTCTGGTTTTTTTGGTTGGTTTTTGTGGGGTTTTTTTGTTTTGTTTTTTTTTGACTATCCTATTCAAACTTAAGCATTTTTCTTTTTATTACTAAGGTTAATAGCTGGAGAGGAATTTAAGAAGGTGGTAAAAAGGCAGGCCTYAGGCAGCAGTTATGGGAACAAATACTAAGGCAGCAAAAAGTTTTCTAAGCTATAGTGCAGACGTGAGAAATAGAACAATAGGCCTATGTCATTCAGCTTTCTAAGTTGCAACAAGTTTATTTAATGTATATTTTAGGAGGTTAATTATGAATAGAGCTCTGTGCTTTGTCTTTTATAAATGAGCTATTGTGTTAGAGAATAAGCCATTATTGTTTTAACCAGAATTATGTACGCTTCAGATTATTGGATAGAACTACTGTCAATGTGCTTTTCCTCTATGGAATTGGTTAAAACTATAAGACATATAAAACTCAGATTTATATGTCTTATAGTATGCTGTAACTTTTAAGGTTCTTTGACATTCTGTTGAAACAGTAAGCTGGTCACATCTTTTATCTCCATTGTCATAACAATGTTCTGAGACTGATGTGTGAAAATAAACCACTCAAGGAACTGGTTCCAGTTGCCCCGTCCYGTTTGTGGCTGTATATAAACTGCCAGCGTGCAAATGGCATCCCTTGATTACAAGGAAGACTAAACAAGACAGAATACCAGAAAGATGTGCAGTTTTCCAGTCTCACAGAGTGATGAACCAGATCCTTTCATCATCTTTGTTCATTGAATATTTCCCTGTTTCTGTCTGCTTATTTGTCAAAGAAAGAAATCAAGTAGCTTCTGTGTTTGTTTTGGGGTTTTATGGCCAGGTTTTGGTAGCAGGGGAGATACAGGGGTGGCTTTTGTGAGAAGCTGCCAGGAGTTTCCCCCATGACCAGCAGAGCCAAYGCAGAAGAGGGACCCACACTGCAGCAGTCTGGGGAGGACTGATGCCCTGGTGATGGACTCATGTTGGAGATGTTCATGGAGGACTCTTTCCCATRGGAGAGACCCCAGGGTGGAGCAGGGGCACAACTCCTCTCCCTGAGCAGCAGCAGGAACAGGGTGTGATGAGCTGACCATAACCCCCATTCCCTGTCTCTGTACTTTTGGGGGAAGAAGGTAGAGCTGGGAATGAGGGAGGGCTGAGAGGAAGTTTTTTTAAGGTTTTGTTTCTCATTATCATGCTCTGATTTTGTTAATAATTAATTCAATTAATATCACTAATTCAAGTTTGCTCTGCCTGTGATGGTATTTGGTGAGTGATCTCTCCCAGTCTTTATCTCAACCTATGAAACTTTCCTTATTATTTTCACTCCCTCATAGGGCTGCAGAGGGAAGGGATAGAGAGACTTTGGTGTGTGCCTGAAATCCAGCCAGGGTTCACCCTCTACACATCTACACGGTCCAGTAACTAYCTCACATTCTTCCTGACTCACTTTGCCCCTCACTAACTTGAACTAGCAAAACAATCTTTTCATGACATTCACAGACTAAAAGTGAAAAGTGTTTCGAAGTGCAGCTAAACTATTTTTAATAGTGATCATTCCTATTTCACTTCATATTTGTTTCTTGAAGGAAAAATTATTGAACAATTCACATTCTCTTCAATGCAAAGACAGCTGCCACTTCCCTTATATACTTCATTAGGAACCTTACTGCTTCTTCTTGCTAATTTTTCTCTTTCTACGTTGCTATTCAATGYGGTCCCCAAAAATGTGTTAAGAACGTGCCTGTCAAAAAACGTGCCTGACCATAAAACTCAAGTAACTCAGGTAATTTTTAACTGGGGTAGCTTTAAAACTAGAAATGGCTTTCAATATTTATCTATATTTGGTTTTGCTACACTGCTATCTCTTAATCTGTTTAAACCTACAACACAGAGGTCATTTTCCCAGAATTACTAATCCCTGTTTCTCCCTTTCATCAGAAAAGAGTTATTTCCAGGTCTGTCACCTTTTGACACAGACACTATAATAGCAAATCTTATTTGTATTAATCTCTTGAATATGGTAGAAAAGAGTGCTACAGTGTAGGGTTTGCAAGCTTTTTCTCAGGTTTATTCTCTTTCAGAAAGAAATCAATATAATTTCTAATGATTTGATTTTGAATGAAGTCTCTGGGCATTATCTTTATTAATGGAAMATATTATCACTGGCATTGATTTCTGCCTGGGAAAGGAGGCTGGCACACAGTCTGCACTGCTCTGGGTGTCCCCTGGGAATGGCTCCACTTTGACCTGTAGGCAGCTGATGCACACACCCAGAGGAGTGAATTAACACTTCTGCTGCTAAGGAGCTGAGCCAGCTGACATGAGCTGCTGGCAAAAGCCTCAGAGCTGGATTTTAAAKTGCATTTATGTGCCTAAGTGTTTGTGTAAATGTTGATATTTTCTAGGTTGTGGTTTCTAAAACCCAGAGAATGTGTCTAGACTTATCACTGTGATATGCAAGTGAGTTTAAAGTAAACTAGCATGCAAAGATACAGAGATAGAATTTTGAGTCCTGAGAGTAATAGAGCTGTGTTAGAATTGCACTATTGTGGACTAAATACTACTATTTCTCTACAAGGCAGTTTCCCTGGTGTGAGTCTTTGCTGACAGGGCTGTGGCTGCTGAAGCTGCAGATGGCTGAGAGTGGGGCTGAGGTCCCCGCTCTGTTCCACTGCCCACTGTGAGCTCATGGAGTCAGTGGGGCCAGCTCATGATTACAGATATTTCAGTTTATGAAAGCTGGGGACTTTCAAAATAGCTATTGATGAAAACATAGAGTTGCTTTCTGTTTTTTTTTTTTATCAATAAGGGTTTACTTGTGGCTAAAAACTTCTTTAAAAGTGCTATTCTTGGGCAATATTTTTAAAAAAAGAACATTAATTAGGACTTGACACAYCTCTGAAATATTGAGTGTTTGCAAATGCATCAAAGGACCCTGYCCAGTCAGGAGATGTGGCATGTTTGTGTGCTTCAAATATCTCTTAGTTCAGCACAATCATGTGTTCAGTGATACATTTTCATGTCTCACAGAATAAAYACAAAAGCTTTTCCATTTAAACAAATCACTTTCTGTTACATGGGCATTCAAAGTAATTTACCTGTACATCTATAAAGCAAGTGCAATAAATACATTTGTCTTGTATTTGGATTCAGCTCCACAGAATAATTTTCTCTTTTCAGCTAAGCACAAATACGAAAGATGACAAGAAGTGAATGTTGCAATATTGTATTGTGCCAAATTCATTCAATTCAATTTTCTAAGAGAAAATATTGTGACATCAATATTCAACTCCATGCCTTGGAGTRCTATCCTTGGAGGGCTGTTCTATACAAGTCATGTATAGAATTGTATTTTTTTCTTATAAGAGATAAAAATGCAGCTACATTCAAATCTTAATGGTTCTTCATGAAACTACTTTTTTCCCCTCCTCTTTCTTATTTTTCCTTCTTACTTCTTTCTTCCTTCACCCTTCTCTCTTATCCCTTCTCTTCTTTCATATCCTCTTTTTTCCTTTTTTTCCCTTTTTTTTTCTTAAACAAAATGTAAGCATGAACATTATAACTGCTAATAAAACATGGAATAAAGGGAAGGAMATTCACAGAAAATGCCATTATCAAATGGTCATGTATGTCAAAGACCAACAGGGAAACCATTTTGGAAAACACACACAAAGACAAGAGAGAAAGTGGGTGGCCTCAAAGTGATGACACTTTGCTTGTGAAATAAATGCACAAAACTGTGCATAGATTTAGACAAGTAAAAGCTTAATGAGTTTGTTCTATACTGCAGGACTGTTTTTTCCTGTACTCACTCACTGCTTCCTAGTAGTCAAAAGAGACAATTATTTTACTTCAAGGCTTCATCTACTCCAATTTTTAATGTAAATAAAAGCATCAAAAAAAGTAGCATGGAACAAGTCTTAAAGCATTAGAACCCAATATTCATTGGTGTTGAAGAATCCTCAGAGAAATCCATGGCTGGGTGAACAAACCTGAATGCACTGTCATGGTCGTGCTTGTGCAACGAGCACTCAGTGCAGCTCTGCATGAAAAAGAATCCAATGCTTTATTCAAAACTCTGGAAATCAAATCAAYTGATTGTAGGTTATTCCAAAAAATTCTGAGAATGTAGTCCAGTTTGTAATAAGTAGCTGTAACAATCTTAAGGCTTCAGGAACTAAGTTGGAGTGCCAAGCTCCCATCAAATGTATAATTAGGAAAATAAAGTTGAGTCTTTGCAAAAGTATCTTACAAGCTATATTGTGGCTATGGCAAAAAATTTGGCTCTGTCAGGTATTTAGAYTATGAGGAAAGTGGGCCAATTTCTGCAGTTGAAGAAGCTCTTAGAAAGCTTTTTAAAAATTAGGCCAAATTCTTCTGCTACAAAGCAAGTGYAATGCTCACTGATTTTAGAGTGCTGCTCATGTTGTGCAGTTGGAGAAGTGATGTGATCAAAATTAAAAGAAATAGATCAGCTTTTTTGTCTAACAGTACTGGAACATCAACTGGTSCTGATGTGTGTGTGTGCAATGATGCAAACTTTTAAGCAATTCAACAGGCTATTCAATATAACTTTTAATAGTTTACAGGGTTTGATTTCAGACTTCATCTTTCTACCTTATGCTGTGCCGTGCCTCAAGTTTCACAGAGATGGCAATGAAGTTTTGGAGGAAGAGGAATCTAGCTCTGTGATTGCAGCTTCTGCTTTCCAAAACATAGAGATTTTTGGCTTGGAATAAGGCAAAGGTACACAGTAACTGCACAAAGGTTTCCAACTTTCTTCTAAAGAAACTCTTACATGTTTTCAGAAGTGAGATTTTAATGATAGAATATGATTCTGAATTTGTGTGAAATGGTTTTTATTCCAAGTAGTTGTAATGTAGATTGTGTATGTTGCCATTCAAGGTATACATTGACCCTTATTCTGAAAGAATGGACAGCTYAGTTGTTTTTCCTCTCAGGAATACTAGGCTTTTCATTATTGCTTGGATTTGGATATCAATCCTAAAGCCTTTTCCTAGCCAACAATCTTCTGAGTTTCTAATCTGTTGTTGGATTGCTGTGATACTTTTTATTTACTTGTGTCAGAAACTTCTCATTTGAATGGCTTGTCTTCAGTCAGCTCTGGTTGCTGGCACAGGTGACATCCTTGATGAGTGCTGAGAATGCCGCAGTCTACAGAAAAACATTTTGGAAAAATTGRCAGTCATGAAAGACAGACATTTGTTTGTTTTATAGAATGGAAGTTAAAAGATTTTTTAATTTCAAAACAAAACAMAAMCAAACAAACAGARACCCATGAAAACCCAAACCCAAATAATTATATTGGAATAAGTGCAYTAATGTATTTTACTATAATAGTTTGATAAATAAACTAAAATGGGTAGTTATTTGTTTTCCAATGTATGTATTAAAAAAAGGTTTTTTTAGAGACATTAATATAGATTATTACAAATGAGATGCTGGGAGAAGTCTCAATCAGATAAATTTACCAGGCAGGTGAAGTGTCCTCCTCCTATGTTGCTGATGTTCAATGATGTGCTCTTCCACCTCTATCTCATCTACATAAGCTGTTATTTAGGAATATCTATTGCCTTTAAAATTAATGGTTTTTTTCTTTATTAACGGCTATCAGATTTAAGCAAGCTCTTGTTAATCAGAAACATCAAGTTTTCGACTTAGCAACGTGTAACAACGACTCAGACAAAAGCACACCTGAACAAGATTTAATGCAGCAGGTRCGAGCTCAGGTATTTCTGAATCCCAGAACATTTGTACCAGGGCTGTTTTAAGATCTACCACCAGCAGTTAAGTGCATGCCTCAGTCCTGATGCAGTTTATCTCCTCAGCAGTCTGGCCTGCCACTCACATCTGATTTTTACATTTGCTTTTCGTAAGGGTTTACCTCCAGTCCAAGGTCTTGCCCTTACCTTCAGGAGCCTCCAGGCAGCATTCATCAGACCAGCTGTAGACTCCTACATCTGAGTGAGTCATCACAGGCCCACTGTACTGTCAGAGAAGAGAAATAGGTGCTTGGTGACAGAAATCTCATCCTGAGGTCAGTGCCTAAAATAGAGCTGGAAAATCTTGCCCAGCAGTGCTTATTTCTTTCTGTGGACTATATTTGGGTGAGATGAATTCCACCCACGCACAACTGAACTTCTGCAGCAGAGGGAAAAAGTGGTCTGCAGACTCTAAATACCAGCTGGATTATTACAGAAGACACCCTACTGCAAATATTTCCCCTGCTGGGGCTGACTAAGTGAGCAGACAAGTGAGGACCAYGTTACAAGACCTAATGAATGCTGGAGGAGGTGCTGGCTGCAGGGAGAGCTGGGTGTGAATGTACAGGACGTGGCAATGAGGAGGGAGATATGAGCCCAACTGCTTTTCCCAATTAGGTAATCTGCCACACAGCTCTTACTTTATCTAAGCATGAATGTTCTCCTGTTCAATGTAAAGGCTATATTTAATAAGGCTGTGACATCGGCATCCTACTCCTTTTCTCAGAACAATTAAAATATTTCATATTAAATCAGTGCATATGTTGTTCCTGGTTATCTCTGAGATCACTCAGTACTCCGTATGATCTGAAAATAACTG
Organism: Cardinalis cardinalis; assembly: GCA_014549065.1. Lineage (NCBI taxonomy): Eukaryota > Metazoa > Chordata > Aves > Passeriformes > Cardinalidae > Cardinalis > Cardinalis cardinalis. The sequence continues at coordinate 5,553,439 of JACDOX010000021.1, forward strand.
CCTGGGACATTACAGCTKCTGATTTTCATGGTACAGGGTCCTGCTGGGGATAGAGAGTTTTTACATGAAATCTTTTGCTTTTAGGATTTGGTTCTCTGTCAAGTCTACCAGAGAGTGTTTTCTGATTTCTGTGGCAATCAAAATGTGCTTATTGATAATTTTTCTCTGTACTATCACTTGTCAAGAAAAGATGGATGTTCCTGTATCTCCTCAGAGGAATTTTAAAAGCCAATACATAGGGAATTTCCTTTTTTACCTAAACACCTTCTGGCTACAAAGTGGGGTATTACTACTTTTTGCACATCAGCTAGGGGCCTTTCATAAAAGTATGCTGCTGTTTATGAAAACATGTCTGTCAATTTAATAAATAGGCAGATATCTGCTTTCACTCAGTGGATCAGAAAAAATGTACTCATTTTCTAATGCTACATTGTTTTGCAGACTGATTGAAACACTGTAGTGGACTCTCAGCTTGCTGATTTCATTATCATGGGTGCAATTTTCTGTTCAGATTTTTTTTTTCCTAATAGCTATTGGTGCTTACAGGTTTATTATCATGGTTGTGCAATCTGTGCCAATGCTGGGATTTGCATGTCTTTTCCACCATCACATCATTCTACAAGGTTTTGGATGAGAGTCATGAGAATTAGTAGATGTTTAACTGATATAATCAAGTTTTCAGTGATTTAACTGATTCTCTTCTAATTCACAGTGGCAACACTGGACAAAAATTTTACTGACTTAAAAAAAGTTATCTTGACCTGTATTACAAATGAATGGGTTTGGCCACTTAAAGGATCACCATCAAGGTGATTAACAAAAAATAGGTTTTAATAGGAATTTATGAAAGTACAACATCAACAGACCTCAATGACAAGGTTCACTCTGTTACTCTATATAGATGAAGCATGGATAGGAAAATCAGATTGGAATAAATTTGTAAATATTTACATTGAGACCAGGATGGGAAAGGGTAAGAGTACAAAGGATACTGAAACAATGGTAAATGGATAGAAAAGCCTGGACATAAAAGCAAACCAAGCAGAAAGATCTCACTTCTACCTCTTCACAAAAGAGTTTCCTAGGCTTGCCAACATTTTGAGGGGAGAAGGGCCATTGTAGAGCAAGCACTCAACACTTGTTTCAACACTTTCAGTATTTGTTGAAATTTGACTTGCATCCATCTCTTGGTCTACTATTCCATCTTCTAAATCCATCTTGGGTTTATGAACATTTTGAATACTATTTTAGGACATCTCATGTCTTCCACATGCAACTCAGAGYTCAACCACCTGACTACACGCTCAGCTCTCTTCTCAGGAACTTCCCTCGTGGGTTCCTGACTAGTGATAGTAGTCTCAGCAAAATTAGTGGCTTGTAATTCAGTCTACACTTTTTGTATAAGAAAGTTAGTTCCATGACCATGGTGTCTTCACCCTATGATGTCTTTATTTGTGAAGATGTGGAATGGCAGAATCTACTCTGATAAAACTTGCAAGTTTTCTTGCTTGAAAATAAAAGAAGTTTTCAAATTTTCTCTAAATTTCAGTGAGCACACAAACTTCCATCAACTCTTCTTATTGTTCAACTTCAATAAAACCCATTCTAGACATCCAACAATTAAAGCATTAAGCTGAGCTTAGTGTCTAATAGGAGAGAATTTTCCTGGCAAGTACAAAGTGTCACTGCCTTCAGTCATGTTACCTTTCAGTAATGGAGACAGGTAAACTAATCCTTTCTTTCCAGCCAGACTACCCTGAAAATAGGCCATGTCCCACTGGGAACAAGAGATGCTCCTGGACAATCTGTAATTAGACAACTTCAGCTTCTCTACACAAATGTCTCATTAAAGTTCCACTATGATCAAGGCTGCTAATGCATAGTACAGACATGAACACCTCAGCTGAAAGCTGTGTTTTCTATGATTCATTATCTGAAGCAAATATTGCAGAGATTATCTCTTTAATCCAAACATATAGCCATTCTTCTTCATTGATAACCCAGTCAAGTGCCTATTGCAGCTAACAGAATATTTTCTAATAATTTAGAAGGATCCAGTAATTTGGATTAGGCCCTGAGAAAGTCTCATGCAGGACCTGCAAGAAGACACCCCATAACACTTAGGTCATTCATCTCAGATGTAGGCACAGCTTGCAGTGCCCAGTTGATTTTAGTCAAAGTTTATATTTATATACTGAGGTTAAATCTGATATTGTAGAAAGTAATGTCAAAGGGGTGAAGCATGGGAGAAAGAAGAGTGAACATAGTAATTTGGTTAATTTATTTTCTAATTTATTCACAGAGTTCTGAATTGTCTGCCTTTCTGCAATACAGCTGTCTCGAAGCAAAAGTCAAAAAGTTCATTTCAGTTTCTTCTGAAATGAAGATTATGGTGATTAAGCACTTAAATCTTAATTTTTGACACTGATTCCTGATATTTCACCTCCCATCCCATAAAAACCTATCCACTGAAAGCAATAATGGTTTCTACTGGGCACAAGATCACAAGGTAGCCCTGGTAAACTTGCTGCTACTGTGTGATTCACTGTGAGATTGCAAAATCAATTTTCCCCTTTTAAGGCTGATGGTGTCAACTCCTGGCAGTAGCYTATATCTAGACTGTGTTTCTTTCAGCAGGAAAAGGGAGGCAGAATAGTGATATTCCTCCCTGCATTTTGGTTAAATAACCAGCAATGCTAGAGAAGTTTTGTTTTTCAATAGAGAAACCCTTGAAGGCCAATGATATGCAGTTAAGTGAGATATGTCTTGCTCACTATAATTTTTCCTAACTGATTCAGCACCTCTTTGGAAAGAATCTTKACCTTATTAAAATAAACTGGGGGAAATGGGAGAGAAAAGTAARGAGTGTAGCTAAAAATCTGAAGTTTTACTTTAAGATATTCACAGTGAAAACATATGATTTTGATGTCAATTAAGGTAATCAAAATAAATTTTGAGACAAGAATTGCATCTGCAGTCAAAGAGRAACAGAGAAAAGTCCATGGATATGAATTTTTTTGCATAGGAAACAGTACAATATTTTATTTTTAATACAGTTACTTCCACCCTATCTCTAGCTTTTTTCTTCTAGGGATTTGCCAGAGAGTTTTGATGTTCAAGGTTTGTTTTGAAGCTCTCTGCRCTGCAGTTTTCTGTTTCAGATCCTGGGGACTGACAGATGCTCTGGCTCCTCTTGGTGCAGTGCCAGCAGTGGCAGCAGGTAGTGAACTGCCCTGCCTGCTGCCAGCCCAGATGGCATGTCCACACATTAATTGGCTCTCAAGAGTCAGTCCTCYTGAGTCCACCCATTTGTTGCTTTCATTGACTACTGCCTTGTCTCATTAATCAATGTTTGCTTCAGCAAACTTCTGTAAAGCCAGTCTGCAGACCTGTAGCAAGTAAAACTGAAAATATGGCTCTGTGTAGCATTGGAGTTCAAAACTTAATGGTCTGCAAAATAAGGATGACTTCCTAACTTTACTGGAGACTGAACTGCTGTCTCAGAAAATGATCACAGGGCACTGAGGAGCTGGAACCTGAGTAACTGATGGAAAGACTGGAGTCTGTCCTCCCAGACATGTTCTCTCTCTCTCCATCCTCGCTGTGCAGATTGAATTCCTGCCATAATATCTTAATTTGAAGTTGGGAAACATGTCCCTTTCTCTAGAAATATGGGTGGAGAGCAGCAGTGCTGGTCATTTCACTTTCTTCAGGCAAAAGTAGGAAGAGCTATGGAAAAAAAAAAATCAGATTTATCAGTTCATTTTCAGTGACATTTTTTTCTTTAAAGTAATCCAGCTAGAATGCAATTCTCATTATCTGCTTTAAACTGGAAGGTGCCTGCTAGGAGTCTTTCAAATACTCTGGGCATTTCTTTTTCTTTATGCTCATTTATTATCTCAAGACACACCTATCTCCCCATCTCAGTTTTTCTTAAATCTTTCTAAATAAGCCATTTTTAATGTTTGCAGACATTGATCCTGGCTGACAGCAGATAGGGATGCACCCAGGAGGGGATGAATGGGCTGGAAAGAGGCTCTCCCTCCTCTCCAACATCCAGCTGCAGCCCTGCTGYGAGGGCAGTGAGAATGCAAAGTGCAGCACCATGGTTTGTTTCTCTCTGGCTCCTTTGCCCTAGAAGGTCCCCCTCCCACAGGGCTGTTCCCCTCCTGCTGCAGTGCCTGTCTGCTCTGCTGCTCCTTCTGTGGCTGGGGAAAATCACTCCAACTCCCACCACTGCTAGAAATCACTTGATCTACATTACTTTCACTATTGACTCCAGGTTCTGCACATGCTTTCCCATGTTGGAAGAGTGTTGTGTGGAAGGAATTGGTCACTGTGAGGRCTCTTGTGTTTGGGGTGTTGGAAGAAAGATTACAGCATTGGATAAAAGGATACTGGCTGCTGGTGACTTGGTTSTGGAGTCTTCCCTTCCCCTTCTATTAATAAAATTGTTTTTATCTTCTCAGAAGAAAGAAAAAGGGATGGAGACAACAGGGGTCCTTTGCCAGGTCCTCACAGTTCTGCTGGTGAGCTTTTCTTCTATTAAAAACTGTTTTTCTATTAATTCACAGAGTCTCTATTCTTCTTTCAAGAACATTACCCTGACAGAGGTTCTTTACACCAACAGATCTTCAGAGAACTGTTCACATATCTCTTGAAAAGGTATCCCTGAGAATTCACTTTGATACCACACGTCAAGAGATGCCCGCTGTGGTCTCAGAATTAATTTGAACTTCTGAAGAAGAACATGGAGCAGAGAAGAGAGTTTGTCCTAGCTAAATTGAGAGGAGAGTCCATCAGTCCACCAGCGTTGTTTCTACAACCTCTGTGTGATATATCACCATGGGAACACTGGGTGTTTGCTATCTTSAGAACCATAATACTGGCTCAGTTCTGTCTCAGCTCAGGTATTTCCAGGGCAGGGCTGGGTCATATCCAGTGAGCTTTGGTCCTCAAGGAGTTGTATCATGTCTATACGTGCCGAAGTTGTCCATCTGTACTCCCGAATTGATCTGAGATAGCCCTTCACATGGAATCTGCTTTCTGTGTAAAAATACTTTTGAACCTCAGGTACCCTCTGCACAACTAAGAGCAGATCTAAGTGTGATGACTGTATCACCTGGGAAAGCCAGCTCTGGAGAGAAGGTATCTGCTGTTTGCACATCTGGTGTTTGATCAGGGAGGTCCTTTCTTCTGCTCCCAGTGCCAGAAGGAGAGGTGAGGTGAGAGGGTGAGACATTTGCCCAGAGCAGCCCTGAGCCATTCTGACCCTCAGTTGCAGTTTGGCCCTTTGGTCTTGCTGGTGGAAGCCACAGCAACATTTGAGAGCTCTGAGCTGAAAATGAGAGCAGGTCTAATAAGGARCACAGAAACCACCCCAGTCAATGTCCATACTGGGATTACAGGACCTTCCATGTACAGGGCCATTTAAACCCAATTTATTGCTCTGTAAACTTCATTTGATCATATCCTTAAATGCCTAGGTTACTGTCTGCCTTAAACCTACTCCTTCCCCTCTAAATTATTACCTCAGTATGTAAAACTTTTTACTAGAAAAAGTCTCTCAGGCACATATATCCCCTCTGACACAAAGACATACTCTTGCTAAAAACAAATGGATAACCTTACTTGAATAAAAGAACKTGTAATTTTGTCTCTCTGAGCTATGCATGTGTGAGCTCCCCAATGTGGGACACCCTGGGGAGATTGTCAGCAAGCAAGAACTTGTCTGCAGCTCAGAGCCCTGTGGGAGCCTGAGACTCTGAGACTTGGCTTTTGTTTGTGTCCACCTCAACAATCTTCCACCTCTCTAGACACAGCATAGGCTCTGTGTGTCAGGGTCACTGCTCATATGTCATGTATTCATGTATAGCATGTTGAAAATGTACATCCAAAAAAGTATAATTTTTATAAGATACACTAAAATGAGAAAGTCTTGTGGTATTGGGATATACAAGGACAAAAATACCTCCATAATCAATTTAAAATGAAGCCAGATCAGGTAGCRAGCACAATTATTTTTGTCACTCTGAATTTCAATATTCATTACCTTCCTTTCTTAAAAGGGAAAATTGTGCCCACACAATGCAGAATTTCACAYAATGTGTTTTCCCCTGTACTAATGTTGTATCCACACTCTTGTTTAGCTCTGAGCAAGTGCTGGTAGACATTTAGAGGAGCCCTGGAGGGTTATTCACATTACCATCRAAAATACCTTCACAGTTTCCCTGTCCTCTAGCAAGACCTTCTGTTGGAAATTAAGGGACATCTCCTGTAGTTCTCAAAGCAGCAGCACAGGCTCCCTGGAAGTAGAACTTTGGAAATAAAAAAGCAACAGAGAAGATCATGGGACAGAAAGGGCAAGAATGGAGCGGAAGAGGGAGAGAACTTAGCAGCAAGAGCATAGATCCCCTCAGCTGGGACAAGTGCAGGGTTGAATGAAGAAGATCTGAGAGAGAAAAGAAATGCCTGTCAAGGTAAATGTGTGTTTTGATRTTTTGCCAAAGGAGTGGGTGCTTACAACACACTAAGGAGGGTGTAAGTGATTTTGTGGGTGGTACTAGGAAATGAAAGAGAGCCTGGGGATGGTGGTGAGAGGAGTGGATATTCAGCAGGTTTGAGACTTTATTGCAATCTGAGTAAAAAAAAAAAAAATCCCGGAAATCTGAACAGGAATTTGCTCAGACTTCTTAAGGATAAGTCCCACTTGCTGTTGTGGTGGTAGACAACAAGATAGAAAAGTCTTTGTAGATTCATTTGTAAGGAAGGAGCTACCTGGATGWTTTAGCAATGTAAAGGGATCAGAAATAAAAGCCATTTGAGGGATGGAGAATTTCCAGCCCTGTGTGGATTTTCTTTTATTTGGTAATTAACCTCACTTGAAAATCTCAAATTCTCATTTCTGGTCTGAGTTTTCCAAACTTAACTTTCAGCTGCCAGCCACTGAATAGTACTGTGCTTTTTAGCTGATGTCTTACAGATCTTACAAGTACCTTTATATGGGCTTGGGTGATATTTTTTTGTTTGGTTGGTGTGGTTAGGTTTTGATATATTTGTCTCATGTGGTGGACATAAAAAAATATTCCCTCCCTCAGTTCATTTGTTTGTGTTTTGGGAGGCATTTGGATTATCTTTTACCCCTAAAAAAGCTCCTAAAACACTTTTATGTTTCTCAAAGGTGGACAAATCCTTTGTATAAAATGGGATGAGGTAAAGGGAAGCTGATTATTGTTTCTTAACTAATTCTAACACTTGAGAGCACGTGCTGTAAAAACTGGGGTTTAGTTTGACCTATTCACACTCTTGTGCTTCTACCTCCTATTTCTACAACCTGCACCTGATATGAGATATATAATGTAAATTTGAATAAATAGGAGTTCACTTCTCATCTCATATTATGGTTCATGAACAAAATATAGATCACAATACAAAAATGAAAACTCTTAAAATCCTGATTTGATGTGCTTAGCTTTTGTACTTCAGGACAAAGCTTGGCAAGTTGAGCATATTTATTTGCTGAAAGCCATCTGCTGAAAAATATTGGATGTCGAACAGTAATTCTAGGTTATTACTGCAATTCTGCAAAGGAAGGAAGTGGGAATTGACTACTTCTTTTTCAGCTCCTCTGGACTAAATGAGAATGACAAGCACTGGGAAAAGAAACMTGATTTCAAGCTCTGGGTGCTCTCTCATGGGAAAGAAGCAGAAATAATTGATGTCTACCAGTAAAGTACTCATTAGGATGGACATGTGTGGTAGGRAACTTATGGCTGAACAACAAGATTGATTTTAGTCAGAATTTCTTCTCTCAGTGTATAAAAATATCAGCAGTGAAYAAAATAGATCTGCAGTGAAGGCAGCAGCACAGGCCACTCCTTAGGAGAGACAATTTTCTRCACAAGTTTTCTTGACAAGTTGCCAGAGTTATTTCTGTGGTCCCTGGCTTGTCCTTCRCTGGGACAAGGCTGTTCACAGAGGTGAAGGTGGGAACACAATCCTCTTTTGTCATGCAGAGTTGTGCTGTTCATTAAAGCTGTGCCTGTGTCTCTGGCTATTGCTCTGAGCCTGCCTTGATTATCTTTTGTGTTCTGTTGTRTTGCCTCCAGCTCTCTGAGGGTAAACACAACTTGATGGGCAGTGTGCTTACTGCTCCACTGCAGAGCAAGGCAGAAAATAAATATATACATTTACATTCTATATATACAGACCCTCTTACACTGTGAGGGGCTGCATGGGCTGGGAACCAGGAGAGAGCCCTGTGTACAGGCTGGCCCCAGCCCCCAGCAGCCAAACCCAGCAAGGGATGGGTGCCCTCTGGGCCTCCACAGCATCTCTCCAAATGATGAACGGGCTCACCATCATCCTARTGGCAAGCCAGTATAACCACCTGCAATCCAGGAGCTTTATTCTTTATTCCTGCTTTAGGTCAAGGACACAAGGACAAAAAAGTCAAACTAAATAGGGCCCTTGGCTGCAGTTCCAGGGGTGCAGCTCTTGGCAGAGATTTCCTCAACCAAACACCATCTTGGTTTCTAAACCACAGAATTTGGTGACTGATGTCCAAAATTAAATCAGACTATCTCTTCCATAAAGAGTGTCTCCATAAAGCTGCTTTTTCAGTCATTTCCCCATCAAGGCAAACAAATCAGTAATTTACTCCATTAATTTTCCAGTGCTGCCTACTAGCCAGAGAAGAGGCCAGAGGGAGAGGGCTGGCTTTGACACATCTGCCATGCACCCAGAAGGCAGCTGTGTTACCCTGCCTGTGAGCACACACCCAGGGCTGCTCTGGTGTGCTACCTGTGAGCACACAGCCAGGGCTGCTCTCTGTGCTGAGCCAAGCCCCTGTGGCTACTGATGACCACAGATAAGGAAAGTGGCTTCYCCTGCCTCTACAGCCCTGCCATGCCCTGGCCCCCACACCTGTGAGCACTAAAAAGCACAGAGAACACCCAGTGTGGCCTGGGCCAGGAACCTGAGATCCCAGCWGGCAGCATCCATGAACTATTGAGAGCACCTTCCACTGTTGCCTAGAAGGAGTTGTCTAAAAAGGAGTTTAAAACACTGCTGTCTGAAAAGGAGKTAAAGCACCTCTTTCATGGGCACAAGTTAAAATCCACATCCCAGGGGATTTAAGCCGACTTCTTTGAGCAGAATTATGTCTACAAATACCTGAATTTAAAAATGGCATACAAGTAGCCTTTAGAATTTCTTTGCTGCCTTCCCACTCACACAGGCATTTTTGAAATCCAGGGAAAAACCTTAATCATGCAGCTCAGGCAGTACAGGTACAAACTGGAACTTTGTGTTTTAAAAACTGCCATAAATACATTATGCAGGTGTATGAATAAGCACTCTTACAGAGCCATGATTGCTTATTATGTTTTCCAAGGAGTTTATTTCTGCAGAAAGGTGGCAATTCATTCACCTCAACCTCTGTTGGTCTTTAATTTCAGTAATCATTATAATCAGATTTATTTTTGATCTTTTTCTGATTTAGGTGACTGAGAAGCATGTACATAGTCTGTATTGCTATTAATCAGTGCTCTGGAACCCTTTTTAAGACTTCAACTTTTACTTGTAAAGTCAGAGCATACATGCTTTGTGGACAAGACCAACAAATGGGGAAATCTCCTTGTAATTTCCTGGACCAGTGACACCAGAAACAGCTGGATTTTCTAAGCTGTTGTGAGTGAGGATGTTAGTAACAGCTCAGTTTAACCAAATTTCTGTTTAGTAGGAAATTCTGGCATTTGGAAACTTGCTCTCACTCTAACCAGAATGATTTGCAATGCCTTTGGAAACCATGAAAAGGTCTGGATCATTTTAAAAAGCATCATTCCCCATTTCTAGGAAAKCTTGTATTGCATACTTAAAATACAGTCATTTCAACATCAGTGTCATTATCTTTTTGGTAATGCTTTTTATATGCAMATTGCTGCTGAAAAGAGTAAACATCCCAGAGTCAGGCTGAATGTCTTCTCTTTAACTTTCTTTTCTTGTGGTCCCAGAGGGGAGCTATGGTGCGCCAGGGAAAAGTGAGCATTGCAGAAACTGTTGCTTTTCCCTCCCACAAAATTATTTAAGACAGAGCAGGAGAAGTGCTGGCTTTTCCCATGATAGTAAAACACTTTTTTATCCTCTGCCACTAGCAAAGTGATGCTGTGACACTKAAGCAGGTGTCACATGGGATCAAAGATCTTGAGGAGCAGGAGAGGACCCTGGTGGAGGGAGGGAAAGCACAGTCTGCTGTAAGAGATCCCAAACAGGGAAGGTGACTGTGAAAAATGAAGGGAGAACCAATGTAGCACACAGTGATGACACCTCAAAGAAAGCAAGAAAAGGAAGCTCCTGTCACCAACAAAAAAAAAGAAAAAAAAAAAAAGGGGGGTTTTGGTTGATGTTAGTTTGAGGACATTTCTTGGAAGTAATAGGGAACCTTTTAGGGAACCTGAACATTTCCATTATTCTCTTACTGTGGGGGAAGAACTTTAATTGTCCAGAATTATCCTCCCACCCCAAAGTGACCATTGTTGAGCTTGCTCTTGTAGTCTCCTCCAGAAACAACCTGTCCTCTTCTCAAGAACATGTTAAACCAGTGGCTGATTTCATCCTTATTTGGTGTCTCTAATGGAACAGAATTCCAGCAATTTTTGTAGAAGTGGGTAACCAGAGAGGAGAGAACTGGGGTAATAGAGAGTGTCAAGTTTACTCCTATAAATTCTGGTCATTTTTCTCATGTAACTCCTCATTCTCTTGTCTTGTTCTTCAGCAGGATGACTTTGCAAAGCATTATACCTTTGCTTCAAAATTATACAAAGCCATGAAAGGCAAAGAATCTTTCAGTGAACAGCTCAAGAAAAGACTGACAGTCCCATCCCCTGTCCCCTACACGGCCCCAGTGGTTGGACTGAAAGTAAAAGATGTCATAAAGCAATTTATGATGGACATTGAGAAGACAGAAATTAGAATTTGGCATATCCTTTGTGGTGTCTCTGTGTTTGATGTGGGCTGTGTGTGTGAAGAGGATCCTGGCAGCTGAGTGGAAGAGACTGTCCAACAGCTCAGCTCTACCTGCCACGCCAAGCAGAGCTGCTGCACAACATTTTTGGGTGTGAGGAGACACCAGGCATGTTCTCCTCCATCAAACCCACCTCTGCCCACAGTGATACTCTCCTTTTACTGACTTGCTGCCTCCAGTGATGTAAAACCCTGGGTCCTGTTCTCGAAACTGTTGAAGTCCTTATTACTAACCCTGATTCAACTCTCTCTTTTTTGCAGGTGTATTTCCTTCCACAGCTGGCCCTCCTGTTCACATCTGCTTCTAACAACAGAGTAGGTTGAATGCCTGTTCTGAGCTTGAAAACAGTCAGCCTGTAGCCTGTTTTTTTCATCTGAGACTTAGATCATAAACTCTTCTGATGTCCTCCATTAGTTCCTTCCAGCACAGCATCCTCCATGGACACTTGCTTTCTTGCTCCCTCTATTCATATCCAAATATAATGGCTGATAATTATAACTAAAAGTGCATTTTTGCCTTGTTTTCAGTTCACCTGTCCACAGAGTATTCACCAACTTTTCCCAAATTTTTTAATCTAATGTAAATAATTACTCTTTTACATATTAGAACAAACCCAAGTATATCTCACTGTAATCTACTTATGTTGACATTTTTCTCTTTGTTGGCTTTTTTCAGGTTTACCTGAAAAGATTGTAAGTTTTTTTCTTCCCCTTCTTATGAAACTAAGTKCTGTCATTTCAGGCTCATGCCATGAAAACCAGTACTGAAAGTATTGCTTTTTAAAAAGAGCCCTCATTCATTAATCATGATGACATCTCATATTAACTAGTTAATGTATAAAAGCCTTTGGGCACTTATGAATCTGTAATTTCAAACCTAAAATGAAGCAATAGATTTTCAGGCAACTAAAGAAAAATTCACCAAGGGCAAAATTGAACAGTATGCAACTATTCAAAAAATATTCATTCTGTACATGGAACAATACACTTCTTAGAAGTAAAAATCAAAACACACTRTAAAATTTACACATGAAAGCCTGGCTGCTTTCTAGGCAGAATGTCAGTTCTGTATTGAATCCTTATCATTCTGAAGGCCTCTTCCTTGCAATCAAAGAGCCTTTTAAAAAAATTGGAAAACATGCTTTTTAAATTTCTCAGGAGCTTTTATAAAGTGTGTATATGTATATTCAATTTATAGCAGAGCCATATATCATATGGATGACTCTAATACTTTTATGATAATCTGAATGATAMCTTACTGAATAAGCAATCCCAGAGATTTTTAAGTGGTTTGTGTTACTTAATTTAGTAAATTTTATGACCTGGGTGAATATTACTAGCCTGTAAACATAATAAATCGGTTTTTGAATCTCATGTAAAGTTTGTCACCATAATTAGAAAAAACCCTTTTGATACATTCAATATACAAATACTACAAAAGGTATGAAAATATTCTTTGTCACCAAGAAAGTCACTTATACTGGGAAAAGGATGTATTTTACAAATTGTGATAAATTATTTGAAAATATTTGAGATGGAAGAACAGAATGTCCAAAGGAAGAAAAGAATCAGAAAAGTGATGCAAAAAAAAAGCTGGAAGAGTGACCTGAGATGTGACCTGGCACCACCTCATGCCATGACCACTGAGTCCTGTTGTTAAATTATCTTTCTGACACATGCAGAGCATCTGGTCATTTCTTCTTTGTTTTGTTTTTGTTTTTGGTTTTTGTCACTTGTTTGTTTGTTTGTTTTTTAAAAAAGGAAAAGACGTCTTTTGAGGAAGATTTCAGTGCAACAGCAGTGCACAGGAAATGAGCCTGTGACCTCCAAACAGGGTGACTCACATGCAGGCTTGCTAGAATTGCTGTGTGCCTCTGCTGCACATCTCTGTGCAGCCCCTGACACCTGTCCAGGTGCATGATAAAGAGTTCAGTATGCTSTTACTGTTCAAATCAATTATTTAGTCTGTGTCAGTCTTGAATTCATTACCCTGTGTCTCCATGGAGCACAGGGGTGTGGCTGCACAAATAAATTACTGTGAGATAAGATAGGTTGTGTGCTTAAAAATTACCAGCTGGTCCATGGAACTTGTCCACTTGCACGCTTTTACTCTTGAAGAATACAAAGACATTTGGCAAAACTTGCTTCTCAAAGTTTAYAGTTGGACTTGGTGGTCTTTAGAGTCTTTTCTAACCTGAGTGAGTTTATGATTCTGTGACTCAAAACATGTGAATTGCTTTGCAGGAGAGTTCCTGAGAGAGGTAACCATGAGGCAGCTGAAATGCTCTGTATTCACAGTGGTCTCAATGTTTTTATGACTTTGCAATGACTCCCAAGATGTGGGAATGAAAACTGCACTCTGTTCTTACCCCAATGGATGATGTTTTACTTAATTCACAGCTGTCCATCAAAGAACTGAGTAYTATTTATGAGTAGAACATTTTCCGGCAAATTCGATATTCACAAATGACAATTTAAACTGTGGTTAACATGGTTGAGAATTACATGTGAAGCTCATTTAATCCATTCYCTACCTAAAGACAGGATCAACCATGTCATCCTTCACAGAAGTGTGCCTAACTTTTAAAATTACCTTCAGTGTGGAAAGTGTGTGTTTCTTTCAGAGTTTCTTTCTTTTCAATGTGAGTTGAAAATCCTTGTAAATCAGAGTTGTAATTAGCAAGTTTYCCTGGCATCTGAATATTCTTTGTCCTATCTGTCATGTATAAGAATAACACAATCTGTTGTTCCCCACCCTGCCCAGCCTACCACGTTTTTTTATCTTTAGACCCTTGCACTTGATGAATTTCACATACCCTGAATTTCATCCTAGTTTTGGACCATTGCATTTGTCAGGGTCATTATTAACTTGTTATCCCCTCCTACAGCCTATGCACAGTCATTTCTAGCTTTGCATTATCTGCATTTTTAAAGGGCTTACTGAACATTCATCATGCAGATTGTCAAGTGAAGCATTATGCAGACTTCTGGAGAACCCTGCTTGACAAGCCTTTCCATTCTGTCAGTGAATCYAATGAATAACTCTCTGGAAATGAGTAGCCAAACTTTTTTAGCATTTTCATTTAGAACACTGAGAGTCTGCCCTAAGGCAAAATTAATAGACTTGTAAAACCTAGACATGTGGTTCATACTTTGTCTTTCCATCCACAAAGAGTGATGATCCTGTTATACAAGGGATTTTTTTTTTTGCTAGAATAAATAAAGATTATACTTAACAACTCTGTGTTATRTGCTCCTTGTTTCCTTGCTAAGACACAGCTGGCTAATCAATACTTTCTTTGCAGCTCTTCTTTTTAAAGATAGACATGGTATTTGGTTTTATAGAGTGTTTTGGTGCTATAACTATTGCTGCTGAGTCCTATAAGYATCATTAGTTGTTCTGAAATTCCAGCCAACAGGATGTTGTTCTGTGCATTGAAGAATTAAGTGCTCAACTTCTGTGTTCCACTGAGCAGCTCAGTGAACAAGAATGTTGAAAATTATTCTGTTCCTCTTGATTTACATTGAAGAACCTTGAAATACSAAATCTGTTTCCATTTGGATATTGCCTTTGCTCTGCTGATAAGAAAGCATTGCATAAGTGAAAAGAAGAGCATTATTCATTTTCAAGATAGTGCTGAGATCAAATTAAAAAGTAAAATCTCTTCTGCCCTTCCCAGGATGGTTTTTTCTGTGGCAATTTGCTCCTTTTCTGGCTATAGTTAATTGCTTTTATTCATTAGTTACAGAATATTTTAGCTCATTTCTTTCATACACACCYAGACAAAAAGTCAATCCCCCATCAGTATATTAAAGAGTCTAGTCCACATCYTACTGCATTAACCTGGAGTAGAGTTGGAAACACAGAGGTAAAACACTCCTAATCCCTGATTCTCACAGCCATCCACRGCTAAGGTGACTTAGATCTCTGCTGGGCTTTCTCTAAATTGAGTAATTAATATTGGGTATTTTGTGTCTCTGCTCCTTGACTAGGCTCCCATGGCACGCTTGTTCAGAAATTACAGACCATAAAACCAAGAGTTGATTGTGGCATATTTGGGTCACTTCAGAGGTCAGTCAATTTTGGCAACTGAATTCTTCAAGGGAAATCTAAATCTATTGGAGTGGCCTCTTTTACATTATTATTTGTTCCAGCATTCTGTAACATAACAGAATGACTGATCTTAAACCTTTTTTTGTTCTTTTAGGTTAGTCAGTACATTATACTTTTGACTTATTTAGTCTTTTATAAGTTTTGTAATCAGACTAAGTCAAAAGACATAACTGCATTCCCCATGCCATTGAAATTTTTGTTTCTCAGTTTTTCATCTTCCCTCCTCCACATGCCTCAACCTCTGAAACTCTCAAGTGGCTCCTTCAATAYTTTTTGGTCCGTGAAAACTCCCATACAGCCACCCTGCAATGTTACAGGTCCTTTGTTCTTTCATGGTATATTGCTTGTTTTCCCCTGTGTTTGAGGGGTGAATGCACTTACSTTTGATCAGCCCCCTGCTCTGAAATTCATCAGAAATTCTCATAAACCTGGTTCCTTTACATATGTTTTAAAATGCTGACTGCCCTCTCCTCAGGGCTGTTCCACCTGGCCCTCCTTACAGGTAATCCTCTATCTTTACACTCCAGGGGCTCTTTTATTTGACAGAGCTGAATGAATGGGAAATACCACTAAATCCATGGTATGGTCTACAAAAGCATTGCATTCCATGCAAAAGCATTGRATTTATGCTGGTTKGAAGGTGAATGAAGACAGAGGTCATTATACAACCAGACAGAAGGGTTCATAAGGCTTTGGGGATCAGTTTGATTTTAAAGGGTGTTTCAAATGTGTCTTGAGCAGATATTCTGTCTCTGCAGCCAACATAAGAGTTTCTGAACTCCCTGGAGTTGTGCTCTGCTTCAGCAAAGTCTCTTCCCACATGAAAACATCCAGGATCTGTTCCTCTCACTGTCTTCCCTTATGGRTTGTGACTGTAATAACCCCACTTTCATCCCATATGAATGGTACATGTATTGTTAYGTTAGTTTAGATCATATGTTTTGTTATGTTAGTTTAGACCATTCTTGTTCAGCTAGATGCCTTTAGTGGATATTTAACAGAACCATAGAATCCTAGAATGGTTTGGTTTTGAAAGGACGTTAAATAGGACCTTGTCCCAGCCCCCCTTGCATGGGCAGGGACACCTTCCACTACACCAAGTAGCTCTGAGCCCCATCCAGACTGTCCCTGAGTATTTCCAGGGATGGGGTAGTGTAAAACTACTTTGTGACTCAAGGCCCTTGTTKATCTGTCCTACCAATATGAGTTTGTAAAGATTAAAACATCATTGTCTTCTGTAAATACATTAGGGAGAGATATGCAGCCCTTATAAGCAGTCAGTGGCAGTTGTATGAAGGAAATACTACTTAAGCTGAAGGCAATGTAGGTATTAATGACCTGATGAGGTCAATTATTGCATTAGTTTTTATAAGTGTGACTCTGGAGTGACTTGTCTGCAGGAATACTGGAGACAGGAAGCAAACTGGATTGCAAATGGGACCTGAGACRGTTCTGAAGCTGTTTCTGTTGGGGTTTTTTWKTAGTGGTGGGAAAACAGTTGTTTTRACCAAGAATATTTCTCCCAGTCTGTGTTTTTTATTCCTAAATCCTTAGTGACACCAGAGACTGTAATGTATTCAGGAAACAGTAAGGCAGTGCCCTACACTGCTGAAAATTTGAAGTTAGCTCAGTTTTGTGAAGGAGATTATCTACATTTCTGGAGTACCCTTAAAGCGGCATTTTTTTTCTGTGTTTTTACGTTTGTCTCTTTACAAAACAAAAATAAATAAATAAGAAATTTTTCTAAATAGAATGAGAATTTTGTCTCTGCTTTTTTTTTTTTCCTGAAAACAGGAGCTGGATTTATTAATTTTTTTGTGCCCTTTGAAGAACAGGATTGCAGGCAGGGGCAAGAGTTCACTGGGTCAGGGAGGAGAAGTGAGGGTAGATGTGATGGTATCATGGAGCTGCCTGCTACCACGCACTCCAAACGTGGGCTGTGCTTCCTGATGGATCCTGATAACAAAGGTTTAACCAGGCTGACCTGCATCCCTGGAGCTATTTTGGAGGACTGAGTCAAAAGATAATATAATTTCCTGATATGCATTCATTTGATATTTTTTAACTTGGGCAAAATTCCAAACAATTCATTCTGAGGAAGGTGAAGTAATAATGTTGGAAGATGCAATTCTTAAACAGCAGGAGCACAGATCTGACATTTCTACCATCTATGACAGCAGCTTCTTYTCAGCCCAAGCTGAAACTAAAATAAGCATGTCTAAGAAGCAGTCAGAKGTAGGTGTGCCTTTAAACTGCCAGGAAGTGAGATACAATTAGTAACTATCCCCTGGGGTTCCTCAAGAGGCAGGTTCTTGCTGGAGTGTGTAAAATATGATGTGATGTTATGATGCTACTGTGAATCTTGGATTMTTTCAACAGAGAATATATGTGGCTGTTTTAGCAACGTCAGGATTTCAATAAAACCACTGTATTTCTGGTCTGGGAGAATCCTGAGAAAATTGRTCCTGTATTTTATTTAATTGTTCTAAGCAGTTTAAGGAAGTGAGTGACAACTCWTCAAACTTCTTTTCTAAAAAAGTTTCCTGAGGAATGTTTTACTGGTGGACTTAGCAACTGGCATTTTCTGTCACATATATGACAATTAAATAAATGCCTTGTACTTTCAGAGTGTGTCAGCAGTCAAGTGTAAATCAGAGATGAGCTGCTCCAGTTTATTGTCATTCTTGCAATAGGAAACTTTTTTTGAAGCAGGAATCATCCTATTTTATTTTAACTGCTGCTCATCTCTGCTACATTTGAAGAAGCTTTGTGAGAAATTATATTTACTTCTTTGAGAGCAGTAGATAATTCTGTAATGGCTTGGCAAGTAAACAGCATTTCATTATTTCTGGGCTTGTGTCATTMCATCATGTCAATCCTCTTACAGAGGCACAAATAATCATGAATTCAACACTGGAAAAGAATGTGTGCTGAAAGACTGAAAGACTCTTCCTTTTGAAATATTACAACAGGTTATTATAAAGTGAAGAGAGTTCTGCATACAATGGGCCTGAGTTTCTAAACWGAGGCAATTTTTTAAGGACATTGGCTTTTAATCTAAGAAAAAATGGAGTTTTAAAACTAAGAATTCTCTAAATTTTCCTTCAGATATCAATGACTTCAGATATCAATCACTTCAAAGGATTTGAAGTGTTGAACTCTTTTAAAGAACCTGATCATTCATTTCAATTCTTGCTCTTTCAAAATTTGTCCCTAAACTGTTCATTCTTTGTGGTTTAATCACCTTTGTTGCACACATGTGAATTGCTATTTTCATGGAGATCCATAGCTATAAAACTGTTCTGATACAAGGCTTAATGCCTTTGAAATTACATTATTGTGTGAACAGATGTGCCTGAATAGCATCCTTGGAAGTGGAGGACTTGGTATCTCATGTATTTGTTTTCACTTTGTCATTTTCTTTCATGAAATCCTCCAAGGAGCAACAAACTCAGAGATAAACAACAATTAATAATTCACWGTGGCCAGAGGGAGGGAACAGGCAGTTGCACTTCATTGCTCAGATCTAACAGCTAAGACAGAGCTTGGACAAAAAATTGAAGGAGTTGGTCACTGGCTGATTCTTCCTCAATTCACTCTCAGTTTGGATAAAATGAGTAAGCAGAAACGTCCTCACAAGGCAGTGTAAAGAATAGTATTTCTGCAACCATTGTCTTATGCACACATAAAACAACAAGGAACCTATTCTACAAGGAACATTGGTGTTCTACCTCACCAACAACAGATTCATTTTAATAATCTGGTGTGTAAAGAGAAAAGCCCACTCTGAATTCCAGTCTGCTTCATGTCTTTTCTATCTTGTCGAGTCTCATTGTGKTTTTTTTCCTATATGTTGTAGCCCAAATTTATTTAATGGAATTTGCCACCAAGGGAAGCAACTATTGCACCCTGTAGTTAAGGCACATGCCCAGGCAGTGACTCTCATATTCAGGCTCTGTCTGTGCCTTTGACCTTGCCTCCTGAGGGTGAAGTTTGGAACCTTTCTGTTCACCTGCATGGACTAAACAACCTTTTTTTAAGCATGGAGTTCAAATCAGTTGAAACCCATCCCAAATGTTCTGCTTGAGTTGTATACCACGTGGAATTGTCTTTTCTGCCTTTCACATTAAATCCAGGTTTAGTGGTCACAGGTTCTTCTGACCCACAACAGAAAATCATGTTGTAACAAGACAGACCAGCMGTGATTTTGCAGCAAGCTACTCTCCAGTTCCAGTGGTTTGTATTTTCTTTCTTTCCTTAAGACCTATCCATGTAGTTTTCTTCTATTAATTTTTAAGGTCAAAATTCTAGCACTCTTGATGGCTCCTCTGTGACAAGGAGTTCCACAGTTTCCCCTGGTATTGCTTCAGGTGATTTTCATCCTGCCATATGCTCTTTCCATTTGGTTTGCTTTGTTGTTTAACATCCCTACTCTGTTGGCTTGYCCCCTCCCATCTGAAACACATTTTCCTGTTGTATTTCTTCCTTAGTTCTGTCTTTTTAATTTATAGGTTACTGATCTGGTTTATCAGTCCTCGTGCATAAACTATTTGCTTTTCCTTATCCTTTTTGCTTTATTGAAATGAGCTGTTTCCAGCTTCTTATACACTGTAGAGATGCAACTTAGCCACTTTTTTACCTCAGTTTGGGAAAGCATACATGAAAAATATCTCTRCATCTGGAAAAGGTGACTGATATTCTTGAACTATTCAACCCACATTAAAATATAAGCTGCATAAGCTGGGTACCAGATGCTAATTTTCCTTTTAAGTACACCTGCATTAAGTACTGAATAACAATGAGTAATTGAATATGTAATTAATGTTTAAAAGTCACATCCATTATGCAGAGAGTTTTCCTAGAAAACAGGTAAACTAGTTAGTCATCGAGTTCCACAAAGGCAGAAGCAGCTTGATTTCTTGTATAGTAGCAGCAGTTTAAAATTTTAAACAATCAAGAGTGAAGTTTTTTAAGCTAATGCATCTATTTCTGCTATTAATCTGTAATTAAGCAGGTGTTTAATGGCAAGAATTTAGCACTTTCAGCTTTCACTGAAAATCAGAAACATGCTGGGAAAGTGCAAAAAGATCAGCTGAGCTCAGATTCTTTGGCAGGAATTTAAGGGTGAATTTTGCACCAGCTCAGGGCAAGGATTAAATTTCCACTAAATACAATATTTTTCACTTTTGGTAACGCATTTTTTATATATAAATACATTGACATAGTAAGGACTATGCCATTTTCTGGGCTATGACTAGATTATTTTGAGGATTCTGAACTTACACTATTCAATACCTCCCTATATTTAGTAAAAATCTTTCTCCCTTTCTTTCATCTGGTTACTTTCTTTTCCATAAACATGCTGTTTCTTGTTCCATACACTTTTCCGTTTCCCTGAGCTTTCAGGGAAATGCATTATTTATTTTTATTTGTCAAAATTCCACTTCTTGTGCAATGTGTTGAATTATAGATACACTGTAAGGTTAGCTGAGCTGTCTCAAACCACTGAGATATCTCATCTATTCTCCTCCTGTTTCAGGAAAAAGCTGGGCTCTSTTAAGGTAGTTTTAGCTAAATTCAGCATTCAGAACATGAATATCACTGGAAAATATTGCTAATAACTAGAGCCTCAGGTGTCCCTAGGACACCATGAWGAAGAAAAGGTAGAAAATGCATATTCACAGTCATAGAACAGCAATTTCAAGTAGGTTTGTTTTTTCCAGAGAGGAAGACATGAAACCCTTTCAGGAGTCAGTGAGCAGTGAGCAAATGGTAAAATCAGGTTAATTTAGGTGTTTGAGAAAGCAGAAGAGTCTACCAACCCCAAATTATTTGTCTGTTGTGTTGGCTTTTTCTCAAAATGTCTGAGACATGTGCTCCATGAATAAAACCTTCATAGCTYGTACCGAGCCTTCAGCTGCTTTTTGGGTCTTGTTTGGCTTTCTTTTGTTTTGTTTGGCCTATTTGTTTTCTGTGGGGGTTCTTTTGTGTGTTTTGGGTTTGGTTTTTTCTTTCATTTTGTTTGTGGTTTTTGATTGGTTTTGGTTTTTTGTTTGGTTTTCTGGTTCTTTTGGTGTTTTTTTTTGTTTTGTTTTTATTATTATTTTTATCTTTTTTTGTTTGTACTTTTATTGTTCAGTGAGCAGTGAGAAACAAATTCTGTATATGCAGTTAAAGGAATATGCTTGGAATCAAAAGTTTCAATGTTGAAGTAGTAAATTTGATCATGTCTGAATTACCATTAATAAGCTACAAACTGCTTCAGAGCTTTTCTCTCAGGCTGTACAGCAYCAGGGAGGTGATGGGGTCACTGCTGGAATTTTTTATATAAATTCTGTGGAGCTTGGTGTGATGGGTACAATGAAAGTGCTTTAGACTGTGATTTGTGTTGTAGAAACACACTGACTAATATAAAAAACATAAGCATCTCTCTTGTGAAGTGACATTTTTATAGACATAGAACAAATAAGTAAGCAGACATGAAAAGGTAATTTTGACATCTTGTAAACCTGYTGTTGGTCAGCAATTTCCAAAATTACTACAATACGGATGATATCTTAAAACCCACAAAATCCCCAGGTTCATCTCTTGGTAAATTTGCAAGTGCATATCATTATTCTTCAATATTTTTAGGATATAGTGTTGTCACATTTCTTATAAAAAGTATAATTTAATTTTTTTTCTGTTGTCAGACTTGCTGCATGGTTCATATCTTTCCTCCCTTAAGTGCTTCTCTGCCATGTGGGTTACTTTTGGTTCTTCTTCCTATTTCTGCACACTGGATACCAAGTTCCTYTCTATAAATACAACATATTTTCTGCTGTAAGTTCGTACTACCTCTTAAGTGTCCATGCGAAAAGAATCTCATTTCTTTTTCATCTGAGAACATCATAACAAAAGGGACAGCAAAGGTCATCAAATCCTGTCCCCTGCACCTGCAGGAAGCCCTGCACTGGGCATATAATTCAAAAAGATGTGCTGAACATTCAGTCCCCCTGCCTCGACTTTCTAGAGGATTTTCAACACCTTTACAATGACTCTCAAATACAAGTCCCTGACCTATCTGACCAGTAGGTTTTGGGCCACAAAGTTGTAACCTTAGACTGACAGGAAACAGTCATTTAGTAGCTGCAGGTAAAGAAATTTTCTTTCTAGGATATAAAACCTGACACCTTCCATTTTAAAATCAGTGGAAGCACGACCTCCTGGGCAGAGCTTGGAGTTGGATGGCATCGAGCTGATGACATTGATGACATTTAAATTCACTGTCCCACAACTGAAAACAGCAGAAACCTGGCCATGCAAAGTATCCTAATGAATGTTTTGCCATCAAGCAACAGAGGGTTTTGCACCACTTGATGGTGTTAGGAGGGGAAGTTGTTCAGCTTTATGCAGGAAAAGATAGGGAAGGGATTTTCCTGTGGTTTGGAGACTCTTGCCATGTGTTGCTTTCAGCTTGTCTCCTTGCTTCTTTTGGAACTGTCTCTACACAGCAAGGAAGATTATATTTTGACTACAATTAATACCACTTCATCCATTACCACATCAATATTCTTAGCACTATTTACAGCCTTGGCTATTTTTAAATGCTTCCAATGCCAATTTTACAGGCACATTGATTAAAAGTTGATCATAATCCATAAACCTCTATCCCATTACTATAAATTAAAACAAAATTAATAAAATAACACAAAGAGCAACATTTAAAAATATTCATTACTTTCAGCCAACAATGTATCTCTCAGAGACAGTGTTTGTCAGAAGAAATGTCAACCCTTCTGCAACTTTTGTCACGTTTTCCAGCAGTTTCTACAAGAGSTTGGGAGGATGGTGGGAAGTGTGCAACAGATCATGCACCTTTGCAAATGTGCCTCAGACCTCAAGCAGTATTGATTCAGACACATCATCCTGCTAAGGGAAATGTACAAATCAAAACTTGAGCCTTTGCACCTCATTGTCTCTGGCTCTTACTTTCCTATTTTTTGAAAGACTACTGTGATATTGCCTTATTTGTGCTCATCTTTGTCCTTACTTCTCATGGTAAAAGTGCTCAGTTAATTCAGGAGGTTTCTAGAAAAAGAGAACAAAGTAGGCTGAAATGTAAAGATTTTTTTTGGTAACAATGCTGTTGATGATGTACAAGTTAGATATGTCTGAATTTGTTATTTAAAATAATGTACCCTCCTTGCCTTAATGGACTCAGTAGCTGACACATTCAGATTGCATTTCATTTATTGAATTCTTTTTGGTTCTACTTATTGCTTTAATTTCATCCTTCACCAACAGAAACACTTTAAAATTTGTTCATCTTTAAATTATTTCCACCTTTTCTCATTACCAGAGTACTTATGCAAACCTCCATTTGCAGAATATACTGAGAAGCCAATATAAGTTTGACAGAAAAAGGCATCACTGCAGAAAAAAGGAATMTATTGGGACCTTTACTAGGATTGTCCCTCTTTTTTTATTGAGGATTAAACCTTCATAGCTGACTTCTTAATTCACTTAYAATAGCATGAGCTGTAAATGTACAAAACATCCTCAAATCTTTCTTTAGGTGTTAAAATCTTTGGATGCCTGGGACAGAGGTYTTAGTCTGAGGTGCCACATTATTTAGACATCCACTTTTAGATGCAGATGGTGTTTCATAGGTCAAATCCCGTGTTTGTAACATCATTGGGCCTGATCTCTGAAATCAGTGGGAGTTTTACATGGCTGAAGAAAGTGGCATGATGTAATTAGGAAAAAAAAAAGCACATTCCTGGTTTGAGTAAGAGATAGATTCCAAGGYAGCATGAGTTAAGGAACTGAATGGTCAATTGATCATTCTGGAAAGACTGATCTGGGCTCCCTAATTTTAGTGTTAAACAATATACATAGAGCTGTTTCCAATCTTTTAATGTTTGGATCAATTGTGCTTATACAGAATCATTGAATCATTAAGGTTGGAAAAGACCTTTAAGATCATCAAGTCCAACCACTAACACAGCACTGCCAGGTTCACCACCAAACCATGTCCCTGAGCATCACACCTGCACACCCACCTRCAGGGATGGTGACTTATCCACTTCCTTGGGCCTCCTTCTGGTGAAGACATTTTCCTGCCCCATCTCAATGTCTCCTGGTACAACCTGAGGCCATTTCCTCTCRTCCTGTAATGAGTTACCAGGGAGAGGAGACCAACCCCACCTGSCTGCAGCTTCCTTTCAGGGGCTTGTAGAGAGTGAGCCTCCTCTTCTSCAGGCTGAGCACCCACAGCTCCCTCAGCTGCTCCTCGTTGGACTTTTGCTSCAGACCCTTCTCCAGCTCCACTGTCCTTCTCTGGACATTCTCCAGCACCTCAGTGTTCTCCTTGTAGTGAGAGACCCCAAACCAAAACCAGGATTTGAGTGTGATTTTACAAGTTRTGAGTACAGGGGACAAACCCTGCCCTGGTCCTGCTGACCATCCTGCTTGTGATCCAGGCCAGGCTCCWTTGGCTTGGCCAGCTGGGMACACACTGGCTCATGCTCAGCTGCAGCACCAGGTTCCACCAGTCAGGGCTCCAGTCACTCTGTCCCAAGCCTGTAGCATTGCATGGGATTATWGATCTGGCTAAAGATATTTACTTGGAAAACAAAATAATGGATTTTTCTGGAAATCTAGTCCCCACTAAAGTTCTTAGGGAAGGCTCAAGCATCTGTCAGCTGTTGAAGTATTTGCACTGAACAAGAGCAGACTCTAGTAAGTTAATATCCTGAAAAAAAAAAGGCTAGAATATCCAATAGGCAGTGAGAAACAATCTTCTAGAATTATTTATTCACTAAAAGCTACTCTGGTCACCATCCTATGGTGACATTCCTGCTGACACAGAATTCAGYCTACAAGTGTCCCTGGGTCCTGACCTGCAGTCCCAGTGAGTGAGACAAGATTTTAACACCCCTGAGACCCAAAAACTTTCAAGCAGTACAGAGAGCCACAATGCCATTTAATAAAAAATTCTACCTGATTATTTTTCAGTAGTTTGTTTCAATGCAGGTACTTTTTTGTTTTGAAGAAATAAATTATTATGTGAGAGGATTATTAAGGGCAAAAACTGGAACCAACTCATTTTAATAGTATAAGAGAGTTAGCTGCTCWGTCATTAAATGTTGCACTGTCCTGGGTTTGAATTAGCATTTCTTTGCCTTTCAAGTAAAAAAGAGAAAATCCATTATAATGTCAGATTTGTTCATTTCTATTCAAACTTTAAGCCTGGCAGGACTATTGTGGTCACCTACTCTGATTTCCTGCATGAAAAAACAAAAATAAAATACAGGCAACAGAATATTATCAAGTAATTCCTGTTATCGAGCTCACAGACAGCAGAGACTTTATTTTTCAGAGAATAAGATGTAATCTTGATCCTAATATTAAAGCTGAATGCATAAACTAGGCTGAAAAAATGAAGACTTTTGCAAAGCCATATGACAAACTTATTACTTCCACTCTAAATTTTTCAACTTTGAAATGCTCATTCTTTCTTTCTATACATTATAACCTGTATATAAATGACACTTCTTATTGTGTCTGACAGCTGAAAAATGTTTTGTCAGGARAGAAACTCTCCCCACTCTACTCCCAGATTTTTTTTTTGCCTGCTGATTAAGAGGAAGAGAAAGAAATCCTTCTACTATTGCTGATTTTTATTAGATTTTTCTTGCTGAGGAAAAAATTCTGCATAGAATGCTCCAYAAAACCTACAGGGCAGGCTTGTTTTCATAGACATCTTTATACTTCACTTGTCTTTGGTTATTAAACCTATGGTTAAATAGAAATGTGCATTGGATGAAGAGTAAAACCAGACTGTACCAGCACATTGCTTTTAAGCACCTGTTCCACAGATATCACCCAGAGTTCGGTTGGTAACATCTTTATGTGTGTAATTTGCATACATATGTATCTATATACATATCTACATCTATCTATCTACATGTATTCCATACATATATATCAATAGTCTACAAATCTTTTCTATTGTCTACACAAAACCTCTGGGTGGTCTGAAAACCCCACACAGCTGGTAAGAAGATGTCTGAATTTAGATACTATGAAAAAATGGTGATAGGAAGGTCACTAAAATCCTTTATTTCTTCAAATCTTAGCTTGACTCAGGCCTTCAGCAACCTGAAATCCACGCTGATCTCCCTGCCATATAAATAATAACCCTTGATGGTTATTTGCAGGAACTAGAGAAGGATTGGGGGGTTTCTCTTTTTTTTTTTCCCCTAGGATGCCTTTTTTAATTATCTTCTATAGCTGTCTAATGGTGATAACTCTTATAGAATATATGTACCTTTATTGTCCTTCTTCAGTCTGAAGGAGGAACAAACTCACAGCTGCAGCCATCCAGAATGGCCACAGGAAAGGTGCAATTATGGGATGGGGTATTTCCCACCTCGCAATGAGTGCTGTGTCATAAAATTTCCTGCAGGGGAAAGAAGAGGAATATGGCTTGATGATTTGCCATCCATATGAGTTTAGGACAGCAGTTTAGTTTGTGTTCCTCTTCCAAGGTATTTCCAAGGTGGATTTCTTACCTTTGTATCCAAAATCTCCTGCACATGTTTTGAGCCCAGGCCCACAGAACTGGTTTGTCTGCATCATGAGGAGACAGCAGGATGCTTCCCCATCTCCTCTGAGCAAGCAATCTCATGGGCCCCTTYACACTATTGCCCAATCCCAACAAAAAGCAGAGGAAAATACCAATTCAGACCTCATCCTTCTTGGAACTCTGATCTTGGTGCACTATACTGTTAGTGACTGGRTTTTAAAGAGAAAGCAGCTGCAGTTCAGTTTTAGGTGCTATTTCTGGCTGTGCTGGACATGCCCCACACCTTTGTGGAGGGGTAGGAAACTGAGCTGCCACAGAACTCCATCTCTGCATGCCAGGGAGGATGAAAAGACAGCTTAGGTTCCATCCAGCAGCAGACAGATGCTCACCAGAGATTCTGAGGCATCATCTGTTTTGCAAATAAATTCTTACCCCTACTCTTCTGGGTCACACAGCTCTTGCAAGACTGGAAAATTTGTTTCCTTGAGTTTCTTGAGATACAAACCACTTTGTGTGACAGAAACCTCACAGCATAAGGAATTTCTATAGAAATAGAAATAGCTTTATAACTTTATTAAAAAGGTTCAAAATGTGGTAAAGGAACATTCCTTTACAATTTAATCTACCTCCAGCTTGGAAGGAAATGGCAAACTGATGTGCTCTCATTGCAGCCTTACCCAAGGCACTAAATGGAAGCACAAGTGTTAATTTGTTCCTCTTCCCTTGAAATTTGAGTAAATCAGTGGATTTAATTTTTCTCTAAAGAAATATGAGTCCATGTAGATTAAGAATTAAGTGTTAAGAATGATAATAAGCTACTTGAGAGCACATAGCATGAGATTTTTAGCTACTGAGTGAAACTCTGAGAAGAAACATGAGAAAAATAAAAAATTGGTTGAAAGTCCACTTCGATGGTGAATACATCAAACTTCTCCAATCAGCTGCTATACAGTGTCAACTTACCTGGTGAACAAGCCAGAGGGAGGGTTGGCTTCCCTGCATGTTTATGCCAGACTCAGATGGGTTCCTCAGAAGAGCTGGCACAGAAGCCCCGAGTGTCTCCAGGGCAAGTGTACATCTCTAATCCTTCATCTAACATCTCTAACATCTTCAACTGATTTGATACATTAGAACCTATTAGAAACAAGAAAATAGAAGAAACTATAGAAACTACTGGTTTTGATTTTTTGTGTTTTGTTTTTTTGATGTAAATTGGATTGAGTCATTTAAGAGTGGGCATGTTTGCCAGCAGTGCTTGTCCTTGAGCCGGAGCCCACCAGTTTTTTTTCTGAGGGGCAGTGGACGGTGTACTTCTTTCTCCAAGGCAAGGTTGAAATCACAATCAGATTTTCCATCCTGGCTTTCCCCTTTTASAAAAAACCCAAACATTT
Source organism: Cardinalis cardinalis (assembly GCA_014549065.1). Lineage (NCBI taxonomy): Eukaryota > Metazoa > Chordata > Aves > Passeriformes > Cardinalidae > Cardinalis > Cardinalis cardinalis. Next base: position 5,581,538 of record JACDOX010000021.1, read on the forward strand.
TTCCCTGTGGCCACCTAGAGTGGTGTCAGACACAATCATAAAGAAAATTCAAAACTTTTCCTTGACTACTGCAATTTGGCACAGAGGAACATCACTACAACTGAATGGGCTTGGTGAATACATCATGGTCTTGTCCCTTTAAAGCACGTTCTTCAAGTAATCACAATTCCTGCCAGTCATTCTTTCATCAAGAATGTTTTTAAAATTTTATTTCTATAGAGAGCGTGGGAGCTGTACAGAACAAATGGCAATGATTCTTGGAGCACTTTGCTCTACAAATGGATGCTCCACRTGCCATCTTGACAGGATGGACCTTGGTTTTAATTTTATCTTTATAATCACCTTGAATTGGCTTCACTTAGTTTTGTCGTTTGTTAAAGTAGACTGGAAAGCAAGAATTCATTTTTCACTGAAAGATATTTGAGCCTCAAATACAAACAAATTCTGCAGGAGCTCAGGTTTTGTGYGATGCAGCCATGCCAAGCTCCTGCCAAGAAATCTTGCCTACGCCTGATCTCAACATGAGTCTCTCTGTCTGGCTGTTTTTTTCTGTAAATAATCATTGGTGAACATCCCAGGAAAACTTGCTGAGCATATATGCAGAGAGTAGATTCTCMGGAAAAAAGACAAAAATAGGAGAGAAACAGGTGATGACCAGGATGAACCAGGTGAACTGAGTAYGGATTTCTTTTCTTTCCAGGACAATATCCAGTTCATTAGTGAACTGTAAAACTATATCAAAGAACTGAAATTACAATTTTATCAGAAAAATGAAACCCAACAAACATCTTATCAATACTTATAGGAGAAGTACAATGTTCTCTTGGATTAATAGATCGACGTAAAAGTGCTGCTTGTGGATGTTGAGAAGCACTATTATCTGGAAAAAAGGAAGCAGTCATACTTTATTGATTGTAAAGCATTTTCCTAACTTCAGYTGAAGACAGAATTCACATATATAAGCCATTTCAGGGAAGTCAAAGGGACTACTTGGGGTCATACACAGCTATCTTCAGGAGCAGCATTTATTTTTCTGGGCTTTACAGAAGACTCTAAAAGAATAAATCCCAGCTCATAATTTCCCAGTAGTAAGAAGTCTAATTCAGGTTGATATTCATTGTATCTTAATTAGGAATAAAGGCTGTGCAAGTAGGGAATGGGAAGAGTTCCTGCAGGCCATGGTCCAGAGCAGCTCATTTAACTGACTGATGATTGCCTAACCCACGTGTACTGAATATTCTCTCAGAAAGGATGGCCAGCCACAGGGCTTGGGCTTGCCCAAAGGCAGGAGTTGAGAGCACCAGCTTTGCCTCCATGGCYCTTCAGCTCAGCTCAGCACTGAGGACACTGCTATTGAGGACAGATGAGTTTGGTGTGAAAGGGCATTAAATGGGCTGTGTGTCTTCTGCAGTTTGAAGATATTATTGTTAAATTTTCTTACATCTTGTCAGTATGGCCTTGAAGCCTCCGCTTCTCTGTGTTTCTGTCCCACAGTGCACCACCAAACAAACATTCTTTTTCAGACTTAAAATACAGATTTTTCATCCCTCAGAATGAAGCTTAACTTCATCTGATGGGGTGGCCAGAAAAAACCCTTTTATATTTTCCTTTCATCATACAAACAGTCTAGTTTGAGATAACTCCAATTTCGCCATGGATTACAAGCTGACAGTACAGCAAGCAGATTATTCATTCTTCTCCCTGCCTACCAGTCAGATTCCTGCTAAGGGACATTGACTCAACATTGGTTTGACTGATGGCATCCCCCACAGGTTTTGCTTRCATTGGAAGACATAAAAGGTGATGTTTAGAAACCAGAAAGGCTTCTTCATTTTGGGTTTCTCTTTGAAGGTCCTCAACCCTGGTGGGAAACCAGGTCATAGGAACCCAGTGAGCTTCTGAAAAACTCTCTGACCYGCACAACAGCAGTTTCGCCTCCACCTTCACTGATGCAATCTCTGCATCCTGAAATCTAAATTTTGATTTGCCACATGCAGCTGTCTCTATTACAGCATCAGCCCATTCATCCTCAGCAAGTGGGTGGACTTTGTTTCTCTATTCTGTGAATAGCAAAACTGCAATTAGGCAYTGTATATTCCTATTACTCATAACTTTTCTTAGTAAAACATTAACAATTTCAGGTTTTATTCTGGTTTTATTTAAAAAAAGGTTCTACAATGGCACTTAAACCTGATGCTGATCACAGCTGGGAAAAATAAATGAAATACCACAAAAGGCAAAATATTCCCTTGATTCAAAGCACCTAAAGATACTTGAAGGGCTATTATTTGGTGAATTTTATAACAAATATGTCATTGGAAGCACTGGGATAAAATAGAGATGAATTCTTGTGTGAAGTCCAAGGCATTGCAATATTTCTGGGAAGTTTACTTTCAGTCAATGTGATTATTCAACAGGTCCGATGAAGATGTGGAAGATTTGATTCCAAACTTGCTGAAATAAAAGCAAATKTTTCCAGTGATGCCTAAATTATTGGTATGATTAAGCCGTTTCAAAACTGTGGTTTAGTTTTTTCAATAATTCAAACTCCATAGGTAACATTACGTGAAGCAATCACATTTCTTCCCCAGCCTGCTGTCCCCAGGGTATATTCGACTCATTCCACTGCAAAACTCTTCCTTCAGGCTTTTAGAGTTTTTCCAAAGTCTTGTGTTCAACCATCAAAGCTTTCTTGGTGAAATTAAATAAATCTACAAGGTATCAAACCAAGGCCACTCTCTTCTTACGTCCAAATGTTTCTCTGTGAGAGAATCTCTATAAACTGAACTGCAGTTCAGTTCTGATCACTTATATTCTAAGGTTCATTTATATTTGTGGTTCCAGGATCTCTGAGCTCTGGATTTAAGACCTCACTGCCCTTCTTTTCTTCAGATACCCAAACATGAGGAGCCCCTGATGATGAAGGGGCATCTCAACCCAGCCTGGTGTCAGGCTTGTGAGCCAATACCTCAGTTCTTCCCACATGCTAAATTATTAYATTGATAAAGTGCATTTGTGCAAATGCATTTGGATCTTTGCAGTCAGAGCAAACAGAAAGGCAGGTAGCTTAGGACACAGTAAAATCTTCCTTGGTCACAGCAAAATCCTTTATCAGGCATCTTTCACCTCAAACAAGCACTGGGATGTCATTGCATCTGCTGTGACATTTGAAGTTCTGTGGARGTCTAATCAATGCACTCACAAAAATGCCAGTGTTCAGGTTATAAAGAATAAATTGGAAAGGTTCARATAATGCTCTGTCATTCAGCTCAGTATTTTGTAAAGTGTTTGTGGTAATATGGAGCTGTGATTTCTATTTAAAATTCATGTTAGTGTGCATTTCAAGGTGATTGCACTTTTTATTCTGAAAAACTTCTTCTACATTACTTCATTCARCTCTATAAACACTTATGGAAAGCACACTCTAAAAATAAATTCCTTTTGCACTTCTCTCATTTAAATTGCTTTCAGGAAAATGCTGATATCAGGAAAGAGGCACCCACATCCATATGTTTACATTTATAGCAATTCTGAGTCACTTTTCTAATGTTAACTAGGAAATTATGTTATTTGAAAAACCCTTAATTACCAGCAGAGCAGCAGTCTGTCTTCATATTCACTGCTCTTATTAATGTTTATGGCACCTGCAAATGTGGCACTGGGGGCTGAGGCACACGATTCAGGCAGGCAACACAAACAGAGATGTGCTTTTCTCTCCGGGCACCCTCAGGTCAGAGTGACCACCACTGGGCTGTGTAGTGTGGGGGAGAGGAAGCAYCACAGGATGAAAAGTGTGCTCCTGCTGCAGAAGCACACAGTGCCTGCCTGCAGCAGATCTCCCCAGCTCAGGAGCATTTGTCTTAACAGGGTTAGTTAGAGGAGAAGACACTTCTCGGGGGACATCTTTTCCCAGTCCTTCATGTTGACAGCTGTGCCTGCATGAGGTAAATTCACCCCGAATGGTCACTGCTGGAAGACGTGCAGTGCCAGCTGATGCAAATGCTGAGGGTGCAGGGAGAGGTCGGAGAATGGGGCTCTGCCAAGGTCTTGGTGGATGTGGGGAAGAATATGTGACTTTAACAGTCTTGGCATTGGGAATTGAATTGGTTTAATGCTAGAAAAAATCAAAATCTTAATCTGTTTGAAAAACACATTCTTGTCAATCAACTTTTTCTACAACAATGGTCTCACTCTTCTAAAAAAAAAAAAACCAAAAACAGAGAGCTTTTATGAAACTGAGGTGCTTTCTGTAAAAAATACATCTTCCAAAGTCTTTGTCTTTCTCAAGTTAGTTGACTTTTTCATTGAAAGTTAAGAGATGTCTTGTGCAGCCATGAATAAATCATGGCTGTATAGATCCTAYGGGTTCTCTCCTCACGTGGTAGGTCCTGCCTGGTCACCCACCACCAAGAGAGGCACAGGGTCCCTGGTGCTCTGTGTGAGCAGCTGCTGCCATGGCAGCTTGCTGAGGTCTCTTTGTAGGGACCACTGTGACGTGTATAACAGACAAGAACCACTCTGTGCACTTGGGAACCATCAGAGTTTGTGCGCTGCAATTAAAATGTTTGTTGAAAATCCACAAGATGTTCAAGTTCKAAATGTAATTATACTGTTGGGGGGGGAAAAAAGTAGTTCTGATCTCTGCTAACTCTGGAAACAGTATAAAAGACATTTTCTATTGACTAGATGGTGTCTACTGTGTCTCAGTGAGAGATGGCTTTCTACAGTGCTGTGGGGTAGCTTGTTCTTGCTGTACAGCTCATGAGTACATCAGAAATAGAGGTAGTCACCTAATTACAGAGCAGGTACAGTGTTATTAGTGATGCGTGGTTCAAAATGGAGCCATAATTATGTATGAAGATCACTCCAAGAAATACTTAATTGCATCACTTATTGCTAACAACTTACATCTCCCAGCATGCTGCTGAGTGATAACAGCAGTTCTTCCCCCCACACTCCTAGGTCGTAAAATGTGCTAAATCTCTGCCAGGACAGGGAATGGAGGAAAARAGAGTCTTTGTACCAAGGACTCAGATGTAGCTCCTCAGAAAAACACATTTTGTATAAAGCTGGGTGGTACTGCTCACCCAAGTTATATTGCTCAAAAAATGTCCTCTCAAGAGCAAAAGTTCACCCAAAGATTCTTGGTATTCTTTGGATTTTTTTGTCCTGGTTGTGAAATATCTAAGATGTGAAACTAGTTGTAAGCTGCTGAAGACCAAAAATTCTTAACAAGGGTTTTAAAAATTCTAGGGAAAATTCATAAAATTGTGTGTTCATATTCACATATTCTTGTGGCATGCTGTAATTTCTTGGCATAAGTTGCTTTTTTTTAAAGAAACTAAAAAGTTCATAATTTTTAATTTAAAATTTCTGTAAAATAATCCTGAACAAAAGAGATCTATACTTAATTTATCATATTTATTAAAATCTCCTGAAATCCTTTTTTCAAGTTTTAACTCTATGAAGTGTATTGAGGTCTTCTATAAGAACTCGAGGCATTAATATAAGGATATTTCTAAAACAACTGGGGGCTAACTTACAAATTAATAATTTACAGTTTGGGGAGTTTTAAATTTAAAACCAAAATAGGTAAAAATACATTAATCTTGGGTACAGTTTGTTTAGACTTTAGGAAATAAGAATTTTTGTGATTGAAGAGGAAAATACTGTATATACATAGACTGGAGCCTTTGCCTTGCCTCTGGACCTGCCATAGAGGTGTCTTGTCTTCCAGATTTTCTTTTGCTTGACTGTTCCCTTTATTCTTAATTCACATCTCTGTCKATGAATTGAATATAATATCCACTTTCAGAAAATGGGGAACTTTAGGTATTCCTTGGAATATGTACACACACAAAAGCACAAACACACTCCTCTATTTACAGCACAGACAGACATTCCCAATCAGCCCCATAACCTCACTTCTCAGTTTGTTCTGGAAGCTAGACTGAGTCCTTAAACAGCAGCCTGGGGAATGAAAACAAACACACAGAACCTGGTGACCTTCCAGATGCCTTCTCCAAGTGTCCTAGCAGTGGGAGAACCTCCCCACACAGCTGACAAAACAGATGATCCAACAGAGAGAGCTGCAGACTCAGATCTCACATCTGGGAAAGATGTGGGGTCCTGGGGCCCCACATRCTGCAACCCTGAGTCTGTTCTGGGGGAAAAGGCATGGGAGGAATGGGAGAGCCCTGTGTTTTCTCACTGACCGGACTCAGCAGCTTGGAAAAGGAGATTTCAATGAGATCTTGCTGGCAATTAGCCTAAGGCAGGGRAAAGACAACTGTACCTTCTTACCAGGTGCACTCATGAAAAGAAGGTGGGGGAAATATTTGAATTTGATTTTAAAATTATTTAATAGCAATACACAGAAAAAATAATTCCTCTGAGCTACAGAGTTTCTTCTAACGTGGTACAGACAAAAGTTCATAACATCTTTCAGGAGGTTTGTGTGTCCCTGMAAATATGCCATGTCAAGGAGTGAAAAAGAGAGAAGGGAAGCAGAGRCTCCTCAATTCACAGCTCTCTACAGAGGTGAGCTTTTGTTGCACATCAGAGCTSTTATATATCAGTGACCTAAGGAAAAAAAGGAGGTGATTGAGTGGAGCAGGGAGGAACWGTGTTATAAGAAGGACAGGAACTGCACTATGAAATAGCAGCCAGATGTATAAATCTGTGTGACTGTAAAGGACACTTCTCAGCATGATGTCCTGGCCATGTGTTTCTTGGCATTTTCACAAGTGGGGAAGTGCTGCTTCCTGAACTGGCAATTGATCTGCTCCCCATTGTTAATGTTAGCAAGCTTGGGACTTTACAGCTAACTTGGTGGCTTTCCAATTCATAAAAATGCTTTGATTACTGTATTATTTAATCCAGATTCTGTCACCTTTAGTCATCTTGAATCTATGATTCTATGATCTTATGTGGTATCAATTTAATAAATAGGCTCATCATTCTCCTTCTTGCTCCTCATCTCCTTGGTTCTGGCTTTTCTTCCCCTGACACCCAAACCAGTTGCTTTGCCTCCTAGACCCTGCCTAGCTGTTCATTTCTTAAGTTATGGTGAGACAATTTCCTGCTTTCAATATCAGAGCCAGGCTTTACATCCCAGAGCATTTGTCAGCACCTGTCTCACACATTCAGTCAAGTTCTGCCCAAAATGCCTGGATGGGGGATGCCCTGAGAGCTGCAGCACAGGACTGGGGACACTCTGTGCAGGACTGGGGACACTCTGTGCTCAGGTGACCTCTGGGCAGAAGGCAGGGCAGCACCCAACCAGAAGGGRTTCRATTCTTGTTTAGAGGCAAAGTCACYRGAAAAATGCACTTTTAGAAGGCATTTAGGATGGTCATATCTGGAAGATATGACAGGGATCATTACTTTGGGTCTCCCTACAGACACTTTTTCCTGCCTCTGACAAATTTCATTTTCCTTCACCAGACCAGGGAATGGAAGAGCAACCCAAGAAAATATGAAGAATTTTTTAGCACATTCAAAACAATGCATATTCCTTACTCCTGAAATTTTACTTGATTTTTTTCTTAACAATTTACACGTTTTCCCAAGGAAATTCCCTGATGCTACTTGTCTCACTTCCCATCTAATAAATTTAGCTTCAACTAAAATAAAGAAGTTTTGGCCATATTTAAGATTTTACTAGTTCTATTAAAAAGGGTAAGGAGAGATAGTTGAAATTACTGTCTCTAATGAGGAAAGATAGGCAGAAGGTAACTCTGCCATAGGCTATAGGTCAGACAGCACAGCCACACTCCTCTGCATGGCTCAGAGAAAAGCTGGGCTGCCTTACGTGCTTAGGCAAAACTCCAGGCTCTCCAGCTGCCATGGATTTATAGCCAACAACCTGGGTGTTATCAAGAAAAAAACCAATAACTTTTAATCTCAATAAATAAGAAAGGAACAAAGTATTAATATCCAGTGTAAGGAATAGAAAATTGGTAGCAATTTTGAGGGGGAAAATGTCAAGTTAGAGAAGCAGGAACATTTTAGCTGTAGATATTTATTTTCTCTGTGCATATGCCCTTTTTAAGACAATTGTTTTTAAAAGACTCCTATTCTTGTTTTTAAGTATGCATGACTCTTGCCAATGTCTTTTAGCTGCCCTAAAATTTTMAATCTGTACACAGCTACTGGAAACCAATGATGCCAAAACCTGGTCATACACAGAARGTTGTGCTTATTATTACAGCAAGAGCAATAGATATATAGAGAGAAGTAGAGMGAAATATAGAGATAAATAGAAGTGGTAAAGACATGAATTACAAAAAAATATGTATTTTCAATGGAGGTAGCACTTACCTGAGTTCACAAGGAAAAAAATGAWCAAAGAATTATGCAGAAGACTCCAGATTTATGAGGCTAACATATATAGAGGTGAACTTCAAAAACAATTTTCCTGGAAATTAAATATATAAATAATGCAATGATCACTAGCTGGGAAAAAGCTCAAGGATTTGTGAGTAATTCAGATCAGACCATCATCACCAAGCTGAGAGAATGCTGCTCTGCTCAGGTTGATGTGGAATGCCATGAGTCTCCCCTGCTGTCACATCACCTGCATGGAGTGGATGTCCAGGAGGCTCCATAAACCCACACTTTCTATACCTGTCCCCTCAAACATGTTACAGCCAGAAAATTCTTCCTAACTTTAACAGTGAATTGAAAGGGCCACAGCCACAAAAGCTCAGTGTAGCATGGGGGGAGAGGCACAGGCATCAAGGACTTTAACCACCATTGCCCAGACAGCTGCAGCAACAGGAAGATTGTTAGGTGAAGAGCAGCAGAACAGCCTCAGGGAGTGAGCCCTTCTCACACTGCACAGCAAGGCAAAACCCCAGAAACCTGCCTGGCMGTCTGATCCAAGTGGAAACTCCTGCTGCTGAAAGGTTAACTGGCTGGGAAAGGACCACTGAGCAAGACTCCCTGTAGTATAAAAGTTTCCAGAACCAGTATGAAAACCATTGTCAAGCAGAGTTTTGTCTATATTATGACTACTCTGTTCCCTTGTTTGTTTATTTCTTCTTTTTCTCTCAGATGTGGTCATCTACATTATTTCTGCAGAAAACAGTGTCTTCCTGYGCCTTGTTTACATTGCTGAAGAACACAGCTAAACTATTGCCCCARTGTTTCCTCTGCAATATGCTTTTATCTACTATGCTGAATTGAATGAGTACATTTGAGGAATTCTGCCTTAAAAAGATATCASAACAATGTGCTTTACTGAGATATCTCAAGTCCACTGATTTATTGTARAATTCAGTTTCGTGTGTGTTAACTCTGTCAATGACTTGAGGAGTTTTGATGGTTTTAATCCCAGCTCAGGRTCCCTTCCTATGAGAAGCTAAAACCCAGAATTTGAAAGTTTCATGAAACATTTGTGGGGTTCTTTTTAGTTCAAGGGATACAGTAGGAATGTGATCACAGTAGGAATGAGGACACAGCTTCAGAGCTGAAATACAAGGATTATTAAACAGTGTTGATAAAAAAAAATATAAAAATGCAAAAAAGGTAACTGTACTGAACACATATAAAATCCAGCAGAAATTACCATATCAAACAGATATAGAACTTCCTGAAAATGGGGAGCACACAGCCTCTAATAGGTCATGAATGRAGATGACCAAGGAACAAACACTTCACAAGCACAAGCTGAGATTTCAACATTTGTCTCCATCTTGAGAGAYTTGAAAGCAAATGAGTCTTGGAAGCAAAAGCTATTTTTTATGATTTTATTTTTAAAGAGAAGGTGGAGGAAGAGAACTTCACCTGTACTGTTGTTCAGGTCAGATCAGTGTGATATGAGATTAAACATTAATCAGACAGAGGAGAAGTCTAAATGTCTCTCCCTTTTTATCTGAGACCTCAGTCCCAGCAGAGYAGGGAGAGGATGATCTTTCCACCTGGGAAAGATAAAGATAGAAAATCTTGATGACCTTCTTGTTTAAAAATCTTATCAAAACAAACACAACCCTGCCAACAATTTTGCTCTAGTGCATTGATACTCTCCAGTGGTCACAGAGTCACAAACCCTCATTATGGCTGAGGTGGGAAGTGATCTCTGCTCAAATAGGGCCAGGTGGAGCCAGCTGCCCAGARCCATGTACAGATGGCATTTGGCTGGTTCCAAAGATGGGGGCCCCACAACTTCCCTAGGCAACCTATGCCAGTGCTCACAATATCACAATTGAAAAAAAAAACCTCTCATGAAATTCAGAGGGAATCTCCTGTTTTTTGGTTTGTGTGCATTGCCTCTTGTCTTGGTGTCACTGGGCACCACTGAGAAGGTCCTGGCTCAATAATCCCTGCACCCTTCCTTCAGGTATTTAYGTTTATTGATATGGTCCCRTGGCCACCTTCTCAGGCTGAGCAGTCCCAGGTCTCTCAGGCTTTCCTCATGGGAAAGGTGCTCCAGTCACTGTAACATCTTTGTGGACTTTGGTTGGAGTCTCTCTGGACTGGCCATGTCTCTCTGGCAGTGGGGAGCCCAGAACTGGACASAGCACTTCAGGTGTGGCCTCACCACAGCTGAGTAGAGGGAGGGTATTTTATCAAATGAAACTCAGGATAAAATTTGCCCCTTTGCAGCAGGGACGCATTGTTGGCTCATATTCAACATGGTGTTCACATACCTGAATCTTTGAGCACTTCTATCATCTCCACAACACCCTCTCTCCTAACCAGGACACTGTGAAGCTGGCTGTTGGTTAGCATTCCTGTGTCTGCTGCTCTGGGAAGTTAAAGAGATAGAAGGTGATTACCTGTGCCTTCATTTCAAGACCAACCTACTCATAGTGCCCTGGGAAGTTAAAGAGATAGAAAGTGATTACCTGTGCCTTCATTTCAAGACCAACCTTTTCAAGCTGCCCGGGTGGTGCAAAGGGAACTTGGTGAAGCTGTGACTGAAGTCCATTACTTTAATTGCACACTGATAATGAACCACTGCATGGARGCAGTTATAGTAATTTGAAGAGCCAGAGTGGTTTAAAAGTTGCACTTGCTTAACTATCTTCCTTTTAATCTCCTCTTGCAAGAACAGCAGTGGGACTCAGCCAAATAGCTGTGCCCTGTCAGAGCTCTGACCTTAGATGCACTCAGGTATCAGGGGATTGTTTCATTATTTTTACCCCATTTTAACCCATGCTGTTCAAAATTACCTGTGAAGCATATTCCCTACTGACACAGCAGTCCAGTGGGATTACTGTGCACTTTGCTTCATCTTCCCTGCAGGGACCACTGAAGTCACAACAATCTTTTCTAGTATTACTAATGAGAGACAAAAGCACCTTTGATGAGATTTTTTTTCCCAAAACACGGGCCCCAGTGATTATTACCTGTTTGCAAAGCAGATGAAAAAAAAAATCCACCAGGAACAATTGCCTTTCTTCCTATGAGGACATGAAACATTATTATGGGTTGAAATGATTCCAAGATCCACTGGATAGTCCATTTTCTTCTTCTAGCATAGCTGGGAAGGAACTGAATAGGGAAAGGCTAGGAAGAATAACTTGCTCTGAAAATGTAGTTCCTTTTTTTGGTACAAGAATGTTTATTCCCAAGTCACAACAGGACACCAATGGAAACTGGGTCCCTAAATGCCTTTGTAAATCAAAGTGAAACTGTAAGTAAAAGTTAATGGCTTCCATGCTTAAATATGCATGTCTCAGAAAGTTTCCCTCACCAGCCATTCTAATATAAATGTGTGAAGGGAAAAATGAGGATGTGGAATATTTAGAGTTCAGTAAAGCATTTGGCAGTGTGTTTCATGAAATCTTACTGCTAAATTAATTCAGATTGGCTTGGATTGCAGCATACTCATGTGGGCTGGAAACTGCCTGGCAAATTGTAAACATGTGGCAGTGATAAAGAATCTTCCTTCTACAGTGTTGAAGATATGTGTCTGGTGGCATACACTGTAGGGACTCCAACTATCCACATCTCATTATAGTATGAGTATAAACAATATTAGCTGGAAAGAGAGACCCAAATCTGGAAAAACTGAAGTATATATATTTATAGATCTTCTTTTTGAAGTCTAAAGATCAGAAGTCCCAGAAAGATTGTAAATATGGGACTAAGAGATTAGAAATGTGATAAATTTGGACAGAAAAAAAACCCAAAAAACAAACCTAAACAAAGCAAAACATAATAATAAAAACATACTCAAGGAACCTAGAAATAATTGTAAAAATGCAGTGAGAGAAAAGAGACTAGAAAGGCGTAAAGATTTATTGACAATAATCAAGAAGTGTATTATACAAAATCTTGCAATATGATACAAGAAAAAAAAAAGAAACACTGACTTCAGAATATGTATGACGCAATGGAAGAAAGTCATGATGAAAGACATGATGTAATCGACTAATTTTTTCTGATATTAGATACTAACTGTGCTGATCAGAATGATTTCTACTACTACTGCTTGAAATCATTATCCTTCTCCTATGGAATATGAAAAATCTTCTGTTGTGAGGTGGTGGGACAGCAGTTTGGACACTGAAGCTCTGAGCCAGCTCTTGCCATTGCAGAGGTACAGAAAGTAACAGAGATGCTTTTTCCCTGTACCTCCTAGTGACTACGTCCTCCCTAAAGGCTGCAGTGCTCACATCACCCCAAATACATCCAAGGAAATTCAGAGAAGTAAAACAAACAAACTGAACTATGCTTGACTGATGAAATAACCAAACCTTTTCTAAAAAGAAGGAGTACTAGATATTTTCCTCCTTGAAAATATTTATAGCCATTTTATTCCACTACAGGCACACTGAAAAACCTAAGAGTAAAAATATTTTTTTAATATTTATAAYTTTTATATTTTAAAAATAAATATAGACAGTTCTCTCAGATTCCAAAATATGTATTTTGCAAAAAAACCACAATCCAYGGACTAAGGAGCATGTTAATTAAAAGTCATTCCACCATCATTTCATTGTAGTTTTATTTTGACACAGCCTTAAGATATATCAATTTTTCATYTGAGACTCCCAAATATTAAATCTTCAGCTTGTGGTAAATTTGATTTTCTTTTCAACGAAAGGGGAGTTACTTACCAAATTTTGCAAAAATAGATGGGCTCTACTGATGGTAACTGGCAACTGYGCAGCATGACAGAAGAAAAGACATTCTATATATTTTCACTCTTATTAATCTTATTTCACCACGCAAAAAAACTTGTTACATCTGCATCTTGGGTGTTTTATAACAGAAACAAAGGTTGCAGCTTTTTACCATCAAAAATTTGTGCTAAAGCTGGCAGATGTTGCAATGTAAGCTCTTACTGATAGGTGTGGGGGATGCTTCTGCTTCCCATTTAAAAGAGAGGAGAAATGTTGGGGCAATCTGATGGGAGACCTTTCTGGTAGATGACTGCAGATGCTCCATTTCCACCACGGTGAAAGGAATGGACCAAGTGTTCAAAACTAASTTAGCGAGAAATGCTATAGCAAATCAGGTCTCTTTACCTATTTTATGATCTTATTTGTTAACTTCTGACTGCTTGTTGCCCCATCCTCCACCCAAATCTCAACCGTCTGGTGGCAGGGTACAGCATTTACCAGTTGGTATGTGGATATTCACATACAGTTTGATAAAAAATGAACCCCCAATGTATTCAGCTTGACCAAATGGTTGTGAAGGAGCTTTGGAGCTGAAATTTAATCAGAAAAAAAAGCAAGAAGAAGAGTGCCTGGGTTGGTCTACTAATTAATGCAACWTTACATTTATATAGCAACACCACTAATGCCGCTTGTTTTTTCGGATATGTGGACAAGAAACACACACATTGGCCAAATTGCCAATTTGCTTTTAGCCTGGACTGGCAAGGCATAGAGGGTTTTTTTGTAAATCATCATCCATTAATGCTTAGCCAGCTGAAAAGAGCTCTGAACAGGGCACCCCTTGCTTTGCAGCACTAATGCTATAAATTGAGTGTAATTAAAGGCAATCAATGATGAAAGAACTGGGATGCTGCAGTTTATTCATAGTGTGCCCCAATATGTGATTCTCAGAGAAAAAACTACTTAAAATCCTGGGCTTTTTTGTTGTTTTTTTTTCTGTACTTGTACTATCCAAAGACAAAAAAAAAAAAAACATAAAGGATAAATCAAACTGCAGAAATATTTTTTTAAAATGCAAATAACCAAATAAACCAAACCAGCAAAACCCTCAAACTGGACCACTTAGACATTAATTTTCCCAGTTAACCTAGATTCTTCTTCCACAATTAACCCTTTGGATTTAAACATTTTTTCATTTCGTTTTCATTGAGTTATTTTTGGTTTTGCTACTTAAAACAAAGGTACTACTATCTGTTTAACCAGAAGTGATGGTTTGTTTTTTTTTTTCTGAGGAGAACTGCTGGGAAGAGTAAGGTGCATGCTTAGTCACTCCAGTTTAATCTCCCTGAGTGCCTTTGGGGAGCAGGAAACTGAGGCTTCAGCAGAGCTGCTGGGCTGAGCTCTGCCAGGAGGCTGCAGGGCCAGCAGAGCAGGAAGGAGAAAAGGGAGAGAGGGGAACCCCCCCTCGGTCTGCACCTTGTCCTGCTCCCACCTGGACCCTCCAGGAATTCAATCAGATCCAAGCAAACACACCTGGGCTTACCCCAAATTCAAGAAGGGCTCCTCAGATTCCTGGTGGCTCCATCCTCCCCTCAGAGTATCTCAAAACSCCTGGTCTTATCAAACAGTGCACACTGGTTTTTTTGAGCTCCAGCTGTTGTTTGTGTTACAGGATTGCTCCTCATACCCTGCAGAAACGTTCTGCTTGTCCCTTATATTCAAAAATATAATTTAGGGAATCTGAATGTAGAAATGGCCAGATTTCAATCATTACTTTCATAAAAGTTTTGTTCGCTGTTTGATTTTTTTTTTCCAACAGTATAATAAGGTTGTCAGTTTTTATTTGTGAGCTAGTTATTGTAGAAGTCAATTTATATAAAAGGCAATTTTAAGTTGAGAAACACCATCAAATTACTAGGTTTCTTAGAGAATACCATGGAAAATTTGGTTTGGTCTGTGATACTTAATACTTTGATCAGAGACTTGGGAGATAACATAAGATCACTGACAAAAGCTTCATCTCAAAAAGAAAATGGGGACAAGTTACAATGAAGAGGAGTGGTCTGTGCCTTATAGTGGTCCAGATCAGTCAGCTAAATAAAAAGAACTGTGCAGTGAGTGCTTTAAAACAGCCAGTGTAAGACCATACTTATAGAACCATTTAATTTACCTTACGTTGTAAAGAAGGTCGTCCCTCTGAACTCAAGAACAAAGTGCTGCAACATGAATTTCCAGGTAGCTTTGAAATCAGCCASAGATGCAAACAAATGTTGTTTAATATAAACCCTCCGTTCATAGCAGATTATTTTGCTCCATTATCAGTGTGGTGGGTATTACCTGTGAGGGCATGTGGAAGGCTGTGCTTGATTGTGATTTCCCCTGTTAAAGACTTGCTGAACTGGAGAGGGCTCAGATTAAGTACTGGGTATTGGTGGATTTAATCTCTCTGCTTAGAGTAACAGAAYTTAGATTACTGGCTCTTTAATCTGGTGGGGAAATGTATAAGCCATCCCCTAGCTGAAGTTAATTCTGAAACTCAAACATGAGCCATATCCTTGTTAGCAGTGAGAGAAATTAGCCAGGAAAAATGTGGTAGGACCCCTGCAATTGATTCCCTACATAATTCCCTTTTTTGTCATCAAGTTTGAATTTTTACTCATGCTGTAGTAAAAACAAGATAATTGCATACCTGTTTCTGAAATAATTTCAGAATAAATCATCACAGCTGTACCCTTTACTTGGTTTGATGACCTATAAATCCTCCTAATATACCTTGATTATTGATTTTTAACATTATCTAATTAAAAACAAAACAACACAACTTTCAAGGCTATTATTAAACCCATTTAAAGTTAGCAGACACCTTGCTTTTGAATACAATTATACAATATAATTGGAAAGGAATAGCACATACATAATCTCAAAGAACATAAGAGAATTTTACAAAATGAACATAATGGCTGTTCTTGAGACCTTTTTACTAGATATATCCCTCAAAAACATTAAGAAATGCTGGCTTGAATGAKTAYATTTGAGGAATTCTACCTTAAAAAKATATCAGAACAATGTGCTTTACTGAGATATCTCAARTYCACTGAYTCCTCATGAAATTCAGTTTCACATATAACAGCTCTGTCAATGACTTTGGGGGTTCTGTTGGTTTTAATCCCAGCCTTGTGTCTGTTCCTGTGAGAAGCTAAAGCCCAGCACCTGAAAGTTTCTCAAAATAAATTGGTGGARTTCTTTTTAGCTTGAGGAATACAGTGAGGAATGTGATAAAAATGAGGACATAGTTTCTGAGAAAACATATCATGTTGAAATAAAAGGATTATTAAATAATGCTGAGAAAAAAWTCCATGGAACTGTGCAGTGGAAAGTTGCTCTACTAAACAAATATAAAATCTAGCAGCAATTAGCATATCAAACACATAAGGATCAGATATATTAAAACAAGGCAGAATTTTTACCCCGGATTACTCSGGCAGATTTAGGAATTAAACCCAAAAATTTCCTGTCTTAGATTTGCAACTTAATTAGCTCAACCAGTAAGGGAGCTTCTCCAAATCCTGGAACTTTCTTTGTGGGRATTAAAGGCATCTTTCAGATTATGTTTTACCTTTTTCTGAAACTGCTGTGTCAAAAATACCAGAGTTCACTGCAGCTCTACACACCAGTTTCCCAGAACAGCTCTGTGTATGACAACATATGTGAGAACAGCATATTTTTTACTTGCTTAACTCATAGCATGGAGCTAGAAAGCTGGATGATGGGTACAAAGCTCTGCTTAGCTGTTTCCAAGACTACTGCTATGTTAATGAAAACAATTATCCATGAGAGAGACAAAATTCTAAATGACCTTAAGAGGCACAAAAATGAACTGAATTACCAAAAAAAAAAAAAGTTAGAATTCAGAATAAATTATTAATTTGAACACATCTCCAAAGAAATTGCAGAGGTTACAAAACTCGAGGGAYCTCATCAACAGAAGGAGGAAAAAATGTTGTATTGAAATTAATTGATTAGTACTGGACTCACAGGGTGAGAGTTGGGGTACTTCTGATCAGCTGGGAGCAGTGAGGTGCAACAGAGAGATTCAGCTGTGGGTGATCTCCCAGAGCCCTTGTATGGGAGGGCGTTCATGGCATTTCTTCTCCATCTGTCTGTGAAAAGCCTTCATTCCCATCTTCCTCCTTGAGACCACGGTTTGAGGAGGCAGCATCATGAAAAACAAAAAGGTGGCAAGAAAAGAAYCCCTGTGTGGCAGAAATCCAGCCCAGGGGTGACCCAGCCTCTGCCACCACAGACACAGGTCAGGCAAGGTCCCTCCATCCCTTTGCTGGGGTAAGAGAACCCTTCCTGCAGCCTGCCCCACAGGTGGGCAGAGGTGCTCGTAGCAGGTGTAGGAGCAGTGGATTTGGAGAGCCTTTATTTGCTCTTGTGCTTTGTTTCCCTGTTCCTGTGAATTTCTGAAGGTCTTGCTGACTTTGATGGCATTTGTTTGTGGAGGGGTTTCCAGCAGGACTGGGGAATAACTTGTCCTGTGTTCACCAGGTGAAAGCCCATCCCAGGTAAGGACGAGAGTGAGACTCAAGGGAGGGTATAAATATTTCTCTGCTATGCTCCTGGAGGGAGGACTGGGCCTCTCTTGCATATTTGGAGGGGATGATTGGGGGGGCTACATCTTATTATTGTTCCTAAGCAACYCTCTTGCTGTAGCCAAATGCACAGAGTTTGCATCATACAGTGTCAATTTTTGTCCTGGCAGTTTCTTGATTTTCTTTCTTTACCCTACTGAAAGAGGGGCTTTTTGCTGGTTTTTTTTTTTTTTTTTAATACACTCAGTGAAACACACAGTGAAAGGTGCATGATAATAGAGGCTCCAAGATAGCTGTGCACTCATAATAACCTGTGTTCACATTTAAAAGCCTTAGCCCCTGAGTGTTTCTATGAAAGAAGCATAGTGCAGGCCTATTTATTACCTGCCAATTCCATTTCTTAGAGTGGAGTTGCCTCTGAGCCAGAGTATTTTCTGCAAAAACATGTTCCTGAGGATGGATGTGGGGGTGGGTGGATGGGTGGGTAGGCAGAGGAAAAGGATGGGTGTGATGGGAGGACAGTGCCTAGATATTGCTGTAAAAAATATCTTGGCTATTTATTCCTCAAGGCAGATGGTGCTCATTGGTTACCTTCACCAAAGGGAGCTGTACCTGTTAGTGAGGGTGTGAGGAAACATCTCTGCAGTGAGGGGCTGAGGAAAGGCAAACCAYGGGATTCGAGCAAGATCCTGATGTAGAAAGATTAATGTGTGAAGGTTAAAGGGCTGGGGCAGGGTGAAGAGCACAGAGCTGTTACCCTGAGTTGTGGGCACTGCTCTGCTGCATGCCCATAAGAAAAATGATGCCTATCCTGCAGGAGGGGATTTTCAGAGCCCAGAGGCATTGTGCAATAATGCCAGAGGATCTTGTCCTGCATTGCTGCAGCCACTCTGCTCATGTGTGAGCTCAAACCAAGGTGGCTTGTCCAGCCCAGCTTTTTCTGCCCTTTTGATCCAGCATCTGCTTAAACTGCTCCCAAGCAAACAGCTTAGGACAGAGCTCCTGTCTGTGTGCTTGTGCTCCTTCCTCTGCAACCATCCAAAGGGCTTTGTGCACCTGTCCCTGAGCAGCTCAGCACAGATCCCTGGCAGATCAGCCCTTCCCCTGCACAAGGTGGGGTTAATTTTTTCTTGATGTGCTTGCTTAGAGTGCTCTCCATAATAAATAACTATAATCAAAATGGCCTCATCTTAGAAGCTTCATACTGTTATACAGTCTTATGTTTGATTGCTTTCATTTCCACTGCATTGGTTTCTCAGTAGCTTTAAGAGACTTATCTTGGATTTGCACTGACTCAGGGAAAACAGAATCAAACCATCTTTGTAAGATGGGGGGAAGATTTTGACCAAGTAAGGCAGGAAAAGGAGAATTTCARTAGTACAGCAAAAGAACACATGCCAGCTTTTTCATGTGTTGGCTCCTGGAACTTCACCACAACACTAAAGAAATTGCCTCAGCAGTTTCTGAAAAATGCCATTTAATGTTTTCTGGCCGCTGAAAGTGCTAAACATTGTCACATTTGTTGAAAATGCCAGTAAAAGGCTCCTGGGAATTTTACCCCCATGCCTGCAGCTTTGATAAGTTTTATAACAATCTGGTGTAGTGCAGCATTTCTAGTAAGAACTACTGTGTTTGTGAGGCACTGAAAAATAGAAAAAAAAAAAAAGCACTTTCATCTTTATTCCTGTCAGGTTAAAAATATATGGATAACCAAATCCTTAAAAAGAGACAAAACAGACAAAAATGGTAAGTGACTATATGTGCTTTTACATTCAATAAGATTCCACTCACCATTTTATTTTTTCTGGAGACTGCAGAAGAATTTTATCTTCACAAAATAAAAAATTCTGGTTATAGCCCAAATCCTGAATATTTAATTAAATCAGGAGTAACTCTATTGTAGAACCAGTCTGGGGAAAGAAAAGACATATTTTGGATACTTTGAAGAACTTGTCCCTGACCTATGAAAGGCAGAGATTCAAGTACCTGTGCCACTTGCTTGAGGCAACAGCATTCCTCCATTAATATTTCAGACTTGCATTATAGCTGTAAAGCTTCTGGGTGTAAAAGCTAGTTAGTGTTTGTTTACCTCCTGACACAAACTTCACTGAAGTCAATATATTTTGCTGCTCAGTAGAATAGCATCTTTTTGCCTTCACACTTTTGCATTGCACTCTAGGAAAAAAAACAAAACCAAAAAAAAAAAAAAAACCACCAAAAAAAAAGCAAACCCAACAAACAAATAAACAAACCAACCAGCTTGATTCCAAAGCCAAATTTTGCAATCCAGAATTCTGGTTCTACCTTCTGCCTCACATTGTGGAAGAGCAAAAAGGCAAAATGAATTAGTGGGAGAAAGAGGAAGCATTGACACATATCCATACATAACTATTTTTAGAACTGTATGTCAGCTGAAACTGGCTGAGTTTCTGTGAGTATTTTTGTTTTCCTGTCATCTTCCAGTATTTGTGCACTTCCATTTCCATTAAGAATATCAATAATACAATCATAGAATCCCTTAGGCTGGAAACAATCCTAAAGATCATCAAGTACAGCTGTTAAMCCTGGCCTACCAAGTCCCTCAGYGCCACACCTACACTTAAAAGATATTTAGAGGTCTTTTAAATACCTCCAGGGAGGATGTGTCAGCCTTTCCCTGGGCAGCCCTTTTCAATGCTTGACAACCCTTTTGGTGAAGAAATTATTCCTACTGTCCAATCTAAACCTCACCTGGTACAACTTGAGGCCATTTCCTCTCATCCTGTCACTTGTTACCTGGGAGAAGTGATTGACCCTCACCTGTCTACAACTTCTTTTCAGGTAATTGCAGAGAGTAATAAGGTTCTCCATGTGTCTCATTTYCCCAGGCTAAACAACCCCAGCTCCCTCAGCCACTCATAAGATTTGTGCTCCAGACCCTTCACCAGCTCTGTTGCCCTCCATCTTTCAAAATAAAATATTCTCTTCTGGAAYAATTTTGAGATCAATTTTTGCAGACTGTAGGAATCTATCTAGTTTGCATAAACAGAAATATGACAAAAGATTTTTGTGAGTGTAGACTTTTGATACAGCTACAGGATTATCTGTTGAACTTTGAGATTCCTCATTATAGTACTTAGGCAATTTTGAAGCAATTTCAGTCTGCAGAACTGTGGCATGGCTGAGCTTCATATTTCTGCTCCAAATTTTTTCCCTGAAAAGTAGAGGCTTAGTGAAGGAATGTGTGGGCTTTACACACATGGAGTTTTTCTTTGTTCCATTTTAGGAAGATCTTTAGGACAAAGTCATTCCACAGGTGGTAAACGTGCCTACTGGAATTCTGCCACAAGAACAGACTTYCAGAATTGTATTAGACTGAGTCAGGCTTCACATCTTTTCTATAGGGACTAACAGGATGTCACTTGTCACAATACTACTATCTGCTTGCTTATTTGTCTCATTGTTCCAGAAAGCATAAAATCTMTATTTGTGTAGTAGCCCTGCTTGCTCAAAGACTCTATAGTTCAAATCCTAATAAAATAGGCCTCTGAAAARAAAGAGGGGGGAAAAAAGAACAAAGGAATAGTAAGAAAATAAGTTGTTGCTGAGACTTGAAGGACTCTGACTTCACTAAAGCTTCATTAGCTAAATGTAATGTGAAAACAATAACACACCTGCAGTCATTGTGGAAGTGAGAAGAGATATCTCTGTGCTTGTCAGATCTATCAGTACCAGATCTATTTACAGGACATATTGAAAAATCTYAGGGGTATTAACCAGTCTTACTCACTTTTGAAATGGGTCACTTTTTAGCAAGTGCCCTAGAAGTAAAAAGCTTTTTTCATAACATCAGTTCCATGAGTCATTCCATTTCCCCCCATATTGGTTAATATAATTTAATTTCCCTCTCTTCACCTGTCATGAGAGAATCAGAGGAAAAGGGCTGCTTTTCTCTGTACTTTCAGAATAATTGATATAATTTGTTTGAGGTTTCCTTCTTTCATGGTGCTTTCTTAAAATTAGAACCAAATTAAATGTGTTCCTAGCCTTTGCAGAATACATTGATTAGAGCTGAATTATGTGCAGTTCTGATGTACACTGAAATTTGCATGACACATCTCTCCTGGGGTGAAACTAAAAAAGGAATTTGATTCTTACCCTATTTTTTTCCAACAAATACAGTCCATTCACCATTAAATCAAATAAGTTGTGGTCAACATTTAGAACAGATGAATGAATAGATTTAATGAATGATGCAGCTGCTAGAATAAAAGTCTCAAGTACTTACCTAATCTGCGTTAACTGAATAGACYATGTTTATTAAGGGATAATTATTGACAAGAACATCTCTATTTTTTCTTTTTCTTAATCGTACTGCAGGAGTCTCTACAGTCCCCAGTTTCCACCAAAACAGCATCTTTGATAAATACTGTAAAATCTTGATTGGGAAAATACRTCTGTTTAGTATGACTGCTGTGAGCATTCGGAATTATATAAGCCTTTGTCTGCTGATATGTGAAAAGGTAGCATCTGTGTTTCCAGGGGCTAAGGAGGAACTGCCCACATTTGCAAGCCCACCACAGCAAGTCTGAGCCTTCTGGTCTCAAGTAAGTGACTGTTTCCAGCCTCATAAGCTGCAAGTAAGACTGAAAGGTATCTGGTATGAAATGTTACAGGGTTGCTGCCTGTAAATGGGAAAGGGTCAGCAGAGGACTCACATTCCACAGGAACTTATGTGCACGTTTAACTTGTCACACTGACAAAGTTCCACTGAAAGCAAAAGGAGGAATCYAACAAAGTGATCTCTACTGGGTTCTTTGAGCCCAGAATATTGTTGCAGGTTACTGTAAAACTCACTGTACATCTGAAAAAGTCAGAACAATTTTTCTCCCATCTTTTTGCCACCTTTTTATTTTTTTGTCCTATTTCAATGTATTCTTCCTGCATCAGTTTTGAGAAACAATTTGTTCTTCATTTGAAAAGGCCATATGGGAGAAATTATGTATGCRTGTATGTGTAGAAGAGAGAGAGAAAGAAACTACAGAAGTTGTCCTCTCTCTGCATCCAAGAGGAAACAGCTTCTCAGGTAGCTATCCCAGTAAGGGAACAGCACATCTAGGTTGACTCTGTGATGATGTAAAATAGCCCCAACAGTGACACCACTCCTCAGACAGCCTCTATTCCCAGATGGCTAACATAAAACCCCATAACCTTGTGACACTGTTAAATGAAAGGTAGGTCATATATGGGTTCTGACTAGTGGGAATTGTAAGA
Source organism: Cardinalis cardinalis (assembly GCA_014549065.1). NCBI lineage: Eukaryota > Metazoa > Chordata > Aves > Passeriformes > Cardinalidae > Cardinalis > Cardinalis cardinalis. Next base: position 5,604,462 of record JACDOX010000021.1, read on the forward strand.
ATTGCTGCTGTGRGGAGGGAGTAATTGCAGAACCTTTGTTCTGTAAGGATACCGCCAGGTTCTCCCATGATGGTTCATTTCTTCCCAACCCTTCCCAAACAGTGTTGGCTCTCTGATGATAGAAACGCAACAAATGAATGCTGAGAAAACTGGTATTGTCATGCTTTTATAGATTTTTTTTTTCCTCAAATGCTTACACAGATATATATTGGAATTTTTTTATCAGGCATAAGCCCTGTCAAATGTATCTGCACTTTTTAAACTTTGCAAATGGCAGCTTTCTGATCAAARAAAACATTCATTTTCTTTCCATCCTGAGGAATAGTACTGCACTGGTTCGCTTCCAAATAACACATCTCATGTCTTGCTGCTTTGCTCTTTCCTTAAGACATATAATTTACCATAGCAAGCTTTTCAATTAGGGCCTGATCCAAAACTTTAACTACTCTTGGGGGAAAAAAGCCCAACAAAACCTACATTGCCTTCAGGCTCTTTTAAGCAGTTTTATGTACAGTTATTCACACAGTGGTCACACTTGCGTGACAAGACCACACTAAAGGGACAATATGCACAATACAGGATTTCCTTAGGATATTAACAGTAATTTTGGATAGTAGGAAAGCTACCTTTTCTTCTCCTTTTTCTTTGTGTCAGTTCTGGCGATCAACTGTAAAATGTGACAGTGATTAGACATGACAGCTTTTTTCTGTACCAGTATTTTGATGCACCAAAACTTAGTCTCTTTTCTCTCTCTCTCTTTCTTTTTTTCTTTTTTTTTTTTTTAAGACAAAGATTCACAGCATTTTTGGGAATTAGCTGTGTGATCTACATTTCTGACAGCTGCAGGGGGGAATTTCTGTTCTCTTTCTTGTGTCTGTCTTTTCAGCTTTTGCCAAAATGTGATAACAGATAAAACCTTTCTGACCACCAAACTACCATGTTATCAGTGTGACTGGAAAATGGTAACGAGAGAGACTTTAGTTTTCCACGAGTGTGCCAGCATCACCCTAATGTGGGTACTTGTTCAACCAGCTGGTGAGTCCAAGCGCTCAAAGTGGAGTCTCTAACAGAGAAACATCCCTCACTGGCCAGCAKTGTGCCGGTGTGAATACCCAGAGAGCAATCACAGCAAGCATAGTAGCGGGGAAAGGGCAAGCAATCCCTCAGATGGAAGAGGGAAAGCCTGCCAAGGGGCACAGACACCAGATTTTGAGCAGGTTTCAGGAGCGCCAGATACAGCTGGTGCACTCGGGGTGTGCCTGAGCAGAGCGCAGGGATCAGACTCATCCCAGGAACTCATCTCCTGTCTGATCCTTCCTGAGCTGCACACTAGCGGAAAGTTGGGCTTCCTGCTGCTCTCGCCCGCGATCCGGGAGTGGATCAGCCCGCGATCCCTGGCTGAGCCTGTGCCTCGCAGCCGCTCGTCTGCGCATGAGTCGCTGCGGGAGGCTCCGCGGCTGGAGTATTTGAGGGGCTGGGCACGGGGAAGATGCTCAGAGCCTGCGGAGGCCGTGCGCCCGGCGGAGCGGAGCGGCGGCGGGGCGCGGAGGGGGCGCGGGCCCGGGCGCTGCGGGGGCCGCGCTCCGCGGCGTGAGGGAGAGCGGGGCGGCCGTCGGGGCAGCGCCGCTTCAGCACCGCGGACAGCGCCCGCAGCGCCGCGCCTCCGGCCCCGCTCCTCCCGGCTCCGGGCGCCTCGGGCCCCGATTCCAGCTCCGATTCTCGGGTACCCCCATCTCTCCCTATCTCCCGATCCGGCCGCTGCGCACCCTCGGCTCCGGCCACGCTCCCCCGGGCCCCGCTCCCCGCCGCTGCCTGACTCTGCTGTCAGAGCGCCCCGGCTCCGCTGTCCCTGTCCTCCCCGCTCTGCCCCGTCCCGCCGCCCAGTCGCGCTCCCCTCGCCCCTCTCTCGACTCCGCTGCCGGCCCTGCCCTTCCCGCTGCCCCCGGCGCTGTCCCGGCCCCTGCCCCGCCGCCGGCACCATGCGCGGGCGGTCGCGGTGGGCGGCGGGCGAGGCTGCGGTGGCGGCGCGGGTGCCCCCTTCCTCCTGCCCTCGCCCGCTCCAGGCGACCCGCTGAGAGATGGACTTGGCAGGCGTGCTGCTGGCGCTGCTCCTCGTGCTGGTGCTGGTCGTCTCTCTGCTCTCCAACCTCCTGGTGCTGCTATGCTTCGTCTACAGTACGGAGATCCGCAAGCAGGTCGCCGGGGTTTTCCTGGTGAACTTATCCTTCTGCAACCTGCTTCTCACCGTTCTGAACATGCCTTTTACCCTGCTGGGCATCCTGAGGAACCAGCAACCCCTCGGGGGCTGCGTCTGCAAGGCGGTGGGTTTCCTGGAAACTTTCCTGACTTCCAACACRATGCTGAGCATGGCAGCGCTCAGCATCGACAAATGGATTGCCGTGGTGTTCCCCCTGAGCTACACCAGCAAGATGCGGTATAAGGACGCTGTGATACTGATGGGCTACTCGTGGCTCCACTCCCTCACCTTCCCCTTGGTATCCTTGTTTTACTCATGGGTAGATTACAACAGCGTTTACGCCTCTTGCACCTTACACCTGAAGGAAGAGACGGAGAGGAGAAGGTTTACAGTGTTCACCATTGTCTTTCACTCCACCAGTTTCATGCTGTCTCTGGTGATCTTGTGTTTCACCTATTTAAAGGTGTTGAAAGTTGCCCGGTTCCACTGCAAGCGGATAGACATAATTACCATGCAGACTCTGGTTTTGCTGGTGGATATCCACCCCAGGTAACGGTGCGCGCTCGGGCCCCAGCCCCCGGCCACCCGCGGTGGTTGCCCCGGGCAGAAGCGATATCCCGCCCCCCCAGCACCCTTCCTGCCCGCCCCGGCCGCATGGCGAGCGCCCCTGCCTCCAGTTTCAGACGCTGCTGACAGTGCCAGGAGCGGTGACTTGTGCATTTGTAGCCTTCTCTGTTTGAACGCTAACCGGGCTCCCCGGGTTATGCCGCTTGCCTGAGCTCCCTTCAAGCGGGAGGCACTGCTTTGCTGAGTGCGATCGACCCGAGGCTCGGCGGGGCTGGGGCTATCCTCCCTCCCTCCGGGCTGCCCCTCTCTCCCCGAGAGGAGTCCCCTCCTCTCCCCCGGGAGACTGCTCTCCTCTCCCTGAGAGGAGCGCCTTCCTCTCCCTCGGGGCTGCCCTCCTCTCCCTCGGGGCTGCCCTCCTCTCCCTCGGGGCTGCCCTCCTCTCCTCGTCGCTGCCCTCCTCTCCCTTCCCTTCCCGGGCGCTTTCAGGTGTGGAGAGGGTTCTTCCCCTCTTCCTTGGACTCGCGTCTCACCTCCTCCCTTCTTGCCTTAACACCCTCACTGCTCTTTTCCCTCCGTAGTGTGAAGCAGCGCTGTTTGAACGAGCAGAAAAGGAGGAGGCAGCGGGCTACAAAGAAAATCAGTATTTTTATAGGGTCGTTCGTGATCTGTTTTGGTCCTTACATTATCACCAGGTTAGTATCCCCTGTAGGGGTGGGGGACTTTRCGGGATCAGGGTGTCCTGTGACGCCCATGTGCCCGGGGGTCCTACAGCTAATTTTGGGGGGCCAGAGCCAAACGGACCCCCGGGACTGGTCTTGAGGACCAAAGGACACAAACGCTGCTCCTGTCCACASACCCAGTCCCAGGGGACAGCCCTGGCAGGACTTGGCTCTCCTTCCCTCATCACAGCCAGGTCTGGGCACCTCTGCCAAAAGCAAGTGGCTTTTAGGACAAGTACCGGGAATTAATTACATGCCAGGGGAGATAAAAGCAGTTTAAAAGTCTTGCCACCCTTCCTTATTAGCACAATCCTTGCAAGAGAGGAAAACAGACAGACTTTCCTGATTAGCTTAGGGTTTTTGTTTTTGTTGTTTTTTGGGKTTTTTTTAGGCATAAGGCCAAGCTTGCTGATGTTGGAAGCTGAGCTGATATAATTTAAATTTGTCCAGCCTGATAATTTGTCAGATAAGGTTTCAGTCGGGAAATATTAATGCCTGTAAATATATTGCTAATGGTGCAGCACAGACTTGTGATGAAGTGTAAAAGTTATCTCCCAGGAAAAGCAATAATTAGACTCCTTAAATGTATAGGAAACACCATGTTCCTCAACTGGGCAGAATTATAAGTATCCATCCTCGTGGTTTGCACCTTGAGTGCCCATGCAACATTGTTCTTATCTACTTGTGTAGTCTTCATACAATGGATGATTATTATTATTTTTAAACCTTGTGTAAACCAGTGAGCTGGAAGTCAGTGCAACTACACTGAATTGCAGCATCCCAGCATTTAACCTTTCATCTCTGCAACAGACTATGTAAACTGCAATGGGCTACATCTTTCACAAGTGATTTTTAAATATATTTCCCACTTTCACAGTGTGCTCCAGACAGCCTTGAAGAGTGCTGACTTGTGTTRAGGGAGGTGCACGAGTGTGCAAAACCCCCTGGTGAGGGCTTCTTCAAGGTTGTTACCAAGCTGCCAGTGTCTGCAGCCAGAGCAGCTCACAGAAACTGGCCAGCTTCAGTGCTCTGATCTCACAGTCACACACATACAGGCCATTTATGGTCAGAGCCACTGGCCTTTTCTGAGAGGAGTAGGGGGCAGGTTATGGCCAGTGCACTGAAGAGACAATATTTTTAACACTTTTGAAGTGACATTTATTTCAGTTCCCATTTACGTGTTGAAAGGGATTCCTTCCCGATTGCCTGGATAACTACATCTTTTTTTCTGTAGTTGAAAGGATTATTACAAATATTAACATTACATCACAAAATTAAAAGGTCAGTTCATCATTGTTCAGTACATTTTGAGTCATGTTCTATTCACTTTTACCATAATCAGGATGTAATTATGTTGAGCAAAGTGGATTTGGCCATCTTCTTTCCATCTGACCATTACGAAGCTCAGCAAATTCCAAACGTGGCCACATTTTTCAGGGTGGAGGTATTTCTCATAAACTTCTACAATAAAAGTTACTTCCTTCTTCAAACCTTGCATTTGGCAAATGTGAGATGGTGCATTTTCTATGYGTGACAAACTGGTGCCCAGTGAATCACTACAGTGAAGGCTGAGGGCTGGTTTATGGAAATGTGTGTCAAGGTCCAGCTCCTGTCTGTCACAGGGACTCAGCTGGTTCAGTGACAGCAGAATGGGAAGGGTTTGGGGAAGACATGCTAAAAGGCTTCTTGTCTCAAAGACAAGAGAGTGCCAAGACAGCACTTCATGAAAGGTGGTGATGGAGGTGAGATTGGAAGACTTGCTGCCGTGCCTGATTCCCTGTTCTTCCCTCATTCTGGTTTCCAGGGGGATGGCACTGAAGCATTTTCTGGGGAGGCAATGTAAAAGCCATCCTCCCTGTCGTCTTGCTCTTGGCCTGGTGACTCAGGTTGCATTGTGAGCTCAGTATTTGCTCCTCACTTCAGAAATTTGAATGAGATTAGGCTCATTAGCAATATATTCGTCTGTTCACTAAGAGACGACAGATGAATTTAATCTCTTTTGTAACAGCACTGAAAACATGAAAATCATACTAAGATGCATTCAGATGGATATTTCTGACTTGTTTTGGCCAGACCCTTTATCTTATTAAAATCTGTGTAGTTTTTCTTCTGTTGGCTTCAGTGCAACTAAGTTAGGATTCATAATGCATTAATGGGAACATAGCAATACATCTATGTTCAAGACTAAAAGATATCTTACTCCTCTTATTTAGTGTCTTTGTAAAAACATCAGTTGTGTAAATATCAATTATATTTTCTTGTATTAGGATGATACGCAGGATGGGATAAACCTAAGCAATCGTGTAGCAAGTGTCATTTATTGTACATTTTTTCTCATATTTTGTATCTTCCTCTTCTACTTATTTTGAATTCACTGGAACTTTTTCTGAGCAACTTCAAACAGAAGTCATTTGTTTTTTTAAATGCACTTGCCATAAAAATGATTTTACTTTTAGCCATGTAAATAAGGAATTTTCCTGTCATTTGTAGYAATGTTCAGTCCAAATGATGGTAAGTCAGATTTTCTATGAGGAGGGACTGGAACAGCTTGAAAAGTCAACACCCTGTAAGTCAGGAGCTCTGTATTTTTGAAAGAGGACAGAAGGTTCTTCAAGCCTTGAGAAAGCTTCTCATCTTACATCTTCAAACAGTGATGTCTTAGAGTACAGAAAAGGGCTATTTTATCTCCCAGAACATTTTCTTTTCTTCTGGGATGAACAGAGCRAAGTAGAATACTCCTGCTCCTGCAAAAGGTTTTACAAAAGACAAACACAAAATAAAAGTCCCTCACCCTGCTCTTTCCACCTTCCTGGAGGATTTGCAGATGAGTTGGGTGAGACATTTGCTGGAATAGTCTGAAGGATTGCCCTCCCTTCTGTGGAAAAATTGCTTAACTTAGTTGTGGTTTCTGCCCCCATGATTAATGCCTCCCTCTCAGCTGAGGTGCTGAGGCCACTAATCATCCGTGAAGCACAGACCAGGAGACACAGGTCTGGATGGAGCTGACTGGTCATATAATGATGATAAAAGTGTTGTCTCCTTGTTTTCTTTGGCCARTCTAGAAGTCAGCTAAATGCACACAAAAACTTCCACGGCTAAGCCGTTGTGGGTGTGCTGCTCAGCATACTGTGRGATTGCAGGTGCCAGCCAGACCACCCTGAGGTACTGCCAGGCTGTTTTTCATACTGCAATGGCCTGACATGAATCCACTTTGCATCCGTGTTAATTCACCACAGTGGGGTAATGAAGGTGCTCTGGTCTGGTCTGAGGGGGATGGATTCAGTGACCTAGACCAYATTTCTGTGTCATTTGAGATGCTGCATGGCATCCAAGTCCTTTACCTAGGCTGGCAGATATGMCACAGGATCTTCCAGGAGCAGCAGCCTGATGCCAGTGGGGTCATCTCCAAATGTCTCAAGTGTCACTAGACAGCTCTACTCAGGAAACTGAGGTCACTGAGTCTGGGTGCCCCGAGTCACATGTGTCTATCTCAAGCTTGCTGTGGGAGAGGGGTGGTCGATTATGTCAACCACAGTTTTGACCACTTACCAGCACAGCTCAGTAAATTCAAAAAGTGAGCAGTAAACTGCAGCACTCTCTTATCTCCTCTGCACAGAAGCATTACCACTGAAAACAGTTTTTCCCTCTTTCCACGGTAGGAATTGATTTTGTCTCCCAGTGGCCTTGCTAGGAAAGTTCTCTTTGCCCCTATTGAATGTGAGAAGTACAAGACCCTTCTCCTGCAGGGACTGTGTACTGTAAGAAAATAAATGGTACTTGAATGTTTCATGAAGCATGAGTTGAGCACTGGGCTCAGTGTGAATATAACACTCAAGTGTTTCCATTTCTCTTTAATGTTTAACAGGTTGATAGAGCTCATTCCTTTTGTTACCATAAATTACTACTGGGGAATTATAAGCAAGTGCCTCACCTACAGTAAGGCTGCATCAGATCCGTTTGTTTACTCACTTTTACGTCAACAGTACAAAAAAGTTCTGATCAACATCGTCAACAGGATACTGAAGAGGGACCTGTATCCCTCATCAGGGTACAACAGTTCTCTCGACACTGAAAACGATTACTGCCTGCACAGAACAAACTGACAACAGGGAAGCACTCCCCTTCCAGGGAGACAGGCGTTTGCTGCTGCTGGAAAACTGCCTCTCTCCTCTCCTGCTGCCAGTGCTGACAGTGTCTCCAGGGTGTGAAGGCTGCATTAATGTGACACACTGCATCGTGGACTTTCACAAAAAGGCTCCTCCCTGGTCTGCAGCCAAGCACAATTCATGGCAAAGCCTTGTCCCCAGTGAACAGAGCTGGCTTGAGGGGTTTTGAGAGAGCCTTTCGAGGAGCTTAGACAGCTCTTAATGTTTCATGTGTGAAGACTTGGTATGTCTTGGAGTGTTCCATATCAAACATGACATTCCAGTGTCTTCTGGGAGCACAGGAATCCCCACGTTGGAAGGACAGGTTCAGAGTCCTCCTCTGGGAGCACAGGAATCCCAAAATTGGAAGAACAGGTTCAGAGTCCTCCGTGCTGCAGATGTAACTTGGCAGCCCAGGATGTGCTGTTGGTTTTGAACATCAAAAATAGATATTTTAATTGATTGATTTATTGTATTGGTGCCTCAAGTGAGTCAGCACTTTGAATCTGAGATTGTTATTGTTATTATTATTATTATTATTATTATTATTATTATTTATTACTAGGCATCATGATTGTAACATAGCCTTTAGGAAGTGGTACACATATATATATTTGATATGCCAGTATTCTATCAAGCATAACCAAAGTCCACATATCTGAGTTACTAATATTTAGCACTTCAGTGGTATGTGATTACAACAATTGCAGCAACAGTAACAGAGACATGTATGGAATTTAGTTAAATAGCACTGTAGTTCCACCACTGAGCTAGTAGTCCTATTCAAGCAAGCTTTTTATTCAGAAAAAAAACAGTAGAAGTGACAGATACCATTGTGTTTCAGATATATTACTTCAGAAGCTATCTGTTTTCAAAGGAAAGGCTAAAATATATTAATTCTTTTTAAGGAATATATAATGTGTAAAATATTTAATGCATTGGCTATATATGGTGGATTGTAATAATACTGCACAATCTTTTCTTTAATAATGATCAATTAATCTGGTGATTTTAACTGAAAACAAGAGATGTCAGAAATATTATAAAAAATCTGCTGCCAAATGCCCAGAAATATAAAGCTGCTTTGTTATCATATGTATTTTTCTCTCTTATTTCTTTTAAAATTTAAACAGGTTTTGGAAAAATGTGGGAATTATTTTTGAACAATATTCCTTTGATTATGTAAGACATTTATTAAAATTTAAGAATTCTATGGCATTCAATAAACTACTATTTTCTAATTGAGTACGTAAGGGAAAAAGTAAAGCAATTCTAAAGTATATTTTAAGAAAAATAAAAAGAAAGATGACAGTAAAGTACTCTTATTTTTTATGTAACAATGCACTTGACCCTACAAAGCATTGAGAAGGCTATTTCTGGTCAAACTAAGCATATAAGCATGTGATTAGGCACAAATATAATTTTCTTTGAAGCTAACAGTTCTATTTCTATGCTGAGAATTAAGTACACACTCAACTGTTTTGCAAAATCAGTGTTGAGCTGTCAGCACATTGAGAGGGTTTTTCCCACCATCCACAGTAAGGGAGTGTCTTGCTCAATCCCACTGAAGTCAAGGAAAGATGATGCTGCCTAACAAATACAATGTTCTCTTACCTCCTGCTTTTAATCTCTGGGGCCTTTATGATGCTCTTTTTTTTTTTTTTCCCCATGCAAGTACCTTAGGCCTTTGTGCTTTGCATCTATAGTTCTGCCTGTGTTTAAATTGAATGTACTATATTGGTTTTGTCTTCTTAGTAAAGTATTTGTACTCTCTTCAATTTTGTGTAAATACAGTATTTCAGAAAAAAGAAAAAAGTTGTCTGTGGAATCTTTTCAGTTTAAATGTCTTCCTGTCTCCCCATGCCTCCCCCTCTTCCATGCTGCTAGAAAAACCTGATGTTTCAGTCTCTCATTTCAGCTGAAACATAAGGACCTGATAACTCTGTGGGGAGTGGGAGTGATGCTAAATTTTCAGTAATTTTTTTAGTCAGTTTTGTGCCAAAAAGTTTTAATAGCCTACAGTAGCTGTCCATGAATAAACATGAGCTGAATGATACCTACAGYTGTTAGCTTACCCTTGGTTTCCTAAACAAAAAGGTCCTCACTTTGGGAAAAGAATATGTTACATACAGTTAAGTGYATTAAATTGTCACCTTCAGGACATACAAAAGAAATAAAGCATTATTATTAGAGAAAATGGCAAAGGAGAAAAAAAAATAAACTTTAAAGCTATTAGAATAATAAATTTCTAAAGCTAATAAGCTATAAGCCACATTTTACAGGTACAAAACAGAACCTAGTTAAAATGCTCCCCCTGGTATTAGGTTAATTAATGATGCTTACATATGCCAGTTGAAGGTGTACACTTTACAATACCTCTCTGTCTCACTAAACATTGAGTATTTCTGGAGATGCTCAKGTCTACATGGGGAAAAAAATATTTGAGCCTGAACTAGGTGCAGAACTATTAATTAAGTGGAAATTTCCATGTGGAAATTAAGTCTTTTAGACTTAATTTCCACATGGAATTAGGAAGCCAAGATCTGCAGTGCTGCAGACCAGAAACTGAGCAAGGGCAAGGAGAGGTGGAGTGCTCTCAGTCCTGATTTGCAGTGAAGTTCAACAGCCTTGTTTAGCACTACAAAAAGGCATCTCCCCCTGTTCAGTATACAGGTAAATTTGTCCTTTCTCTCTTCTTCTCACCACCCACTCCCCACCAGAAAAGGTCTTGCTCTACTTTTCTAACAAAGCTGGAAGTGGGGTCTCACTTTCTTTCCTTTGCCTTCCTGACACAGGCAGAACTCATGAGGTTTGTGCTCCATTCTCCATGCTGTGGGTTATTCAGGGCAGGAGGAGCTGGGGGAAACCACACTCTGCCCCCATTGCCCTGGAATGCCACAAAAGGTATCCAAGGATTTAGTGGTACATATATCTGACACGATGGAAACATTCAGCACAGGTTGTGGATTCCCTCTTATTGACACACTGACATTTTAGGTAAAACAGGGGGTACACAGTCTTGACAGCAGGCTTTCCTTTGGAGCAGATTTCCAACAAAGCTGAAGTGTRTTACCAAAATGGCCTCTTGCCATTGACACACTCTTGCCAACTCAAAGGTGGTGCTCTAGGAAACTCCATCGGGATTTCCTGCCCAAGGGCCTGGGGTGCCTTTGCTAAGAGACAAGAGATTAGCAAATAGCAGGTGTGTTGGAGAGGGGGAAATGCCACAGAGGTGAGCAGGAACTGCCTGAAACTGTGATTCCCATAGCAGGAGGTGCTGTCTCACCCACCTGTGGCTGAGGGGAAAGGATGGCAAGCTCTTAAAAGAGTGTACAAGAAAATTTCTCAAAGAAGTAGGGCCCCCAGAAATTTTCTGGGCTGTGGGTTTTCAGCTCCTGGCTGCAATTCAAATTCACAAAGTCCTCTCCTCTTCTCCAAACTTGTATTTTGTCTGCAAAAACTGGAGCTGAGAACTGCACCTCTCCTGAATGATATCCTCCACCTAATGGCAGGCAGGGTACAAACTCTGCAGCACAAAAAACCTTTAATTAGTCCATGCAAATGAGGAGACACTAAACTTTAATTTTTAACACATGTTCACCAAAATATTTCCAAGCCTGATTATTTGGATATTTTCAGGCGAGATCCAGGATGGCATTTTGAATCTGCCTTTTCAGAGGAGGAATGGAGTCTGTGTGCCTCATTTTAATAGGTGAGAGCTCTGATATTCATTTATGAAAAAGAGGGTCACCTCTTCAGAAAGAAAATAAAACWTTTTTTTTTTCCACGTAAGCTCTGAGACTGACAGACTGAGTTTCTGAGGCAATAAAGTCAAAGWATTGCTTAGACTACAGATTCCCAAAAGGTTTAGGTATGAGCTGGCTCCCAGTCTGCTAAATCCTGACAGGATGGATGTACTTCACTACAAAAGTAGTTTTCTTGGATGAGAACTTTAGTGTCTCTGAGTTTAGATGGCAGSTGAGCATTGAGGACCTTGAATTCTGTGAATTTTCTCTCCACAAATTCCTTAGCTCCACTGAAGAGCAGACATGTAACTCATCTGGGTAAATCAGCATCTAATAAACTTCTGCAAATAATCTGTGCAGCTCAGTGATTACTGAATACATATTTACCTTGTCTTAATGTGAGTAATGCTGGTATTGAACTTAAATTTCAGAGCTAATTGCAATGTTAGGCTTGTTACATGCTTAAATCTGTTTACAGCTGGAGTCCATGAGCTCAAAAGTAATTTCCAACTTAAACGGCTCCATGATTTTAAGTGACAATCCAAGTTTCTTAGTGTAAGTGCTTGGACATGACCAGAGACTGATAATGCTCTTTTACAACCGTGGGTTAAAATCTGAGCTCTTTGATAAATTTAGCAGCATTGAGCTTTATTGAAAAAAAAAAAAAAAGACCAAAAAAACCATAACAAGATATTCAAGCCCCTCTATGTGAAATGCTTAAAAAAAAAAATCAAACACAAAACACAAACTGAAGAGAACTATCTAGTGTGAGTGGGAAAGTTTGATTACATCATTTAGAGGGCATATTTTCTGTTCTATTTGAGGTGCTTTTCCCCCCCCAAATAATTACCTGCCCTTGTGCAGATGGAATGAACAAGCAACTGTGTGTCTGTCTGAAAAGCACATAGCATATTTCAGTATTGTGAAGAGCAAATGGCTTRTTCAGTCTGGTTCAGGAGGACACCTGGTTTGTGGGAAGTGTTAATTACACAAGTAAATCAGAGATTCTGGTTTTTATTTTTGGAAAGTAGTCCAATTAATATTTAATGGCTCAGCTGGAGACACAGCAGAGATGACCTTAAGAAAGGTTGTAAATATATGAATATCTTTCAGCAGCAGAAGCCTGGGAGAGCAAAATGTCACCTGGCACAGTATATGCAGCCAGCTCCTTCTCTGAGCTGGAGCTGCTTTTCCCTGTGGCTTATGAATGGGAAACAGGCCAAATGACTGGTCCCATTTCTGCATATCCCTGATTCTTCTCCCTTTAATGTCAGATTTTCCTTGCCAGGACAGAGGGTGCGTGATGCAAACTTGGTGCTTCTGCTCTCTTCTGTAAGTGAGCAATGCATGAACCACGAGCTGCTCCCAGCCAGGCTTCTCATACATTCTCTATGCAAATGAAACATATTGCAAAGCAGGTATGTTGGACGTCATAGGGTCCATATGGTTTTAAAGGTAGTTTTGAGTGTTGAGAACTACAAATCATTCCAGTCCACCGACATCACTTTTTAACCAGATGCCTTTAGCCACAAGTGAAGCACCTTCATTTCAGGGTCCAATCCATTATCACAAGACTGCAAATCGTTGAGCAGTCCACTGTTGACAATAAAGATGCCAAAAAAAGCCCAAAAMCATTTCCTTTGGGATAGAATCTAAGTTTTGTAGTGCATGTTTCATCCATCTCACTGCATCTTTCTGTGTCATATACAGGTTTGTATCCAGGAAATTTGGAGCAAACTATCCAATATATCTTTAAGTTTCCAAGTTTCCTTTCCTTTACCAAATGGATTGAAATCTTCAAACACTTTCCAAGAAAGCTCCTCATGCCTAACACTACAGTGCTTTTACTTAACCCACTTTCCCAATTTGATTTTTTTTCCAGCCAAGGCGTAGCACTCAAATTGTACTTCAATGAAGCCTGACCGTAAGTGGCAGACTCATTACCACCTTCTTTTCACTCTTATAATTCCTGTCATTACATATCCAACCTGTCTCTTCTCTTTGCTTGCAGCTGTCAGCCCTGATGCACATTTTCAGAATGTTCTCTGAAACCCATTTAACTGCTCAGTGTCCTTGCTCCATGGCGTGGGACTGGAGATTGGGTTTGTGTGGTTTGTGTGTGTGCATCCATGGAAATATTTAAACATGTTTTAGGTCTTGTGCTTCATATTTGTCTTTTATCATGGGAAAACAAAATGTTGATAGGTGACCTGTGACCTTTGTGTTACAAAAGGCTGCTGATCACTCCTTGCAGTTCTTAGCTCAGACTGGCTTTCAGCTTGAAATCTGGCTTTTCAGCTAATCAGACCCTTATTGTTATCATTGTTAATGAAGTCTGCTTTAGGCATTTAAAATATCTTTTGGGCTTCTCACCCAGAAGTCTGAATATTTCATTATCATTTTATTCTTAATACCTTGCTGGAAGCCAGATAAGTATTAGAACTGCTAATCTCAGGACACCTGAGGCACAGACAGATGAAAGACCACACAGCCTGGAAAGGATCAAATTGCAYGAAATGTGGTTTAGAAGATACCTTGGAATGAAAGACAAAAAAGGTTGTCCTGAATCTGTCTGTGGATATTTTGGTCAAAGTTTCTTAAAAATGTGCTTCTCATCATGGTTAAGCATACCTCAGAGTTGACAGTGGAGATGAATTTTTGGGAGAAAAATATTTAGGATACAAGAATAGGATGTTCCTCCTCCTCTCATCCTGAGGAGCTTGCTGTGCCAGCACCATGCAAAGAGGGGAGTGGCAGACGCCCCTCACTCATAAAACACAGCTGCATGTTGAAGTTACAGCTCCCTTTTGAGCTTTTCTAGATGGAGTTTCAGTGTTCTTCTCTGGGTGTGACAGCTCAGGCTGGGATCTCTCTTGGAGAACACCACCTTGGCCAGGCTGGAGTTCTGGTAGAAATTTGAGCTGCTGTGTGTGAGAGAGAGCAGACTGCATGTAGAGGATAGTGAAGTTCAGTGGGGAGGGCATTTATCACAAAGGAGGGAGGATGCCTCTGCCTCTCTCCTGAGGGCTGCTTATATCCCATCTGTGTATGACATCCCACTCATTTTGTTGGTGGGCAGAAAATAAGTTTCCTGAATCAGATAATAAGTTCAGGGAAAGGTCCTGACTTTACTGACTTCCAGTGGAGGTAAACCAAGATTTTTCTTGAAGGTTTTCATCAGGAGACTCCAAGTCTAAATTTGCARAAGTTTTTGGAGAAGGTCATGTAAGATCACCTCAGTTATGAAGTCTGCTCACTGAAAGAATCACATTCAAGAAAAAAAAAGTTTGATTCTTGTATACCCTAGTGAACCACCTTAACAGCACCGAATGGAAACGTAATCTAAGGTGTACATTTTTCTAAAAGTGACAAAAAAGATGTCAAGCAGACTGAAAACACAGATGGTGTGGCTGTGGAGGAGCCTGCACTGCAGTGCTCTGACAGCCTCTTACACCCCTGAGCCCTTTYCTCCCTGAGCTTCCTCAGGCTGCTGCGCACACTCCTGCTTTCCTCTCTCTGACGAGCTCCTTTCTTCCAGAGGAACACAGGGACAGTGGTTCTGAAAAGTGATTCAAACCCAGGTAGGTTCCTTCCTTCTTAAACCCCCTATTTATTTTTCTTATTCATAAATTACCTCCTACTCCATTATTTTAATCTCTGGCCTTAGAGCTGAACAGAGACATGAACAGCATTTGCTCTTTGCCTCTCTGCCAGCCTGTCTTCCCTTATCTACTGCTGGAAGCTCAGCCCATTCCCATGCTTCCTCCACCTTCATCAGCTTGTAAAGTTTCTACCTGCCCTCTGGTTTCTCATGTCAGCTGAAAGGCAGGCTATTCAGACCCTTCTTTCCTTGATGCATCATTCTCTTGGGCTATTGTGATGGTACTCTCATTTTTTCTTTTCTTTTTATTTTTTCCTGTGGTTTTGGTTTTCTGTGGGGTTTTTTTGTTGTCTTTAATCAGTTTTCCACTGACAGCCTTTTCAGTTTTTAATTTTGGACAGCTGAGCAGGATTGCAAAATGCATATTAAACAAACTAGGAAGAAAGCTGTGCCCCTCGCTTTTTTGTGCTCAAGAAAGCAAACTGATAAAGGATTAAACCTAAGAATCTTACTGAATCTACTTTGTCCCTTGGGATCACAGCCTACCAATTTCTGCAGTCAGTGGTACAGAGTAATAATATGACTACTGTCACATTCTCACTTTCAGATAAAATTACCAGATATCCATCTATGGCTGAATCAAGGTATTCAGCATGAATTCCTCATAAAAATAAAATTCTTATTGTTAGAGCTTYCATAAATCTTCCCACCTACTGTCCTAATAAGCATAATGAAGGGAAGATTGGATGGAAATGCAACCTACCCCATGTGGATGCATAGTGGCTTTCTCCAGGCTCTTTCTGCAATGGCTGAATGTCTGTAATTGCCCTGGCACTTCAGAGCCTCTCTGATCAAATCTGAAGCTCTCAGGTTCARCCCTTGAGTGTCAGCCACCTTTGGTTGTCAGTTGATTTTCATGTCACGATATGAACCTGCAAAAAAAACAGATAAATGGATCCCAGGACCTTCAGCTTTGCAATTTCCCCCACTGCCATGACATTGATTTGACGAGCCCTGGGGGTGGCTGCTGTTTGGCAGCTGGAAGCAGAACAGGACCAACATAAGGTGGAGTATGTAAATAGTTTACTCTGACACCCTGGCTTCCTCACAGAAGTTGGACTTGCCCTCTGGTACCATGYAGTTTACTCCAGGGAGAAAGAAGCTGTGATTCAAGCTCTGTCTAGCACAATAATCTGCAAGGAAATGCAAAAAYTCAGGAATTTCTTGGGATATCTGTTCTCCAAATTTGTCCTGCTTAGCAGTGCTTTAAAGGAAGGTCCTTACTATTAAAAATTTTGACCACAAAGTTAATTTTTTTGATGAGACATTAGTTCTTTTTTGTTCCCTAATGATAATAAAAGATAACTCAGTGATATGAACCGTTGAGGGAAGTTAGAAAAATGTAAATTCTCAGTTTTCATAGTGATCTCAGTGCCACAGTAGCTCAGGTTGTGACTAGAATGGCCAATGACAGCCTTGGAGCTGCTAAAGGTCTTGTCCTGAAGCCTTGTAGACTGAAGAAATCTCTCCCATAGAGTTCACTTTGATATGAGGATAAAAAGGCATTTCTCACACTTGCTCAAAATTTAGCAGTTCTGGGTCAGCTCTTTAACCAGGGAAACATGATGATATCAGTAGCACTGGATTACTTTACGCTGGCAGAGGTTTTATTCCAGAATGCTGGGTTTTTAGAAGAGCAGAGAGGAGTTTTTGACTAACTGATGGAGCTGTTCCCAGAGTTTAGCCCAAGGTATTGTTCTCACAGTTCAGCCTGTGGCTAGTAATTAAGACCTTCTAGCTGGTTTTTAACTCTCCCTACTGCCCTGTGGTGATTCTCTTGACCCTTCATARCTGTGTCTTGGCCTGCTTTACTCAAGTTATTTTTTCAGACTCCTGACTATCAAATTATTCATTATTTGGCCAAGAAAAAACCAAATTCAACAGCTCAAATTATTTCTCATGAYGAGTCAATGCTTAAGCCCCCATCCAATTTGTTACCTCTTTGCAAATCCTTTCCAATTTGTTCATGCTTTTCCCAAAATGGGAACACATGCTTCTCATGGCATTGAATGCACAATAGCCYGACTGAAGGATGGCACATGGCAGTGCTTGCAGGACTCTGTAGCTCCCTGATGGACCCTGGGACAAGGCAGGAGGCAGCCCTGAAAGTGACACAGCACCACCACCCTGCCCTCCCCACACAGGACTCTGTGCAACCTGCAATTGAAATAGAAATCTAGAAACCAATGAGTTTTTACAAATGGCTTGGAGAGCCAGGATGCTGCATGTGGGTCTGGCATGAGCTATGCCCATGTTAATGAAGCTGGGAGAACAGCACTGGTGTCAGCAGGCTGTTTGTGATGGCTCTGTGGGGCTGGGTATTGTGCAGCTGAAAATCCTGGCAGCATRGGATCCKGCATGAGCTCCAGGACAGCCTCCAGCCTGGTCTCTGCCCCTCTGATATCTCCATCCAGTACCTTTGGTGGCAATTCAGCACATCCTYAATCTGAACGCGACGAGTCGAGCAYGCCTGAATACCACAAGCTAGASACATTGTCTTCCAATGATTTTCTGGGGGAAAAAAATGATGGTTTTATATTTGATCTGAAGTTTCCACTGGAAGATGTTTTGATACACTAATAGATGTTTTGCAAATTCTTTGAATAAATGCAGAAAATAAAATTTTAACTAAAACCYCTTATCTTTTAAAATTTTCTCTGTTTATTTTTTATAGGCTGTGCCACTCTGAAGAGTTGGAACATTGTTATAAAAAACCCAAATATTACTACACATATTATCATGGCGCAGATATTTAGCGTGGTATAGATTCTCAGTATCCTGCTATGTAATTTTAAAGTGCTTAAATATATTTTTAAACATTTTGTATTGACATATTTAACACYATTTTTCTCCTGGTGTTAAGTCAGACTCATGTCTCAGAAGTSTATTTCTGAAAGTGAAGTTAAAATCCTCAGAGCAGTGATGCCAGTATCACCTGAAATGGCTACTGGCTCTTGCTATCTGAGGTGAACTCCCAGTTTTCTGGGGAGTGCCAGCCTTGGAGGAATTTATTTTTTCTTTGGAAAATGCCAAGGATCTGCTTTAAAAGCATCAGGGTCTCTTAAGTATTTCCCCCATCGGGTATCTATAAACTACAGCACTCCAAATCACTTTTTCAAAACGCTTCCCAGCACCTCTGTGAATGTGAAAAGCAAGCCCCAGAGAACTTCTTTTGAATGTTTTGGCATTAATGTTCTGTGAGACAGGGAGAAGAGATGAAGTGAAATGAATCTCAAAATAGTACTGTCAAGTTCTTTTCTGGTAGAACTTACATTAATTTTTAATACTCCATCTGTGATCAGAAGAAAAGAAAGATCTTTAGTTCTCAGCACAGATCTTTTTTGAGCACACATTTTTCCTTGTAGCTGTTACATATTCAGCTCTATGATTCACGAACATATTTGTATTATTTTTCTTGCTTTATGGGAGTCAGGCAGAGTCACCTTTGGGCCTCATCTTGAACAAAAACAGCAAAATGCATCACCAGTAACCCCTCAGCAGTGATCCTGCTTTGCTACTTTACATGTGGGAGTAATAAGAGGCAGCCTTTGAGAGGATAACAAGGTCCTTATGTCAGCCCTATCTCTTTAATGATTAAATTTAAATAATATTGTGTGCTTATAGCAGGATCTGGTGATCAGTGCATGCTATTTTGCACATGTTCTGCTGGATATAGAATCATATTTATTACTGTTGTCCCTTTGTGGTCTCGTTCTACCATCTGGTGCCAGGTTCCTTTCCAGTCTTTTGTATCATTGGTGCCTTTGATCATAGATGAATTTTAACTAGATATCATTTTCTCCTGTCATCAAAAGAAACTTTCTGAGCAGCTTCATTTCTTACTGATTAACTGAAACAAGCACAGAGACCACATGAAGGGTAGRCTAAAGGAAAGGCATGTAGCCAGTTGAATCTTTTGGGGATGGTAGGGCCTTCTCCTGTTTTAATTGTGTTCTTCTGCATTATGATAGGATCAGCTCAGTGAATCACCTGGATGTGGTATAAGCAACTAATTTTGTGGGTCAGTGACTTAGTTAATCTGTGACAAGTCAGAAGATAAAACCAGAATTTAATTATCACTGACAGTACTTGTATTGAATTTAAATAATTCAAATATTTTTCAAGAGCTGCATTTTTAACATGTATTATAGTTAATCAGGAAGGAAAAAWGTATCTGTGATTATAATATTAAGTGAGGGAAGCAAACCCACTCACTCATTGCTTGCTTTTGTTTCCAGCTTATGAGGAAAAACTGGGRGAAAGAAATTGGCAAGACATGTCAAAATAAAATTAAAAAAAAAATAAGACAAATTTTGCATGGAATTGAATTTTTTGTGAATGGTGAAACTGGTTCACATTAAGGGGGTTTACTGGAGCATTACTCTTTCTCCTTTAGTAAGTTGATCAATAATGATGAAAAATGACTGGTAGAGGCTACAGGGAATTTTGAAGTATTTGAGACATGTAGGCAGTTGCAGTCCATGATCCATTCTAAGTTAAAATTTCAGGATACAGTGTGTAGGAAAACAGGAGAACTTGTTCTTGTGGTCTTTTCTTTATAGTCTCTCAATCAAATTTCCAGCACTCAATGTTTATGTGTGGCAGTTTCTAAACTGAAGTTTTTAATCCTGTGGGTCATAAGGGGAACAAATTGAAAGTTGAGATAAAAGGTACCACTGAAAAAACTCTCAGTGAAAAAGTTAAAAGCTCCCCAAGTGTAATGTAGATGGTGCCAGAAGGCACAGAGAAACATCCCAAAATATCTGCTTAAGTGCAAAGCTCAGAATAGCCTGTGTATCTTTAGAGGAAATTAGCCATCTCTCTTATCCAGATGCATGTTMATTTGAATTAGAAATCTTTGTTTGGGGAACAAATCTGTTTTCCTTTTTTAACTTAACATCTAGAAGCTGGAAGAGAAGCCCTTGTGGGCCTTTTCCAGTTTTCTGCTGTTACATGAAGCTCAATCCATTCTTTGGGAGATAAGGTCTTGCAAAGACAGGTAGAATAGGGTTGGATTTTTTGAAATATTGCTATTGCTTTGTAGGAAGTTGCTGATTTACTCCCTGCCTGTCCTGAGACCAGCTCTTCTTCACTGCCCTGTTTTTCAGAAACTGAAAAAGGGAGGAAAAACCCCAAAATAAACAAAACCCACAGAATGCAATTGGTTGCTTCTGTGCAAAAGAAAATATCTCCTGGATTAATTTAAACTGCTGTAAAGTCCTAAAACCACAGCTGCTGACTTTGTGCTGGAGCAGATACGATGCTGCCAAACACTTTCTGCCAGCTTCACTAGCACCTAGTAGGGGAGAGAATAACAAGCCATGAAGGAGCATTTTCATCTGGTCTCTGTCTGTTTGTCCTTCTGAAAAGTTATCTAGACAACACTGCTTCTGTTTAATGTTCAACCTCCTCTCAGCAGAGTCAAAATAAAAAAGAACCAGGTAATGAAACCCTGTCTAAATCTAAGATATTCCTCTGCYAAATTTATCTTACAAGAGTAAGAATCATGAGAATGCAAGCAAGTTAAATGTACTGTATTTAATCCCACTCTGAGTACCTGCCAAGGACATAAACCATTTTTGGTATTTAGTCCAGTCTGAGGATTTCTGGATTGCTGCTGTACTGTGGACTGTAGGCTAACAGAAAGGTCAGGTCAGGAAAACACAGTCAGCAATAGCAGCTAGTGAAATTACCTACCTTTATTGATTGCAGTGACTCAAATGCAAATGATGGAACCCTGGTGATGTTGTTACATCTGCTTAACAGTCTGGGATTCTGCTTAATTTTTAAGATTCTTTTAGAACTGGAGTGAAAATAGTATATTTAACCCTAAGCCAGAACTTGTTTTCAACTTCCTAAGATGAGAAGATTTACTAAACACAGCAAYGAAAATAGAGAGGTTGAGAAATCCCTCTATTCCCAACCACCCCTGCCCTAGGTGCTTTTAATGCTTTTAGGTTTGGTCATGCAGCTGTGAAATTCCTGCTAGTCCCATTTGATATAGTCAGTGTAAGCACACAACAAAAATATGAGAAGGGCAAGTGATATACACAAACTGCTTACAATGGGCTGAAAAAAACCCACACAAGTTAGAAATGCTGGAAGGCTGGAAATATTGTACAAGTGGTAAGCAGTATCTGAACTACTGCTCCCCTCAGAAAGGTGCAGGTCTACAGAGGAACCCAGAGGTGACAAACATGCCAAACCTTCACAGAAAGACACACTGTAAATCCTGGGATCAAATCCCTTGGAAAGGAAGAAAAGAATAGGCAATCTAAGCTAAAAGTGAAATAACCCTTCCAAACCTTCTGTTTTCTGTACCTTAGGGCATGAAAGCATTAAAAAAATTTATAGATGGTGGTGACAAACTGATAAATTTACCTTTGTTTTAATTACCTGAATGTCATTCTTAAGCCCCATCCATCCTACTTATGCTCTAAATTTTTCATCCTGGTATCAAACAGACACCCTGATTGAATGTCAATAGTCCCTGAAAGCTGAGGAACAAAGAAGCTTGGAGCTTGCCAGCTACCTACAGCTTTATTTAGTTGATGCAGTGGAGGTTGTGAAGGATGGGATGCTTGTGGTGTCATCCAGGCAATGAGGACATGTGCAAGTTCAGACAGAAATGAGGGTGAGTCCCACGGTGGCAAGCACACACACATGACTCCAGACAAGCTGCTTTGCCACCAGCACTCTCAGAAGTGCACAGAGCCCAGTCCTGCTGTCCCTCTGTGGCTGCTCAGTTTGGAGGCTCACTGGTGAAAGCAGAAATGCTCTCACTCTGGCTTCACAGGCTGGCTCACACTCACAGACTCCTCAAACATCAGCACAAGCTCAGGTCATGTCTGCACCCTGGGCCCTTTACCCAGCCCCTGATCCACACCTCAAGTCTTTTCAAGTAAGTCCTCTCCTGCTTGCCTGCTAATCCAGACTGCACACAGGACTGTGTTCACTTGGGAAATATAAACCCTCCTGGTCTCYCCAGAGGCTGACACCTAGACCCGGCAGCTTCCACCTCAGTCTCTCAGCTTGCTGGCATTTTGACCATTCAGCTTGCATATCTAGGTCAGAGAGGGAGATTACATAGTAGGAGAAAAACAAAAGTTAAGGATTGAACATGAAAATAGACTGGACTTTAGTGATCAGGCACAGGACTCAGGCAAGTGTACAGCCCCACAGCCTAACTGCATGCAGCCATCCCTTTTATTCTCCTCCTCTGATTTTCCTGCTCTTGGCCTCTCTGATCCACACTGGCTCTTTCCCATTACTCCTTCCCATCATAAGTTTTATAATATTCAGTAATAATGACATTGACCACATTTTAAAACACATGGTCCCAAAGTATGTGGCATCTACATTGGCAATGGTGTCTGAAGTGCAGTGGAGGCGAGAAATCACTCACAAGGACATAGTGCCTAGGCTGGAGGGYAGCAAACAGAGAAAATACAGGCAGRAWAACATGCCAACAAAAAAGAAGTGAAAAGCTGACAGGACTATAGATAGTACAGGATTAGTTCTGCAGCAGGGTTCACTGCCACAAGCACTGGGATGTATGTGACAGAATCTCCCCCTGATACCCTCAAGGGCTGCAGAAAACTGCAGTACAGACATGGGCATTTCCAAGGGCTGAGGGTTGGCTTCTGTCTGTAGGTATAACCTCTTCTGCCTTCTGTTGTAAAAAACTGAGCCACATCACTTTGTTTAGTTCTGAGCAGCTTATTTTTCCTCTTTAACTGGGCACAYAGCAAGCCTCAGGCTTGGACAAACCCTCAGCTGTACCTGAGCACTCAGGCACAAGTGTGGCAGATTGGTACTCAGAGCAGCCAGTTGTTGGGGAATTAGGCAGAWGGTGAAGTGTTCCTTCCCTTGGAGGCCACACTTCCCGTGCTTTGTTGTTACTTTTTTTCTTAAGGGTCCAGCCATGTTGCTGTGTGATCAGGATAAAAAATAAGGCAGGTAAATAGTATTCCTGTCCTTGGAAGTTTGTTCTTTGAACCCTGATAGGCTTTGGTACTGTTTAGACAGGGCAGACCCTGCAGTCTCCAGACCTAGAAGGAAATCCTGGAGATAAAAACCCAACCTGCCTTGCAGAGCCTGGAAGCAGAGGACATACTTGACTGCTGAGCTTCTCAATGCATCCCTTTCAAATGAGATGAGACTTCAATTACTTTTTGAGACACACACAGCATTCTCCTGCCCTGTCAGCCTCTTTAGTGGTTTCCCTATGGGGGGTTCATTTGATTACATTATCATACGGCACCATAACTCCCTACTGATCTCCAACACTGAGCAGCAGGAGCCAGCATGCTCTGCCTGCAAGGACAAATTCTCTGCTCTCCTGTGTAAGCAGGTATCTGTTCTCAAAGGAACATGCACTGCCTGAAAAAGACAGGATGCTTTGGTCTGTTTAGATCTAGATTTTGAGGGGAAATTCCCTTTTTCCTGCGATATGGGATGTTTTCTGATGTGGAGGTAAGAAATGAGGAATTTGCATCTTAATTAATGTACGCTTCTCCACCATAACTGTTGCACAGAAATAAAAACATACAATACATATTTCTTTAAAATATACTGAAAAAAACCCATCAAAACCAACCAAACAATAAAATTAAAAGATCAATTTACTTTAAATTTAATGTAGATTTACATTAAGTCCAATTTAAACCTTATAATGCTGTCCTGGAATCTTATCTAATCATTTGTGAAGTTATTATTTTTTTAAGTATAGACAGAAAATACTGGAATCCCTCCAGACAACTCGATCTTATCTTAAGTAAAATGCCTAGGAGGAGCCTGCAGAGGGGGATCCTGGTGGCTGTTCTGTGTGTTCCCATTCTCTATGTGCTGGAGGGATGCAGCTCAGAGTCCTTTCACTGTCATGTTATGTTCTAAACTTGCAGTTAAGTATGTGATGAAATACCACAGTTTGAGGAAAGTTGCTTTCAGTTGTTTGCTTTTCTGTCTCTTCCCCTTGCTCTCTCCAGACAGTTCTCTTGGCTTCAGAGAGACACGCATTCACGAATGTCCCTCGTCCCTTAGGAGAAGTGCTGGATGGAGACCAAAGGGACCTGCAGGAGCACAACCCTGCGGGATCCCCCCTTTGCTCAAACTGTTTATGGAATTGTAAACCAGGCTGCTGGAGGGAGACGGTCTGGAGGCAGAGGGGAGGGGGAGCTCATTCCTCCTCCCTCTGTGTCTCAAAGCCTTTTGCTTTCCAAGCTGAAATGCAGCTGAAATCTGACGCCTGGACTGCACACACTGTGAGACGTGGGCATGCCCTTGCAGTGCACTGATTTCCTCTGCAGCTCGGAGAGCCAGAGCCGTGCTGAGGCTCGGCAGAGGAGTCACTCCATCAGGCACTGAGTGCCACATCACTGTGCTGCTGTGCAAGGGGCTCCAGCATGGTCCTGAGGCTCCTGCTCCTCCTCGCTGGGCTGCTTAGGGCCACCAAACCAGCACCGCGCTGTGAAACCGGCCAGGAGACCCTAGGTAAGGCTAACCACCCCAAAAGTCCTCCTTCTTCTCTTCTTCCTTCTCCTGCAGAGAAGTAAAGAGTTTCAGCTTCAAGGGGAGGGAGACAGGAGCTGTCACTCTCCCCTAGAGATGAGGGGGATCGACTCTTTGGAAATCTGCATACTGCCGGTGGTGAAACTGGGAAGCATGGATGGGAAGGTGGGAGGTGTGTGGCTGTGCAACAGAAAAACAAGGCTGTGATGTCAAGGCTGAYAAAGATTCCTCAGCACTGTCTTTAAGGCTGTCACAGAGGTGTCTTTCTGTCAATCTGTGCAGCTCCCAGTTGTAAGGACCACCCCCCCCACTCTAATGGGGAATGTTGAAGGTTCACCTCATCTCTGGCCTTGCCTTCTAGGAATGTGGTAGTCAGATTGCAAGAAGGCAAGAAGGTGACCTTTTGACCTGCTGTATGCTTTTCTGCTTAAAAAAAAAAAAAAAAAAAAAAAAAAAAAGCTTTTCCTTACATTTAGCTTTAGGTCATTTATTTCAAGTCCAAAGTATGAGATTTATTAGGATCTGACAGCTGTAGGGTGTGTTTTAGCTTGCTATAAGCAATATGGAATTTGTTGGAGTTGATAGGCTGGAAAAGCAGATTTACCCTTTAGAATAAAGGTCAAACAGGAACATGCTGCTAAATTAATTGAAAGTTTTGATTCAGTAACAACTTGGCTAATAAAATATATTAACAGTGCCTTTTAAAAATACATGTTTTTTTA
Source organism: Cardinalis cardinalis (assembly GCA_014549065.1). Lineage (NCBI taxonomy): Eukaryota > Metazoa > Chordata > Aves > Passeriformes > Cardinalidae > Cardinalis > Cardinalis cardinalis. Next base: position 5,629,729 of record JACDOX010000021.1, read on the forward strand.
TCAAGTGTGCTTAATTATGTGAGGACAGTGGAGACATGAATTTCAGTGTAGTGACAAGGTCTATTCCAGGAAAACTATTTTCAGAGACTTTAAACTTAAAATGAGTCAGAAAAATATTTATTTTATGGGATTACAGGAAGAGATAAGTTAACCTGAAACTGACCTTAAYGCTACCCAAGGAAATTCAACTATATTTCAGYGCTTAAATATAAGCCATAGACTGTCACTGGCATTGAACTGCTACACAGTACAGTCCATGTGCCATGTACTGCATATAATTTGAGAGTGCTGTTCCCATGAACATCAAAGTGAGGTCTACCACAGCCTAAAGGGATTTTATTTTTGGATAAAGCTGCACAAAGAGAAGAGTTGTAGACTATTTACAGCCAATTACAGGAAGAAGCTGTGTGGTTTGCAGCATGACCTTTCTCTGTGAGGTATGATTCTGCCCCAGTTCCAGCTGATCAGGGTCTTGCCATGGGATATGAACCCCAGCAACCACAAATGTATGGATCATTGAGGGGTGACTCTGACAGTGTTCTGTGTGTGTTGGCAGCTGTGGTGCCTTTAGGGCAGGGCTTGCAGAAAGGCAGCTGAACATGCTGCTGGAGGGATGGCTAGAGGCAGGGAAAGGGAGCTGTCAATGGCACCRCATGGTGTGCCAGGTAAGGCACACACTGCCCACTGCAGGGCTGTTGGGTCAGACAATAACGAGGCAGCTTGGACATTGAGAGACCTGACAGATTTCTCCAGCGTCTTTCTTTTCTAAAGGGGGTATAAGATCATGTCAGGCCACATGAAAATAAAGGGGCCTGCAGTGATGCACATGTTCACAAATGGACCTTGCAGGGGTCTCCTCTCAGCGTTCAGGGCTTAGGCTGTATCTTCAGCTGTAGCAGTGGGGTTTTCTCTCCTGTTTTGGGATCCATGGTGTAGGTCTTGCTGTATCCCAATGGTCAGACCTAYAGTGCCCTGTAAGAGGAGACCAGCCTGGGGTTGCTCTTGCAGGAAGGAGCGAGTACAACTGTCTGGCTCCCAGCAAGGCTGGAGCTGCTTTCTACAGGCGTCCTGGTGGTATTTGTTCTGCAGTGACTCATTTTGCTTTTTTTTTTTTTTTTTTAATAAGAAGCCAAAATGAAACATGATTTACAATACCAAGATCCTTTGAAAATGCTTTGCGCTTTTCTGTTAAGAAAAATAAGGAAATGATTACTGTCATCCAGCTCCACCATTCGACACAGGCATCATACACTATGTGGTGAGCTTTTTGGGCAGCAGCTGGGAGCYGTGGCACTGAGAGGGGCCAGATGCWTTCTCCCTGGCTGTGTCCTGTATCCCTGGGCAGTCAGTAAGCTCTGTCTCCCTCAGATAAGATGCTACGAGGTCCCATTGTCAGACCCTTACGAGTTTAACTGGTCTCTTAGCCTATAGTTTAGGTGAGAAAAGTGCAGTTTAGCATGTTTCCTCTGAGAAATGGCCAAACATTTTCAGAGGGAGCTAATAAAACAAGCTTCCTCTTTAACCAAGTTGTGCATCTCTGCTGCTGACTGATGTAGTCCAGTGGTAATTAGTTAAATGAAGTGCTTTATAAATATTGACAACAAAACTAAAAACCCACAGAGGCAGACTGAAGTGATATGTCTTGAAATAAGTGACTTTCCTCGCAGCTGGGGACAACTCTACAATYGTGATGCCACCAGGGTCAGGCTGAGGCTGCATAACAGAATCATAGAATGGTTTTGGTTGGGACCTTAAAGGTTATCTCGTTCCGATCCCCGTGCTTTGAACAGAGACATCTCCCACTAGATCACATTGCTCCAGCCCCCATCCAGACTGGCCTTGAACACTTCCAGAATGGGGCAAAACAGCAAAAAATCCTTTATCCGTAGTGATACTAAAAGAAGCACAGCCTTTCCTTTCTTGTTACTTGTATTCAAGGAGCACTTTTCTGGGCAATTCCTGGGGTACAGGGGTGTTGCAGTGGGGTTGCGATCCTCTGGCTCTCACAGGGAGCGCGGGCATCCCGCCCCAGCTCCGGCCCGGCTGGGCCCCGCCGCCGCTGCCGCCTGTGGTGCCCCCGTGCGGCTCCTGCTCGGCCCGTCCGCACGGCTGAGGGCACTGGCCGGGCCCGCCTCAGGGCCAGCGGGGCTGCCCGGGCCTTCTGCCGCCCGCCCGAACCTTCTACCGCCGCCCGGGCCTTCTGCCGCCCTCCCGCGCCTTCTGCCGCCCTCCCGGGCCTTCTGCCGCCCTCCCCTCCCGCGCCTTCTACCGCCCTCCCCTCCCGCGCCTTCTGCCGCCCTCCCGAGCCCTGGCCCAGCACTTAAAGGCTGTTCGGGCAGGGGCACAGGCTGGCAGATGGAACCATGGAATTGCTACTGGAAACTGCTGTGATCTCGAGTTAAACCATGAASCCAGCACCACCGGGTTCAGCGCCACACCAGGTTCCTGGGCAGCACATCTACACATCTTCTAAATCCTTCCAGGGATGCTGACTCAACCAGTCCTCTGGGCAGCCTGCTCCAAAGATTGACAATCTTTCTGTGAAGAAATCTTTCCTAATATCCAACCTAAACCTCCCCTAGAGCAACCTGAGGCTGTTTCCTCTYGTCCTTTTACTTGTTACCTGGGAGGAGGCTGACCCCAAGCCTCACTACAACCCCTCTTCGGGCAATYGTAGAGAAGGAGAAGGTCCCCCTGAGCCTCCTACTCTCCTGTCCAGAGGAGTGGAGCTGTGTAACTGAAGCTGTGGAGGTAGGAGAGCAGCCAGGGTGCTCTCTCAGCCAGTGTGACAGGTTGGCACACGTGTCACTTGTGCGTCTCCTCCTTTTCCAAGCGCCTTGTGTTCATCATTTTGCCTTTCTCCTGAGACAGACATTGTCCCATCCTGAGGATCTCTTGCCTCCTCTAGCCAAAGGAGATGAGAGAGTGGAGAGGTACAAGGAAGGAAGATGAGGAGTGAGAAACCACCAGGGCAGGGGACAATTACAGTATATATTCTGGAGCCCAGGACAGATTTTGTGGCCCYGACTCTTCTCTGAGCTATAACATTGAATAAGACTGACAGAAAAAGTGTGTCCACATAGAGATGTTATAACTTTTCCCTCTTCTTTGCASCTCCAAACTCCACAATGTGCCACAGTTTTTGCTAAGCAAAAGGCAAAAAAAATGGAGAAGTTATTTCCTCCTATGACCTTCACACTGGCCTCAGTCCATGGGACCTGAGCAAATCTGTTCACCTGCTGTGGATGTTTCTCATGCTGGTTTCCTGGTTTCACCTGGAAACCTGTGCACACACAGAGGCRGAGCCTCTCCAGCTGCTGCTGCTCCTGTGCCTGCACTGAGTGACCCGGCAGTGGGCTGGGATCTTCCCCCCACCCCAGTGGGGTGGTCGCTCATCCTGCTGTGGCTGGCACTGGCAGGTGCTGACATAGAGMATGGCCACAGGACTGTGCTGCCGCGTGTGGGAAAGCCCAGGCTGCAGGGATCTCGCTGGCTGGACCTGAGATGCATGTGTCCAAGTTGTGTCAAAGCAAAAAAATGCACAACTAGTGTCTACATCACGCTCACTCACAAGATGAGAAATTCCTGCTCTTTGTGAAGCCAGTTGTCATCACTGAATCATGTGAGCTCTGCTAAATTCCTGCCAGTGGCTCTAGGATTTCTACACAATTATTATTTTAGCAACACTGGCCTTATGCTCCTTTTAACATGAGRAATGGGGTCAGAAACAGACACTTATGAGGGAAAAGTTTATATTGAAAATAAAATACACAGGTATCTCCTTATACTGCTGAAATGATTTATACATGATTTTAATGTGAAGGCAAAGTTTTCTTCAGAATACTTGTACAGACGTCTTTAAAGTGTGGGGGTGTACATACATAGTCACAACTTGAACAAAATCCCACTGCTTTTAGTCACAGCTAGGCTTTTAGCAAGGCTTAATAACATAATGGTTGATCCCCTATAACATTTCTAGACACTGCCTCTCCCTTCACACAGTCACAGTGTATGAGGATGCTGGCTGGCTGACAGCTGCCATGGTCCCCTTTGGGCTGCTGGTGCCTTGTGAGAGCCAGCCCCTTCTGAAGCCTGGGCCAAATGCTGGATAAATGTCATGTGTTATTGCCTGATGCAGGGCTGGGCATGGAGGTACCATCAGAAGTCACCTCTCATGTTGTGAGCGTGGTGTTTGAGGCTGCTGGGCCATGTCCTGGTCTCTTTGCTGGTCTTTTATGACCCAGGGTTTTTATCACTGCTGAATCTTGTTTGGACATCCTCCCAGTTGGATGCAGCTATCACAGATCAGTGGAGTTTAGGTCTTGGGGTTACTTTGTGCACTTAAAAAGTAAAGCTGAAATTTCAATCCCTTAATTTATACTCTTGTAACTCCACTGATATAATTGACACCCAATTTTTAGGGTTATAATAGGATACATTTATCTAGGAGACAATATGAGATTAAGGCACAGATTTAAGTCAAGGTTGTTAAATTAACTGTCAATCTTTTGTATTATAAAAGTACCACATTTGGTTAAAACTTTACTTACAGAAGAATCAGATGTGGTATTAATTGTAATAGTCCTCATACTTCTAAACTAAAGAAAGGACTAAAACTAAAGATCTAGGGGGRTGGATACACTGTTTGAAGAGAATGAGATGATATTTTGGAAAATATTTTGGAAAGATTGTGGCAGAAARGATAAAACCCTCAATTTTTCAGACATGATCCTCTGTCCCATGGCATTCAACAGAGTTGGGCTTGCTTAAAGGAAGGCTTCTAACTGTGGTAGGTTGATGGCCAAAGCACATGGAGAGTACTACATCCTTAAACCATGGGAACTGAGCTGTAAGGAGTGCATGGCCACAAAGTGAAGCTCTGGGGGCATCACAGATCCAGATTACCTGATAGATAAGTGTTTTTATCCTTCACCAGGCAACCTGGCAAAAAAAATCTGATCCTTTAGATGATAGTTGTAGAGATTTCCTGACCTATTCCACCTTCTTAYCCCAGCTAATTTTAATGCCATCATCCCCCAGATTTGAGCTTTTTTCTTCTTTCTTCACTGAGAGATGATTTCCATGTGTCTCCAGACCATCCTGGTGCACAGGAAATCCCTGTTCAGCAGCAGCCCTGTCACATGTGAAGCTCAGTAAACCTTCAGACAATTTGGCAACTGCTGGACAACTTTGTTGTCATCACCTTTGTTGCATTTTGTTCTCTCTATGGGTAGTTTTTCCCTTGCAACTTGGAAAAGATCTCAACTGGGGCCAGAAAAAGGCATTTAGTAGGTTTTGTTTAGGGAATTTTGTTTATATTCAGGATTTTCAGTTCCTGAAGGACTCCTTGGAGCAACACTTACAACCAGAGACACAGGTGGGGTGACACCAGAGTCACTAGAGGCACCAAGGCAGTGGTGGGGACAGAAATACAGATAAAAATACCCTTCATCAGTTCTTTTAGGCACCACCTACAACTGCAGACATGTTTAAGTTGCACCTGAACAACCAGAAACAAGGGAGGATTACAGGTGCCCACTAAGGCTGTCTTTGTGTCCTTGCCTTGTGACAGGTCTTGGTGYGCGTCTGCACAGATTTTGACCTGTGGTCTGCAGGCTGTGACCTTACATCACCCATGGAAAAGCTGCAGCACCTTCTCACTGGCTCCAGGCCAGTCCTGAGAGAGAAACAATCCTGAAAGACCTGATTGCAGTGTCATTGCAGTGTCAGCTGTGGGCACACCTTCATAATTCAATAAGAATGGATGTTTAACCGAACGCCAGGCAGCAGGTGGGTTAGAAAAAAGGGTGATAGGCAATGAACACTGGCTTGGATCTTCCTGCTGTGATCTTGCTCTGCAAAATAAAGGCAGAGGAGGCATTAATCTCTTTCAGGTGCTTTCAGGCTTCTTCAAGTGAGGGAGCAGGGTTAAAGGAGGGCTGCACAGAGCTCTTGAGCACTGCTTCTGCCTGCTTCAAACACATCCCTCCCCCAGGCAGTTACTGCAATTGCTGGAGGGTTAATAACATCTATTCAGTCCTCTTCTCACAAAACATTTGATGTATCCAGAAAATGGAGTTAACCATGTGGCTGCTTTTTGCAAGAACTCCTCTCTCCTCCAGTTTTCCTGGAATTTCTTTTCTGTGGCTGGGAATCTTCTYCGCTTCTGCCTCTGCATGTGTGCCTTGGGTGTGTGGCTGCCTTCTCTTCAGGGCTTTCTGCTCAACCATTCTCCCCCTGCCCGAGCTGCTCAGCTCTCTCATTACTCTGCCCCTACTCCCCTTACATCTCCACTCCTTCCACACCCTTCTCCTGATGATTCTGATCCATTTARGTGTTATATAATGGATTTTTCCTGCCCTTGTCCTTTTGCTGCAGCTAGGAGCTGCTCTGGAAGATTATGCTTTGCCATTTGAAGGTGCTTTTCCAGTGTTTGTATCTTGCTACTGATATTAAGTTTTGTCTCTTTAGTGACGAAGGCAGAATATCATTGAAAGACTGACTTGATGAACGATGTGAAACAGCCAGGAGAATAATAGTAATGTGATAAGCAACTGAACTGCTTTGTTTGGAAGTGGAAAGTGGAGGCTTTCACTATAAACAGACTAAAGTGAATACATATGTTCTTCTAGTTTTTTCTTTTTTAGTTTAAAAAAGATTTGTAAGAAGCCCAGAAAGCTGTGAGGGTGTATGCTGGTCTTTACAATATAAATTATCTGACCTATTTTGATCTGTACTGACCAGCACACTCTGGTCTACCAATCTGCCTCACTGAATGACTTAGATATTTCAGATTTAAAACTTGCCCTTGGGCTTATTCCAGATCATCAATTGCACAAGTCTCCTGTTGGCTTTGCTCTTGAAAAGGCAACTGGCCAGCCCATGGTACTAGAAGTAGTTGTTGAGCTTGGTTGTCTGGGTTAGGGTTAATCACAGCAGCTTGCTTCCTTTGGTGCTGAATCATCAAGGGGAAAAAATGTAAGCTTGGCAGTAAAATATGTATGTGCTGCATTGTAGATTTTCAAGCTTGCCTTTGCAAATTAAAACCAGAAGCGTATTTTATAGAGAGAGCTCAGAAAGCTTGAAATGGCTTTTCTCCTCTTCAATAAGTTATTTTATCCATAATCTTAAATAGAAGCTGTGCTACTGAAAGGACTTTTGTAGCTCTGGTGGAATAGTTAGAGTACAAAAATAAACATAAAAAATTGAAAAGGCTGTTCTGGGTCAGGAAGAAAAAGGTCCCTCTGTACCAACCTGTTGGTGGATGGGACTTTGAGAGGAGGTAACACTGTCTTCCTTTGAGCACAGGGAAACCTTTACACAAAAAAACCTGAAAAWTTTTAGATTCTTTCAAGCACAGAAGAAGCAGCAATTGAAGCCTGCCAAGTGAATTGGGAGACCTGAGAAACTCTCTATATATCAGCCCCTGTCATTTCTTTTATGAAAATGAGGCAGGGAGTGGCTGAACTCTTCTGGCCTTGCCAGAGCTTAGAGAAAACGAGCTGTCATGGGCAGGGATGGGGATTTTCTGGTGATTTCTCTGTGCAGAGACCCAGGCCAGTGGGTGCAAGGTTGCAGGAACAGACCRTACAGCTGCAGCCTGGAGCTGGCCTTGGAGAGCTTCCTGCTGCTGGCTCTCCAGGCAGGCAGGCTCTGGCCCAGCTACGTGTATCCACACTTATTTATGTAAGCACACATCCTGCAGAATTATCCTTGGCCCCTGCAGAGCTGCACCCTCCAAAACATATGTAAGCATTGGTGTTAGGAAACTTTAGGAAACTTTGGGAAAGTCAAAACACCACATCAGCACACATATTTAAGGCTGGCTATAAAGCAAAGTTTGGTATAAACCAGACCTTTTCTCTCTTGATTTATGTATACTGACTCCTGATGACCTRAAATCTAAAGCTGTTTCAGTCCTGGGTGTTTACAAGACAGAGCTGTGGCTGATACATGGGTCGTACAGCAGCTTGCATGATGGGGAGAGGTTGCCAGAAGAAGTTACATGGATGTCTTTAATAAGAAGAGACAGAGAGAAAATACCACAGTATGCTGCAATAGTATGAGGCTTAAATCTAATTTCAGCTTASATCTAGATTTCTGTTTAGATCCATGTCACTATAGGACATGAAACAAAATTACATGGACACTGGAATCTCCAAAGTAAAAAGAAGGATGTTTAATTTCTGACTCCAGCATTTATAGATTTTCAGAAGTGACAGTGGCTTGGAGGATGACAGTGCCACCTCTCCAATGACACTCGACAAACCATCAGTCCGTCAAATTTCTCCTCCTCCAGAAAAGAATGCAAATCAATAATTATTTAGAGAAAAGCGTGTGAGAAAGTTCGTTACAGGAATGTAAACATCAGAAGGCTTAGAAGAACTTAGAAGARCAGGGTGACAGATCCAGGTTTGGGACCCAGCAGCAAGGAGCTGCTTTTGCTAATCAGGGAGTGAGTCTTGGTAGCTTTGAGTTTGTAAGGGGCATCCTGGATCACAGGTAGTGGAGAAGCTTTACCCACTAAGCAGGGATGTTGCAGAATTACCTCTGCTTGTTACATACTGAGATGAATGATTTCAGTTGCAATGGAGAAGATTTATATGGATTTGGTGCCTCATCTGAAAAATAGATTTACCCTCTTCAGTCAGCATTTTGTTAATGAGCACTAGCCATGTTGCTTAATAGATTTCCTCTCCCTRTATAGATATGGTAAAAATATCAAAGTGTGGATGACATGTATCACAGTCTGGAACCAGAGCTGTCTTTCCCTCTCCTGTGCTAACATCTCCTCCTGCTCGCAAAAGGAGCCAGTCCTCAGGTGAACCCTGGGACAGCATATAAGTGGAATTTCACATCTCTTCCATCAGCAGTCCATTGSTTCCTGATGCCTCTCCTGGCCAGCTGGGCAGAAGGAGGATCTGCTAAAGGCAGCAAGCCTGCTGCTGTTCAGGGAGCTGGGGCAGGGAGAGGCAGCACCACATCCAGACCCTGCCTGCTGCATTTTCCCTTTGGTTTCCTCTGCTTGCTCCAGTGTGTTGCCAGAACACCTTTTTGCTCCAGCTGAAGAGGCAGAATTCTGAGATGCCATTGAGGACAGGGCTGTGCCACATCTCAAACTGACTGATGGCTAATAGCACTCCTGCACAGCAAGAGTGTTTGGGGAGACTGTGTGTGCCTCAGTTTCATTATTTGATCATTGCAGGTCAGAGACAGAAACTAACAGGACATTTGTARCTTGGTCCTGGAGCCAGCAGAGGGGGAAATGCCTCTTACCTTTGAGGAAATGTGAGCAATTGTAGAAAAACCATTCACACTCCCCAAATACCCCACAAAGAACTGTGCCCAGCACATACAACCCTCTAGTCTAAAATAATAGCYACAATACATTAATTTTCTTCTCAGAAGAGGAAAAAAAAAAGTGTCAAATATTTCTCATCCACCCCTCAAGGTAACAAAGGGGATTCATTGCTAATAACCCTGGTGGTAAATGGAGATAGTGTCACTCTGTTACTCTCCTCATTGAGACGTGGCTAAACTCAAGCCTGTCCTCCCCACACTACATTTTCCCCTCTGTAAGGAATGTTTGCCTGACTCCAGACTTATGTCCAAGGTTTCTCAAATGTGAGTGAGATGATGTTAGCATATAAGACTATCCAGGTTCTGGGGGCAGTAACATCCAATTTTATCAGCAGGATTAATTGCTGAAGCTCTTACTAACAAGAGATCATTTCTTTCTCTCTCCCAGCTGGCATTGTACAAAATGCTATTCCTTGATTATCCCCAGATGTAGCACTGTATGCAGTATCTGGCTGAGATGAAGCTTTTTTAGAAATGCCTTGACCTTAATAACTAACTCACAGAGGGGATTGTGCCTAGCTAGGGGAAACAATGAAATCCTATAATGGATTCATCACTGTTGATGAACCAGGTATTGTTTAATGCAATTATCATAATGTACTGAGCCRGGAAAGGAGTTTGTATGGATATAATTTTTTTCTAGCTTGCTGCTTAACAGAACTTGTTGGTGTTGGGGATGGGCTACTTCTGCTAGTTCTGATGCCTCATTTATTTTATGAGGTAATGTGGCTCAATTACAATCCATAATATAGAACCAGACTGATTTCCAATTAAATGTCTCCCTCCAATATAAAATCCCAGGGTTAATTTTGTTCTCATTACAATGACTTTGTTTTGGCCAAAGAATGATCAACTCCATTAGCAACACATATGCAGATGATTACGTTTAAACAAATATGCCATGAGTAGAAGTTTAAACTCTTTAGCAGGAAAAAAGGAGAACGTAATGAATTTGGTCTTGTGAGGATAAATGCTCAGTTTACTGACCAAGAAGCTGGGATACCTGTCCCCCCACTGAGAGCAAGAAGAAATAGCAACAGAAGGGATCCCCAGTACACCACAAGAAGGGTGAACCTGGTGATGTTCAGGCTGGCACAGAGTGATTTAGCTCCTAAGAGGCACTGGTGAAACCAACTCCAATGCCTTGGCAGAGATATTTTTCTTTAGCTGCCAGTATTGGAGAAGGACAGAACAGAATTATTGGCTACAGGAGCAGAAGAACCAATTGRTGAGCAATTGATGGTCACCAAACCATGCTCCTTCAAAATCAAGASAGCATCATTTATTTGACCTAGTAAACAGAAAGCAGAGGAGATCTGTTGGCTCTTTGCTAACACAGTGTGAAGGAATGCACCAGGGAATGAGAGAGCTACTTAAGCTAAAGGACAATGCTGGCACAACAACAATGGGTATAAACTGGCCACAAATACTTTTAAACAGGAAATTAAAAGGCAATTTCTGGCTGTTAGAAGAGTGATCTTTTGGAAAAGCTTTCCTGTGAGAGTAGTTGGGGAGGGAAATAATTAGCTTTAAGATGTTATTAAAAGTGTGATAAAACCCAACTGCTAGAGATAYTATTAAGTAGGATGAGGAAGGAATAAAGTCCCCTCATATCTACCAAAGGCTGAATTGCTTTAGCAGGAAAGGTATCCACAGCATTATAAGGGACAAAAATATCTTTTAGAGGAAATTGATAAAACACCTTGATATGTACAGGACTCTTATGGACTTTTAGACTAACCAGATTAAAAAACACCTAGGTTTTGGTTAGTGAAATTTCCTAGTCACCTAACTCTGTGTGAATGAGGGACAATGGTGTTTCTCAACTCAGCCTATTCTGTGATTCTGTGATATGTACCTGCTGGGAATACGTGCTTGTTCCTGGTTGGTTCCTATGGCTGGTATGGCTCAGTCTGAGCTGCAGCAGATACCAGATCAGACAACTCCTATCACAAAGGAGGAACCATGTGTGCCCACTCTGTAATCATTTTTCTTTTCCTCTTTATTTACAGGTCAATGTCAAACTGTACAGAAAGGTATGAAGTGTCTTTCCTTGCTGTTCTTGGAGAACCTCAGAACCATAAGTATTCCTTCATAATTTCCTGACAAGTGTACTCATTTTGGTGCTACAGTGGGCTTTCTCACAAGAGAAATGTGCTCTTTCGTGCAGTGAAGTATTTTGCTGCTCTGAAAACCATGCTTGTTACCAGCCAGAATCATTACTAAGAGAAGGACACTCAAATGTAGACCTATTACTTTAACAGCCAGTAATTTTGTGAAGAGATGTCTTTCTATTACTCTTTTCCACTTCTAAGTGGGTTGAGGGTGTTATCAACACTTATCTTTCCTAAGACCTCCCAACCTGATTCATTAAAATGTATTAGGTTTATGAGAATATACATGTAATCATATTATGGGTCTGCTTGCCTGTGAGTTTTCATCTCTGGRCAATTTCAATCAAACTTCGTGGAGGGTCTGTAGTTTCAGAGATATTAAACTCTACAAATTTTGTGGGGCCAAGCAGAGAAAGAGGTAACTTAGTGGTACATTCCCTACTAAAGAAGAAAACTTATTGGATCTTGCACCTACTGAGGGAATCCATATGACTATTCAAGGGCAGGGGAGAGAGTCMTATCACGGATACACTTTTATTCAGGAATCTGAGTTTTTCTCAGCAGCAAATTCCCACCTTTTTTAGAAATTCTCTGGTCAAATTCCTAAACTCAAATTATATCTCCAGAAGCAAGCATGCTTCTCATCCTCTTTCTATAAGTGGTTTTAAACATGCAATTCAGTTTGCAAACTATTCCCAGCCTACGTGACAGCTGAAGAAATAAGTTTCTTAYTCTTACCATTTGCCATGGTATTTGTTATGTTCTCTTTGTCTATTCAAAATATGAGTGAAGAAAGTTATTTTTGCTATGTTCACCTCCTTTTCACAGCAAAATGCGTGGATATTGCCCTGAGTTCTTGTACTGATGTTGCCTACACTCAAATGGTGTATCCCAACTTTCTGGATCAGAAGTCTCGAGAAGTGATTGAGTACAGCTCCGAGTACCTGCTCATCAGCGTGCTGCACAACCTGCTCCAGGGGGAGTGCAACCCCGACCTGAGGCTCCTGGGCTGCTCAGTGCTGGCCCCACAGTGTGAAAAGGACAAAGTCATAAAGCCCTGCAGGCACRTCTGTGAGAACCTCAAAAAGAATTGCCTCCCTGCCTTTGATGCAATAGACATGGCCTGGCCCTACTTCTTAGACTGCGACCGCTTCTTTGCTGGGGAGGAGGAGGGGTGCTTTGACCCGCTGGCCAAGCTGAGAGGTGAGTGAAGGAGGGAGGGAAGGG
>JACDOX010000021.1:5642574-5798621 GCA_014549065.1 Cardinalis cardinalis
AAGGAAGGAAGGAAGGAAGGAAGGAAGGAAGGAAGGAAGGAAGGAAGGAAGGAAGGAAGGAAGGAAGGAAGGAAGGAAGGAAGGAAGGAAGGAAGCTAGCTCTCTGCTGGCACACCTTGTGTGCATGGGGAGGGTCTCATGACACTCAGCTTGACTTATCCATGGCACAAAATCTCTTCACTTGTCATCTCAGCCTGCTGTCTTTGTAGAGACCTGTAATGTGTCGTTAATTTTGTTCAACCTCTTTTAAAGACTTAATTAAACTGTGCTGAAGAAGTATCTATTTCTACCCCTCATTTAAAATAGGAGCATCACTAGACAGGCAGCTCAGAGCAAGGTATTTGGATGCATTTAGATGATCCCTGTCCTGTGTGATAGCTGTCTATATATTTGAAGTATTTTATTTAAAAACTGGAACTGTAGTGCACTTATAAATCTATGACTGCCTGTCAAGCTTAACAGCTCATTAAAATATTCTCATTAATGATTGTCACAGATTTTTGTTTGGATGAAGATACGGATAGCTGAAGACAGATGAATGTCATAAAAAAAAAAGATTCACCAAATTTAAAGGGAAAAATCGGTACAATTTCTTACTGAAATGAGCTAGCATGCCAAAGTTCAAATTTAACTGGAGATTGAACAAATATTTGTTAGTGTGCATATGCATTAGTAGGATTTAAAAAAACAATATGTCACAATAAAATGTAGGATGTACTACATACATTTAAGGTTTTGATTGCAGCTTTACTTTTTTCCAATTCTTTTACTTATAAAGATAATTTGAAAAAAAAATTCAGGGTTTCTTACAATCCCTTTAGCACTATGGTTTTAAACACTATTATAATTTTTCATTGTAGGAGAAGTAGATGCTGAGGAAGATTTGCCTTCAGACTTGCCAGCAACTTTTATTCAGTTCAAACACCACTCCTATTCCCAAATGGTGAGCACTCTGAAGAAGACTGCCTCGAGGTGCTCCCACATTGCCACCACTTACAGCATCGGCCGCAGCTTTGAGGGGAAGGATCTTTTTGTGATTGAGTTTTCAACCAAGCCTGGACACCACGAACTGCGTGAGTTTGATCAGTGCTGATGGAGCAATTACAACCCAGCAGCAATTTCTTACTGTTATGGGCTCTGTGCAGGACCATACTTGGTAGTGCTGTTCCTTGTATCACTGTATTTGGTTGCAGTGATATCATTGTTATTTATTTGTGCCCAGTGCACCAATTTGGGATACATTGACTTGCCCTTCCTATCATCTATCACTTCCTCRCTGTCCTTCGCATCCTAAAATATACAAATCTTCTGAGAAGGCCTCAGATAGAGAAGGACATTGACACTAAAAAGGGATGATTCAGCACAGAAAACAATCCTCCTGAACCGACATTCATGCCAGTACTGTACCTGTCAGTTGGTGATWAACAGGAATTTATGTTATCATAGCCCCTGAACAGATGTTATTATACCATTTATAGGTGCTAATATGTACATTAGGATATGAGTCCTCACAAATTTTCTGCAGAGGGGAACATCACAAATCTCTATTTTGTGRTTTCATCACTAAGACAGCAAGGGCSAGATTTTTAAGTGTTTTAAATTCTTCACAAAGCAGATAACTTTCTAGGGCAGAATTAGGTATTGTTTTCCAGTTACCAGCTCCCAGATCAAAAATTATACTTGTCTAGATTTGGTGGATTGCTATGGCCATTGCTGAGAGCCTCAGATTGCTTCTCATCAGAAGAGCTCCAGCATCAGCACAGCCTCAGCAATGTGGCAGAACTGAAGTACATCYTACCTAATACTTTATTGAGATTATGGTCTTGAGTCAGGCTGCTGTGTCCTCTGTGTGCTGTGCTGCCCACAGAGGGGACTCAGAGAGGACAGCAAAGACTGGTCACTTTGTTTACTCTCAGCTGTGCTGCTCTGTGTGGTCTAGAGGTATTTTGAGGTGCCTTTAAACTTAATCAGGTCCCAGTAGATGTCATTAACAGAGCAAAGATCTACATTACATTTTTCTGGCCTATTACYCTGTGTCTCTTTTTCAAAGATAATAAGTTGCAGGTGTCTTTTTAAGCTTTTACTCCATTTGCCAGGAAAATACAAAGCCTATGAATCAGGCTTTTAAATGAAAACTGTGATATGGCATGATAAAAGATGGTAGTTTAACACATTTCCTAGTATTTTTCTCTAAATCTATTGCTTCATGCTGCTTGGGATACCATAAAAGGAGGCAGAAATAGATCTAGAGCTGGAGATTTTACCAGCCTGAGCAAGTGGCATAATAGCTCTGTGCCAGGCTCCCTCCAGTGTCTAGTGCTCAAGGCTGGCCAGGATCAAAGGCAAAGATGAAGGGAAAGACAGGAAAGGGTGTCTCCAAAGTGCACTTATTTTCTCTTTTCCATTAGTTTCTAAGGAAGGATGGAAACTGAGAGAATAACTACAGGGAGTTGCAAAGTTATGTGTTTCTAATAGGCTTATTCCAGGGCTATTTAGCCTGAAAGCCCCTTTTTATGAATAASAACTTCTTTCCTAAATAAAGGGGTAATATATTACATATCTGCAGGTGGYTTCTAGGATCTGTGACAAAATAAGGCATTGAAGCCCCCCGAGGTAGGTCAGAGTGCCAGGGTTGTGTTTTGTTCCTCCCCAGCCATGGCTTGATGCTTTTGCTTTCAGCATCCTTTGCACACTATTAATGATGACTCTAGCAAAAGCTCAGAGCAATGATCACCTCTCATGGTTTGGAATCCTAATATTTTGGATGAACTTTATTTCACACTATTTAAACTGTTGCTGAACTGATGTTTAATGGAGAGAAGCTCACCTAGAACTGCTGTGCTGTTTGCAGGAGCGTGTGCATGAATTTARCGTAAATAAAACTTTGACTCATCAGTAAGCAACTTGGATTAGTCTGATTTTGGAAGCCACTCAGATATAATCAAATTAAAGCCTCTCATTATTTGACATTCCACAGTCAAGCCAGAATTTAAGTACATTGGCAACATGCACGGAAATGAAGTTGTGGGGAAGGAGCTGCTGATATACCTCGCTCAGTATCTGTGCTCAGAATATCTTCTTGGGAACCCTCGCATCCAGGCCTTGATCAACAACACCAGAATTCATCTCCTGCCCTCACTCAATCCTGACGGGTATGAACTGGCTGCAGAAGAGGTAAAAGTTTTATTATAAGGAGATGCTCAGGCCTTCATGTTTCTATAATTCTCCATGGGAAAGAACAAACTGGGARGGGATGTCATGTAAAGGGGGGAGCATTAATGCCAGAATCCCAGGTGGCATTGGTGGTGCATTGCTTTCCAAAGATGATGTGAACAGAAMTAAGGGGAAATCAGAGCCATATTTGTCAGTTTTGCTGCCTGCATGTGATGATGTGGGAATGACTGTGTTACTTTTTCACACACTTAGCACTCTCTGCTATCAGTTCTAGAACAAAATGCCTGACTCACTATAATGACTTACAGTGTTTTATAAGGAAATGCAGTTTAATAACATGCTCATGTTCCCCCTYTTTTAAATCTGTAGGGATAATGAARTGTGAATATTTTCTGTACTGTCAAAGTTTCATAATGGATGGCAGTTTTCAGAGATCAACTCATGTCTGATGGAGACCTGTGAAAACTAAGATTCTATTATTTGTTACCTGACATTCTTATTTCCCCATCTCTGTTTTCTCTACCACCACTAGCATGAAACTAGACTTTTTTTCTCTGTTTTTGCTCATGTGGTGAGCTATGTCCATTGTATGAGTCTGGGGTTAKTGTACTCTGCCTCATCCTGTCCTGGGGCATCAGCTCTATTTTCTTTTTCTCCTCTAACCACTCTGCATGCTGCTCTGAGCAAGAGGCTCCTGTGTTCCTCTCATGAGTCACATCACTGGTGAGTGAAGCACTTCCTGAATACTAGTTAGTGCATTAATATTCATGGGGACAAAATGTGATTAATCAATAAGCGTGGGTTTTTTAACAGTACAGACATTTTCAGTTTACTTCTTTTAAAACTTCCCTTTGATTAATCAATTTCCACAAAGTGTTATTTTGAGACAGGGAGCTGTTTTGAAATTGGCTTCTGTGTGACAAAATAGGGGGCTGGTTACAATGGATGGGTCATCGGACGACAGACAGCTCAGAACTTGGACCTGAACAGGAATTTCCCAGATYTGACATCTGAGGCTTACAGAAGAGCTGGAATTCGAGGGGCCCGTCTGGACCACATCCCCATTCCACAGTCCTACTGGTGGGGTAAGGTATGAATTACACATTTTATAAACCATTTCTTCTGCAGAGCAGCTCAGGAGTTAAGAGACTGAGATTGCTTGTTCTGAAGTTATTTGCTTGTAATTAGATTTCATAAGTAGGACTGAAGTGGACAGGCTCAGAATTGGCATGAAAATCATGGTGTAGGTCTGGCCAAAGAGGCAGGTGTCACAAATAATTTGGAAAATTTGTGGASAATTTGAACTTTGCTGGTTTAGATTAAGAATAATGACTGTTA
Organism: Cardinalis cardinalis; assembly: GCA_014549065.1. Taxonomy (NCBI): domain Eukaryota; kingdom Metazoa; phylum Chordata; class Aves; order Passeriformes; family Cardinalidae; genus Cardinalis; species Cardinalis cardinalis. The sequence goes on from JACDOX010000021.1 coordinate 5,647,087, forward strand.
TGAGGGGGTCACAAGTGTTTAATAATTCATCATTAGTGCTTTAAAMTGTGATGCCTGTTAAAGCCTTTGTGGATTTAGTTGTCATTGCACCAAGCCCTGCACAAGTCTGATGCAGCTGGAGCTTCTGCCATGGAAAATGTACAAAGGCTGCATGTAAATCTGTGTGGTGTCATCTTCCATTAAGAGAGGATGTTTATAAATGACTGTAACTATATGGGGCAGTGGAAACAGCCAGTCGAGCTGCAGAGGTGCTGGGAGGGAAAGTTGTTGCTGCAGAGCTCAGGGCAGGATGGAGGCAGCACCACAGGGCCTCACACTCATCATCACTAAACTCTGTGTGATGTTGTGTCAGGAATGCAAAGCTCAGCCCTACCTGTGTTGCTGGCAGAGCAGCAGCCCCCAGCGCAACTCTAACTGGACCTTAGCTGCCCTTGAAAGAAGAATCACAGGAAGCTAAATCAGTAGTTCAGATATTGGGCGCTCTGCTTTTCTTCTACTTGTAAACTAATTGTATTCTGATTTAATATTTATTGCTGGCACAAAGCCTCAGACAGGTGGGGAACAAGATTCCTTCATCYGGTGTCAGCAGAAGATTTGAGAGATCATACTCCAGGTTCCTACTCTGCTGCAGGTGGTCTTATGTAAAGCCAGCTCTAAATCCCAAAGGCATCCCTGATGCTACCCCAGTGTTCTGGTACCCCATTTCACAGTAGTAAAATCTAGATAAAGGCACCTCACTTCTTCAGGATAATGTGCAGATGAAGACCCAAGGCTGTAAGAGGCTCAGTAATGCACAGTGTATTAAACCACTAATTTCTGCCATAATTAAGCTCAAGTAGTTTATTCTATTTTTGCATGTAATCATAGATTCCAGATTATGGCACTGAATTTCTGCATGGTCATAAGGTCACAAGCTTAGAAGTTTTCAACTTTTGACTGAATAATAACAGATAACAGCAAGATGTGTAAATGCAAGTGGAGTTCAGAGCCTCAGATGGTAAAGAAGGGCTGTGAGCTGTGGAGCAGAGCCTGAGGCCAAATGAAAATAACTGGGAGAGAAAAAAAGGGGATTTTAGGGGAAAAGTCAGAGAGATTTTGATTCACCCCTGTGGTGAGTTTCCCTAGTTGAATGCCAGGTGCCCACCAAAGCCACTCTATCACTCCTCTCCTCAGCTGGACAGGGGATAGGAAATATAACTAAAATCTCATGGGTCAAGGTAAAGACAGGAAGAGATTGGTCCCTAATTACATCAGAAGCAAAACAGATTTGACTTTAGGAAAATTATTTATATCTATTTTATTTATTATTAATTGAATCAAAGTAGAGTAATGAGAAATCTTAGAAACACTTTCCCCTGCCTCTGCCTTCTTAATTTTGCACCTGAATTCTACACCTGCTTCCCCATTGTGGTGCAGAGGAACTGGAAATGGGGGCTGTGGTCAGTTCATCCCACATTATCTATGGTACTCCTTCCACCTGAGGGGAAGCGCTCCTGAGACCCTTCCCCTGCTCCAGCACGGGAAGGAAAGGATGGAGATCTTCCTTCAGCCATGTGCTCTCTCTCTCTCTCTCTGTCCAGAGGTGCAGGGTTGAGGACCCAGGCAGCACTGAGGAAGGACAAACGTGTCTTTGACCCCCATTTTTTTGCCAGTGCCTGGTGCAAACTGTGAGCTTGTCCCTGTAACTCTGGATTTCCTGGCTCTAACCTCCTCCCTCTCCAAGTCCATCTTGTGCCTTGGTTCTTCTGCTGCCCTGTGAGAGAGGTGGTAGTGGCAGGCAGCCACTTGCAGAAGCCATCTTTACAACCATGTATTTATCTTTGTTAAACACTGTGTAACATCACAGCAGCTTACAGCCCAACATTGCTCTCACAGTTACCACCACAGCTCTGCCCCAGCTGCAGTATCACCCTGGGTTATCTGTCACAGACAAGAGACCAGAGAGCCTTGGCACACAACCACCCCACCCCACCTGAGCCYTGCCTCAGTGGGTGTGGACCTGGGGTTACAAATACATCACTTCTCCTGCAAACCTTTTCTTGTTTTTAAAGAGGAAATAAGATGGCCATCCAAGGTACCCCTCAGAACACCAAAACTCAGGGACCTTCTAGGTACTCTCCTGTCCCCAAAGCTGGTCCTCACAYAAAAACCCCTCAAACATCTCCAAATCCATATGCTTTACAGAGCATATGAGGGAACCAGGCCTGTGGCTTTAGTGATGCCACAAAATCTCCTTGCTGACCGTAGTTTCCTGTGGTTCACAAACCTGGCAGGAAGTGCTCTCCCAGCCCTGTGTCTCCTGTGCTGATGGTACCATGGGACTGCCAAATCAGCTGTCCCTTAATGACCTTCAGTTTTGTCAGGCAGATGAGCTCATGGCTCTTACAGTGGTGCTTTGTGCATGCAAGAGCATTAGGTTGAATGTTTCAACACCAGCCTCTCCCCTTTCATTTACTTAACAGTGTTTGTTACCTGCCTTATTAAAGTAATTACCTGTGTGCTGCAGGGCATTGTGTAAAGATCAGGAAGCAGAAAGTGAGCTCTCAGCCAGAGTTCCTGCTCCCCAAAAGCCTGGCATCATTCAGAGTGTTTTGTTCCCCTCTTTTATGCATAATTGTAATAAGTGGTCTGAGGGCTCWGACAGACCTCAGGCTACATCTCAARTATAGCTCAATTGTCTTGGTTCAAACAGAATTCGGAAGTCTATGCCAGCRGAGGCTGGCATACTCTTTCAGAAAATTAGTCTGGCTGCTTTTTAAAGGGAGAAAGAAAAATCTTTGAAAGCCATGGAGACAGTGACTAATTGCARTATAATTGAAGAAATGAGATTCAGGTTTAGAAAGGGTAGTAGCCCTTCTCTGTGGTCATGCAGAAATAATTTCCCTGTTTTCTAGTTGTGCTCTGAATTGTTCTTGTGAGATGGATRCTTTAAAATCGATCTCATCTAACTTAAAAGCAAAAGCCCTGGTGAAAAAAAATTTAGACTCCACAAAACCCACATTAAAGGAAAAGTCAGAGTGGCATAGATAACACCTGCTATCATCCAGTGGAGCTGAACCAGAATATGCTCATTTCATGTCACTGAAATGCTATTAGCATAAAAATAGCGATGTTGAAACTCCTGTTTTTCACAACATTGACTTCAGTAAGACACTGGCTCTGYGAGACAGCACTGTCCTGGGGCTTATGCAGGTATCTGCTTAGCCAGTTGGCTGATCAGGATGAAGGACTGAAACCAGGAGCTCTCAAATAAAATTGTGTATTTTACCCTTGTTCACTGAATTGCAGAAGCAACTTAAAAATCCTGTCAAGGCCCAAGGCTGCAGTTTGAAAGCAGGGCTGAGGCTGTGTCAGGCATGGCCTCTCTGGCTGGGCAGCAGGTGCTGGGGCAGCTGCAGCAGGACAGGGAGCTCATGGGATTTTGGGGCAGCAACCTCCTCATAAGGGCTGGTGCTGTGGACTTGGAAGGTGTGAGCTTGTTCCAGGTGCTCAGTCACCCTGAGAAACTCCCAAAGTGCCCAATCCATGGGGCAGGCAGTGACACAGCCCCTTACAARCCCTCAGGGGTCTTCTCTTCAGAAGAGATGAGCTCAGAGGATGAATTTGCAGGGTGCGGGTGGAAGTGGCTGGATCAGTCCAAAGCACTACTGGGATAAAAAGGTCATGATCAGGTCATCCCAGAGCACTGTACAAAGGCCAGAAAAACAAATCCTTTGGTGCAGATAGYATTCTTTGGACAGTGCCATGTTTCTTGTCAGGAAGCCTGGGGGCTGCTTTCTTCTCCCACTTCTGCATTGTGAGTGGGTGTGTGAGATCTCTAAAAGTGCTTTCCTTTTGGAAAGCCCTTTATCTGCATTTTTTAATAATTTTTTTTCCATGTCATGCCCTTCCTGGAAACTCTATATTTAATCTTCCCTATTATGTAAAAAAACTTTGATTAGGCTTCTGGTGTGCAAAATGCATTCTCTATATTCCTCAGCTGATCAGACTTTACCTGATACATCCCATTTTTTAAGCTGCCTCTTTAAAATGTGGAAGTTGAAAGCTACAGGGTAGTATTTATCTCAATAGCTATAGAAGGGCATTTTAAGGAAACACAAACASTAGAAGGACTAATTTAAAAACTATGGCATCTGTAGGGAAGTAGTCTCCTGCTTAGGTCAGGAGCAGACAGGGCAATATCTTCTTAAATCATTCCAGGTAAAACTATGTTTAGACATGGCTTTTTCCTTGGCTTTCTGCCTCACTGCAGGAGCTATAATACACGCATGGTGCACCTTCACAGTGTTTTTCTGTGCTCCACACCTGGGCTTGTGGATCCCCAAAGGTTTTTTTTAACAATAGCAGATTAGGGACTGATCCAAAGAAAACAGGAATTGCTGTTTTTGAAACACAAGTATATAGGTCTTTAGGGGCTTTATTCAGTTGGTTTGGTAGTTTTTTTCTTGTTTGTTCWGGATGTTTTTTCCCTGCACAGTTAGTCACTAGTGCTCTGGAGCCCTGGCTGCCTGGTTTTCTGACAGCCGAGTCAAAGCAAAGGGTGATAAGCAATCCTAAAGCCGCCCTAAATAGATGCTGGACTAACTTCATCATAACAGGTATTTCTCATTTTTATAAAACCTGCAGACCTGCAGTGGTGCAGGGTCCAGATGAGCAGCCTCTGCCCTCCTCAGGCTTTCCCCAGGTAACTTCCCCCAGCTGCAAGGAAAGGAGCCTCAGCTCTCCGGGGGCACTGGCGTCAGTCTGGGCTTGCAGGGACCGGCCACCAGATGCCACTGTTATCCCTGAGAATGAAACAACACCGGAGCAGGGCCCGGAAATTCCTCCTCAGAAACGGGATGAAGGAGTCTCCTGCATGCCGGGTGCCTGAACATCTCTTGGAGTCTGCTGCCCTCTCCCTTGGCCGCTGTTACTGAGGGGGAACTGTCAAAACCCCCTAAGTTTGGTGACTTATCTGCCGCAGTTCACTGCAGGCAAACTGCAGGCATTGCTGTGCTTTATACGAATTAGTTTTCATTTATTTACAGATTAACCTGCACCTAAGGATAGCAAATGCATTTTCAACAAGTGATGAGAATTGCAAATTTATCCCCCTATTCCAGTTTATCCATTCAAAGTCAATCCTGCTGATTCAGAAATGAAATTAGATAGGGAGTTAGGTAAGTAGTGATCAAATGCCACAAGTTTTACAGCCTAAAGTACTGCCATCATCATCTGAAAATGTCACTGTAATGAAAGGTTTCGTCTTCTGTCAAATATTCTCTTTCCTTTTTTGTTCCAGTTTTTCCAAAGTGAACCATGTGTATCACCTATTCCCTGATGAAAACAGATTTTCTTCCCCCAGCAACTTTTGGGCTGGAAGAGCCAAAGAGCTTCAACATTCTCTTTTTGATCCAGTCTCTTCTCCACTGGGCCTCATCCTGCAGAGGATCAAATCCCTTTGGAGTCGCATGGYTAATCAYAGCTTTTTTTTTTTCCTTCTGTATTTCAGGTGGCTCCTGAGACAAAAGCAGTCATGAAGTGGTTGAGGTCTATTCCATTTGTGCTCTCTGCCAGCCTGCATGGAGGTGAGCTGGTTGTGACCTATCCTTATGACTATTCAAGGCATCCTATGGAAGAAAAAATGTTCTCCCCTACACCTGATGAGAAGGTAATGTTGCTTTTGCAGGGTTAGAATGTTGGTTCCATTTGTGAAACTATGGAAGCATTTACTTTTAATAAATAACAAACTCTGATTAATTTAGATTGTGTACATGTGTAGTCCCCACAGAGGCCTTTCACTTAAGACTTGGACTTGATGATCCTTGTGGATTCCTTCCAACTCAGAATATTGTGTGACTCTGATTTATACACTTACTTAATGTACTTTAAAATATAGGATTGTTTGAACACTATCAGCTTGATCTGGAAAGATTTACCTATCTTTTGTGAGGCCTTTGTGAAACCTTTGTGAAATATGGTTTCATAAAGCACAGTTTAGAAAAATCCAGGTTTTAATTTTTTAAGAGTAGGCTGTGATATTTTTACCAGTGGTTTCCAGAAGAAAAGGAACATGCCTGACCAGCAGTGTTATTTTCCTTTGGAATCCATAAGGAGTGTTGCCATATGGTGGCAGCCTTGTAACATTTATTCCAGGTCAGACGAATGGGATTGGTTTTCCCCTCTTGTCCCTGGAAAGTTCCTCATTTGGGACTCACTGTAAATCTTCTGTGAAATTTTTTGCCATCTTTCCTATTTCCCTTYGGTTTCCTCAATCTAGTATTCATTGCTGACATGCCCACCAGGAGAACAGCTACCTTTTCAGCCTTCTAGCTGAGCTAAAAATGTCTCTGGCCTCTTAAGAAAAGTGGTTCTTTATATAAACAAAGAACAGTTGAAAATAGTCAGAAGTTGATCTTTGACATGAAGCATCCTTTATCTTTGAGCATATCTCTAGGCTGACTTCTTCTGAAATGACAGTTCTCACTAACACATATTAAATATTTAAAGWTGTATGAGTGTTAAACATTTTCTGTATCAATCCATTTCTTCTGAGCTGTACAATGCCTATGACTGTGTGTGTATGACAAAGATTTAGCAGTAAAATTAAGCAGGCACTGCCCAGCAACAAGCCTGTGTAAGAAATATCTGTTGGGTGCTAATGTAAGTTGCAGAACCTCTGAGGACTGGGAGAAATCATAAAATTGTGCTTTCACATCTCACTGCCTGGGCTAGGGCTATCCTATGCATAGGTGGTGAAGGAATATTGCCATGTGTGCTTCATCAARCAGTTCACCCCTGGAATGGAAGTACAGCAGTACTTCCATCATTTCCACTCARGGACAGCCCGTGTGTTTTGAGTGAAAGGATGCAGCCACACAGACAAAGGGCTCCTTCCCAGTGTGGTGCACAGTTGGACAAACCCTAATGGAACTCCTGGCTTGCAGCAMAGTAAGACAGAGAACCCTATACAGGTGACTGCTGCATAGTCAGTGACTGCAAATTCTGGGAATTTGGCTACAAATCTGGAAGTTTACAACATTGTTCTGAATGCTGACCTGCTAAATTTGCTCTGCAAGGGGAAGCTTGCAGACCAGGATGAAGTGCTGCAGAGCAGATGATAACCAGATATTAAAAAATCAAATTTTGAGAAATATATCCAAACCAYGTTTCCACAGTTGAAAATGCTTCTGTGCTTCCACCTCCCCATGTCCATCATGGTGCATGGGTAGAAGCACAAGGATCCTCCCCTCTGCTCCAAGACACTGCAGATTTCAAATCTCCTTTTGGCCTGCACCACAACCTGGGGCAGTATTGGCTGAGATCAAGGAGTCTCAAAGCTGGACCATGTCTTTACACTCACATTTTTGTATCTGGTTCAGCCCACCGAAAAACTTTCCCATATTTCGGGGTTTGTGGAGATGGATGTTTTAACACTTTTTTTTTTAACAAGAAACTGAACTGATGACTCTGCTCACCAGAGCAGAAAGGTCCAGGTCCACACCAAGCCAAGTTCACTCCCTTTGGTGAGCTGAAACACTCCCTTCCCTCCCCTTGAAAAACCCAGCCTGTGATGGTCAGTGGGATAAAAGTGCTGGCTGAGGTAACARCACTGACCTCACTTTACTGAGTGAAACCTCACACTGCCAAAGTTACAAGGATTCCTCTGTTTTCCCCTTTTTGTTCCTCTATATTATATCTAAAAATCTAAGTTTCCTTGAGGTCCATGACTGGTCATACATTAGCTTCTAAATGATAACAAATGTATTGTTATCCAGGAACTTTTTATTCCTCTTCTCACTACCACTGGCCTTCCTTCACTTGAACTTTTGGCCAGGCAAAAGCATTATGCCTCTTGGTGTGAAACAAGAGGAGGCTTGGTCACTGGGAAAAGGACATCTGCAGATATCTTTGTAAAAGGTGAGGATCATACTCCTAACTCACATTGGCACCTTCTAAACTTTATAATAAATACCTTCCATGGAACGTTCAGAACTGGGACCCAAATTCCTGTAGAAATTACAGATATTGAGCCTGGCACTGAACTATTGGCAGTGAAAGTTCTCCTTAACATATTTAGTTAACATCTATTTCTTTTCAGCAAAACTTTGAAGGACACAATTTTCTGGTCTGAGCAATATTTAGACACATAGAAACTTAAGGGAGTTGCAAAAGCATTTATATTAAGTCTGAATTTTTAGTTTCTGGTCATCAGAAGTATTTCAGTAAAGTGTCTTTACATTTACATTAAACTGTCTTTCCCCCTTTCCTTGCTTACCTACCTGATCCTTTAATTGGCTCAGCCATGTGATTATTAGAAACAATCACAAATATCAATCAATGTTGTATGCTTGATCATTTTGGTCGTTATCCTTGATGATAACACTAGGATAAAGCTTTAAACTCCTAAAACTAGGATTTAGCACTAATCCTTTAGCACTAAAGTGCTAAAACTAAAGCTTTAGCACATCTATAACTAGGATTTTAGCCACTAAACTTCTTGCACACACTGTCTTAAGCAATATGGAATGAAACTCATGATGATGAATAGTCGTATCAACTAGCACCTGATAACTGCTGTAATTTCAGTGTTGAAATCTGAGAGTCTTGCCTTAGCAGATAAGGTCCAAATAGACAAAAAGGAGAGGGAGGATTTTTATATAAAATTGGAATAACCATCGGAGAAGAAGGGCAGGAACATGATTCAAATAAATGGTTTCTTCAGATAACTGCTCTTTCTTCTGTCTTCACTGCATGTTCTGCCACTGTTCCTTTCTGCGTGGTGACTGCTCTGCTCTTCATCAGTGTCAACACTCTTTGGAAATCAGGGGTGACATCCTGCATCATCACATCATATCCTTCACTTTTTGGAATGGTTTCTGCCCCACACAGAAGGAGCTCTGAGATCAAACTGGCAGGTTTTCCTGTGTGAGTGATAAGTGCAAAGCAAATTGACACTGACTATTTTAAACAGCAGCATTYAGTGTGAAGATTTAGTTGAGCTGAAGGGTAAAAAATATCAAAAACTAAAACAAAACATAAAGGAGGCCTAAATTTCAACTTTAAAAACTGGAACTTGAAGTACAACCAGAAATGTCCTTTGCTCCCGGCCCAGGATTGAAGCCAAGWATCAAAAAATCCACTGTTATTTAATATGTTGTCCCTGGATAAATATATTGGATTGAAGATAAGAACTCTAAAGAAGAAAACAAATCAAAATTTCTTTGCAACAAGCAAAACTTCCTTGTAGAGCAGTTCATCACCTCCTTCAGTCTYGAGGGCACAGGGTGGCTCATTGTCTGGATTGACAACAGCAATAGTTAATAACAGCAATGGCAAAGTGTTCAGTTTGTAAAAGCAAACATTTTCCAATCCTGTCTGTTACAGGTGTTCAAGATGCTGGCTAAAGCCTATGCAGATGCACACCCCGTCATCTCAGACCGGTCTGAGCTCCGCTGTGGTGGGAATTTTGTGAAACGTGGAGGTATTATAAATGGTGCTGAGTGGTACAGCTTCACTGGAGGTAAAACCACTTTACCATCATATCAAGTGAGGTAAAACCTCTATGTGACCTTTATAAGACACCAGGGTTTGAACAAAATGATTTTATTCATTTCAGTTTGGTTAGAGTCCTACCCATGCAGAACATAATTTTTAGGGGATTTAAGTAGTAAAATCTATGTTGGTAATGTTTTTATGAAGTTAACATGGGATGCATTCAACTCCAGTGGGACTTGAGGAAAATTACCAAGTTATGCAAGGGTCAAATTTGTTATACCATATAATATAATGTTTTTATTTTCAAATCTGACATGTAGAAATAAATTCTTAATGCTGTGCTCTCATTCCTTAGCCTCATGACTCTGAATCCATCTTGTAGACAATGCATGTGCTGCTTTCTCATCTGTTTAAATAAATTCTTTTTCAGGGAAAACTATAACAGAGACAAACATCCAATTCATTTGTGCTTCCGCTGTTAATTTGATTTCCCCAATAATAGTATTTTGTTTTCTTTAGAATTCCTTCAATACTGGAATGGATAAAATATCAGTGTTCATAAATTTTCAGCAGCGCTTCACTTGTGTTTTCCAATAGGACTCAGCTGGATCCCCAAATAATTATGTTGAAACTAGACATTTGGAATGCTTTGGGGCATGCGTGAGAATTAGGTTTAGATCTCTTTGGCTTACTTTCTTCCCAAAATTATATCCAATGTCTTTTGTACAGAAACAGTTTTGAACATAATAATGGCAAAAGGTCATTTCTGTTCTGGTGACCCTTGGCAGTCACCTCTGATACAGCTGATTATACAGTTACTGTGATTAACCAATCTTTATTGCTCTATTGCCACTTCATAGCCAGGTGAATAATAATATAAAATTATGCTTTTTTGCCTGAAAGGAGTGTCATTGTCATTAGTTTTTATAGCTGAAACAAGTTATAGAATTCTGAATTTGTTGAACACTTTTTATATATTTGCAAGCACTTTTTACAGTATAATAACCCACAGCCATGGGGACAGCRTTCAGCTGACTGCAGCAGCAAAGCTCCAGCTAAAAGCTACATGGCTGTTCATGAGCTGTCCTCTTTCTTTTTAAACCTGTAGGTATGGCAGATTTTAATTACCTTCACACAAATTGCTTTGAAGTTACCGTGGAGGTAGGATGTGAAAAGTTTCCTTTGGAGGAAGAACTGTTTACAATCTGGCATGAAAACAAAGGTGCCCTTCTGAATTACATGGAAATGGTACTGCTCTGCTTTTACAGACCATTTTGCTTTCTGTTTTTCTTTTTCATTCTTTGTCAAAATTAATTTCTGTGCTGTTTTCCTGGTTAGCTCTCGAGACGATGCTGAATCGAGCACCACACTCCTCCAGGGGCCCCAGTGCCTCAGTTTTTCTGGCAGGACACACAGGTGGTATTTTATCTATGCTGCAGARGGGATTGAGATTGAGGACTGCAAAGGCCTTGAAAATAGTGAGAAAGGGAATTATCTGTGAATACTTTGGGGAGCATTATTCATCAACTGTCCAAAATTTTAGCACTAGAGAAAACCTTAATATTCAGAAAAGTATGAATCAACTTTCCTCTTGAAAACTAAAGCAACAAGATCTGGTCTCCAAAGAGCTTCCTGAAATTCTCCTTTCCATATTCCATGTTTGTGTCCCAAACTCTACTGTCCCACAGCAAGAAATTTAGATTCAGCTAAAATCTTGCTAGAAATGCCATTTACACTCTTTCTGTCTTGATTTCTTTATGAAAGCAGTTATTCAAAACCTCAAGCCAAATCTTCTAAAGGAAGAMCTGTGTGTCTCTGAGCATTAAAACGTGCCACTTAAATGTCATTTTTAATAATAAGTTTAAGCTCAGCAAAAACAAATACCTCACTGACAATAAGTAAGTGAGCACAGAAACAGAAGTTTCTCATCTTTCTCTCGGCCATTAGTAGATTAGCTTTCTGTCATGCCTTATTTTGATAGAGTATGCAGTAATTTAAAATTGTTAGGAGTGTTTTTATGGCCTTTCTAAGCAACCTCTTGCTACTTGTGGTAAGTATTATCATTCAATAAAGTCTRCAGTACAGACCACCAAACTCATTTCGTTTTACAGCTGTCTGATGAAAATGAGTTTTAGTGAATCTAAATGGAGCTGGGTTAAATCCATATATATTACAATTGAAGTCTTCAAGATGTAAAGATTTTATAGTGTGAGATACTGAGAAGTCTGTGCTGGAAAAGCTTTTTGAGTAAATGCAGGACAGTAAGCAAAACAACTTTGCAGATAAGGATGACTGAATTACCCACGATAAGGCTTAAGTCTGCCATAACCAATTCAAACTTTTCTTATTCTGATATATACCAGGCTGTTTGGTGTGTGTACAAATATACTTGGCTCAACACACAGAAGTAGAATTCATTTTCCTAAACACTGATCTCTTCTCCCCGTCAGAAGCAATATCAAAACACCCTGCCAAACTCATGTGACAATTTGAGGGAAAAATGAAAAATAGTACATTTAATAAAGCAAACCTAAGCAAGATTGAGAAAGAAATTTCAGTTTTGTAATTTTWATCCTGTCATGTTATAATTGCAAAATTAGTATTGAAGCTGGATGAGGTCATACTACTTTGAGTATGTCTACACTGTAAATTGAATTTGAGTCCGAGATGACTCTTCTGACCATATTTACTCTCTATCCATATGATAAATCCCCAAGTTCATGCTGCAAAGCAAATTGCAGTGCTTCATTGTAAGGGATAGTTTTCAAATYCTTATACTGAAAGTAAATAGTGAGTAGCTTAACTCAGTATATAGAACAGCTGCTTAACAAGAGTGGTGACAACACAGTCTCACCTTAAATTAAAAACTGCTCTCACTAGACTAGACTTATTTTTTTCAAACTTTGAATTATCAATTACTGTGAAGTTGAATACTTTAATGATTATTTTTAAACATCTTTATATTCCAACAGAAAAGCAAATGTGCTTTTCCCATTGTTTTGRTGCTTTGTGCTTTTTTTCTATTCTTCTTTTGGGACAAGGGTACTGAGAAAGGAAAAGTGAGTAGAAGAGAAAAGAGGAGGTGGAGAAGTAAAGAACAACCCAAGTTGGTCATAGCTGTTCATAGAAAAAATCAAAATGGAATTATTTTTCACTTAAAAAAGGTCATATACATTTCCCGATATAAAATATTTTAAATCTGGAACACTGTAAAAAGAGAACCTTAAGAGACTTAATCTCTAAATACTTTGAACTTTTTTTCTGTTTTGTTTTATTTTATTGAACTTCCAGTATAGCTGTTAGTGGACCTCCTTGTATGAAAAAAATTACATTGCTCTTTAGTTTGTCACCAAGCACATTTCTCAACAGCTTAAGCAGCTCAGTTCTGTGCTTGTAGAGAAGGGGAAATGACTGTCATAGACACTACATGACATTCTGACAGCAGTGAAGTGTAGGCAGCAGAGTGATGATGAGTCACAAGTACCTGAAGTGATGCCTTCACATCGTGTTCAGGGCATCAGATTGGTTTTGAAAGCCTTAACTTTTTAGTTCTTTGTGGTTCTGTGTCCAGGGCAGACATTCAGAACAGTCCTTWAATAGTGGTCACACCACGAGGTGCCAGTGATTTGTGCAGAGAAGGGTCTCTTCAAGCAGAGCCACATACCTATCCCAAAAAAGCTCTGGTTCCATTTTCCCTTTCCCTCAGTCGCCTTGGACCTCCCTAAATAGGCATTGTGATCTGAARGGGTATTGTCTCCTGAGAGCCTCTGAATGGGGTAAACTTTTTGACAATTGTTCCCTTGTGATGAGGAGGTGGTATTGCAGTGCCTCCCATCTAACTCTGCTTTGCTTTGCCAGGTTCATCGGGGGATAAAAGGAATTGTGTCCGATAAGTTTGGCAACCCAATAAAAAATGCTCGTATTTCAGTCAGGGGCATTCAGCATGATGTCACCACAGGTAATATTTTTGGTTTAAGATTTTTCCTGGGGCAGAGTGAAAGTACTGAGAGCTTAACCTGCAAAAGTATTGCCATGTTTGGTAGAAATCACACCTTAATGGAAAACTGAAGGCTCGGGTGGGGGTTCTCTTCCGGAATAACAAGAGAGAAGACATGTTAAACTGACTGCTAAGTCTGTTCTGTCTCTGGGATGATGGAGTTCTTGATGTGAAAAATTTCACCTGGAACAGTCTACTGTTCACYAAAGCTAATTTGGGGGAATATGGCAACAGCTCTGCTCAGAGGCTGTAACTCAGCATGTGGAGATGTGGAGCCTTGATGGAATAAGTTAGTTGAGATATTGTGAACATGTTGTAGATAGTGCAGTAGGACCCCCTCTGATTTTCACAACTAGAATAATTGCAGAAATTGAAGGGTCTACAACCTTTCCTGTTCATGTGGAAACCCATAAATATGTGCAATTTTGAGAAAATTATTATTAGAACATTGAATTATGTTCAATTTATACCTGTCACCAACTGATAAACATATATTGGGGCATATACAACTGTTATTTTTCACAGTCATAAAGTTCTGAGCTCTTAGGCTGTCACTGAAATCAATGCTTTCTTTTTATTATTGATTTCAGTGAGAACAGGGTAGGCATAGAAGTGCAAAATAGAAGATATGAATGGTTACATTTTGGTCTAATGATTGTTGTTGAATCAATTTGGAAAGCCAGAATGGCTTATAATGTAGTGGATGTTTTCCAGCTTTCAAAAAAACTAGCACTAGAGGGGATACAATAGTGGAGATGATGCAGATTATTGAGGCTGGTGGGAGACTCTGGCATGAATTAGGGTCTTTTTCAAACTTCTTCTCAGACAATGGCTTCCCATTGGCAGTGGACCTTTAAAGGACTAAGAATTAAAGAAAAATATGTTTACACTGTAGGAAAGAGAGTATTTGCTCTGAGTTAGGTGGGGTTAAAAATGTCATATGGTTAAAAAGTCTTTTGATTTTAGTGTTAAAAAGATCTAAGAAATTCCATGAGAAAAAAGTATTAATGCAACACTAACTGAACTAAGAGACTTGCCATTCAAAATAAAGGAAATATAAAATGAGGAATAAATTTTTCAGTTTTAAAGCTCCCTACTTTTGCCTGCAGGGTCTAACCTTCAGCTAGAGGAAATTTACACCCATTTTACACTAATGGCAATTTATACCAGCTGCAGCTCCAAGGCCATAGTCTTACATGCGAGAATGTCTGCAAAGGAATTGCATGTAATTTAATTAAAAGAGGGATTTCTTAGCTCCTTAGACATTCTAAATATATATATGTGTATATATTGCAGCCTGGACTCTGATTTCGCTTTCCTAAGTTTCACTTAGTTTAAATTGATTTCTTTGGGAGTTATTCCTTGTACTCTTGGGAARAGCAGCATGAAGGAAAGCATCTCTTCCCTGTGATACAGAAACAGCAGGCAGGGACATTTTGTATGTGATTTTCACTCCATTACTTCCCAAGGGCCAAGTTTTCTTAAGTTTCACTTAGTTTTAAATTGATTTCTTTGGGAGTTATTCCTTRTACCCTTGGGAAAAGCAGCATGAAGGAAAGCATCTCTTCCCTGTGATACAGAAGCAGCAGGTAGTGRCATTTTATATGTGAATTTTACTCCATTGCCTCCCAAGGGCCAAGTTTTCACAGGCAAAGTCTCTTTTATGTCATCTAGAGTTTGCCTTCAAACATTTTCCAAAGTCTGAGCTGCTTCCATTGCCCACCCCTTAGCTGCCATCTAAGGTAGTGCGTGCAACCACAGGGGCTGCGAGGYGAAAAACTGATCTTGGTTTTGTTGTGCCCGTCCCTTTCCCAAGCTGCCGACGGCGACTACTGGCGGCTCCTGCCTCCGGGGACGTTCATCATCAGCGCCCAGGCGCCGGGCTACAGCCGGGTGATGAAGAGGGTCACCATCCCCACCAGGATGAAGCAGGCCGGGCGCGTGGATTTCGTGCTGCGGCCCGCCGAGGCCTGGCCCAGCAAGCTGCTCCGGCGCTCCATGGAGGACGCGTACGACCCTCAGGACCCGCTGGAACTTTTTGACCCTCACGCCCAGCACGGGCAGGCCGAGGCTCGAGGAGGGTCCGCGGCAGGCAGGGAGAAGCCGTGGTGGTGGTCGTACTTCAGCTCCCTGGACCTGCACAAACCTCTGTGGCTGCTCAAGCAGCGCTGAGGGACGGATGGCGCCGCGCTCCRCTCGGCTCGCTCCGCTGCCCTTCCAGACACCCTCGCTGCTCTTGGCAATATTTAAATGTTTCATTTGAAAATATAATATTAATTCAAGCACGCTTGCTTCTTTTGTTTTCTCTTCACACACAACTGAGTATATTCAAGTGGGCTTTTAAGTATTAAAAACAACGGTGCACATCCATTCAAAGGGCAGATTTTATGAAGGTTTTTTCTTGGTAATGCTCTGTAAGTCTGCCCATGTAGTTAATCATCACATTCATTATTTATTAGGTTCTAAGTACCTGCAGGAAAATATTCCTGATCCTTTAATGCATTTTTGTACATGTTTTAATACATTAATGATAACACACTAAAAACAACATTCAGAAAACTCTTTTATGTTCCCTTTTTACATTAGCATGTTAAGTTCATTACCTCTTCTAATAACAGCTCAAAATATAGGGTCTTTTTTTAAATTTTAAATGTTTTTAGAAATTTAAAAATAAGCTTTTAATGTATTTAGCAAAATACTGGAAAATGCCTTTACTACTGAAAATACATACTATAAATGTGTGTAGATGWAGAAAAATACATGAGATAATTCATGAGGAATTTAGATTTAAGTGTGACATATTATACAGAAGTTTTTAACATCATGCACTGTTCTGAGCCTATGCACACGTTAATGAAACTTGCAGACATCAAAGAAAAACTTCTCTTCAAGATACTTGAGTAAAGCTCAGTGAATAGTGGTCTTGCAAGATGCTGTCCTCTCTCAAATTTCAGATGCAGTGTATTTTTTAAGGTGTTATATATTAAAGAAAAGTCCTTGATTTTGATGAAACACATAGGCCCACACCTCCTTTTAGCCTGGGCTGTTAATGAAGTCTCTATACAGACTGTATTTCCTCCTCTAAATGCCACGCTGCTTGAATGGTGTGATTGTTGGAACTGATTTACTTTCTGCAGGAGCTGCTGGACTAGCTGTGTGGATTGCCCTGTGAATTCTAAAAACCTTTTTTGCTCATCTTAGGTAARGCAGCCCTATTGCATGAGCCCCATAGTCCACATGCACATAATCTCATTCTGTAGCTTCCTAGGAAGACCCAAGAGATGAATGATCTTAATTCTGCAACCAGATGCTGCACATGGCTAAGTACTTTATTCCCAGTTGTAATCTGATTGAAGTTAGGAGTCTGTTATTCATGTGCTTGGATGTCTGCAGGACTGGAGACTATGTTAAAATGAAAGAAAATTATTTCAGAGCATTAACAAAAAGTAATTATATGGGAGTGAATGTACTGCATGCACATGGATAAGTGTTCCTTGCCCAGGCTTGCCAAGTTAAAGGAACTCTGAACCCTAAATATGCCAAAGAAAATTGAGCAGGAGATACACCTCCAGACTTTATTTCCAGTAATAGGTATTACTTCTGTTTTCTTTGGTAATTTTTTTCAAAGCCAGCTTCCTGTGAAAACAGTGGTGAAGCTAACAAAATCAGAACAATATGCTAAATTGCTAAGTATTAGCTGCACTTATTAAGCACATAATTTGTTGCATGCTTAGAAAGATGTTTTCTCTGAGTACTTCCTAGRTTCTCACAGACCTATTTAGAAGTTTTTTCAAGTGATCACAGTAAACCCAAGCCTGCTGAAATGCCAAACAGAATGACTGTGCAGAAAATCCACTTCTTTCCTGCAGTCCTGAGTTGAAAAAGTAGACAAGAGTCAAGACTTGGGGAATATGAGTAGATTGTAAAGACATTTTATGTTTGAGACAGTTTGAAAAGTAGTTTGCTGTACTGCTGTACCACTTATGGTGTAGTAGTGAAAATGGTATGAGAGAGCAAGAGTAGCCTCTCTCCCCACCTCAGGCATAAAAAGAGGTGTCCAGCAGAGAAAAAGTTAAGATCAGAAGTTTCTGCAGGTTCACACTCAACAGCCTGTATAGAAGGGATGTATTAAACTGCGTTGAAGTAACTGTGAGGCTCTTGGGAAAAGATGTGCTTCAGTCTTCTGGAGCTATTWAATCGTTTTCATAAGAGCAATTCTTCAGTTTTCAGTACCCTTGGAGATGAAAAAGACTGGTAGAATGACTTACTAGCTCCCAAAAATCCATTTTAGTTTAGATGATATTTAGGACTTATTTATTGGTGCTTTTAGAAAGAAAAGAAAAGAAAAGAAGCAAAGGAAAGAAGGAGGAAGAAAAAGAAAGAAGGAAGGAAAAAAAGAAAAGGAAAGAAGAAAGGAAAGGGAAAGAAAGAATTGGTCAAACCCAGCCAAGTAACAATGTAATCAAAATTAATATCACCATTCTATTTTTATTTGAGATTAATACAGACTTAGTTCTATATTTATATGTGAGAGAAAATATTGGCTTGGATGTGTATCCTGAACTGGATTACATAAATCTTCTCCCATGTTTGTTTAAATCAAGCAATGTGTGTTTAATATCAGACAGTTTTGTAAAAAAAAAAAAAAAAAGGCATAACCCAAAATAACCCACTCCATGACTATAATGTGGTTCAAAGGATTTTTAAGTGGTGGTGAAATTTAAGCAGCTGTAGGCAGCTCTGTAACTAATATGTGGAAATGAACACAGTGATCAGCTCCCTCATTCACCTCTGTGAAAGGCTCATATACAGAGTTTAATGGAACATAAATTTAGGAGAATATTAAATACTTTTTAAATAGAAAGAGGGATTAAAATGCTTCAATGAAACATGCCCTCCTACAAGTGAAGTGAAAGTAACATAGGAAAGAAGTGAGAAATAACCAAAGCTCTCTGGCAGTCTCCTTCATGCTTGAGCCCTGCCTTGGAGACTGGGCTTGGCCTTTTTCCAGTGCTGCTTTGGATCCTGACAGGTTCAGCAGCCAGACGGTGCTGTCAGAAATTATGGTGTGTGTTCATCAGACTCCCTCTCCTTTTAASTCAGAGTCTACATAATTTTTTTCAATTACCTTCCAACCACATATTGAACAGTATTGATGTATGTTTTTGCAACATCCTCCTTAATAATTAATTTCCCAGTCTCCATATTTATTTCAGAGGGATCTTCTTTACTATGGAGCCAAACTTTTCTGCACAATCACACTAATAAATGTTTTGACCTGCCAACTGTCCAGACCTCACTGCTCTGCCAGCAATGAATCTTCCCAAGTCAAACCCTGCAAATCTAGCTAACAGCATTACAAGCATAAAGAGCAAAGAGAAAGCTCTGCTTATGTCGTCTGTGCAATTTCTCTTTCACTCACATGCCAGAAAAAAGCCAAGRACACATTAAAAAAATATCAGCAGTTAAATCACAAGCTGTGTGCATGAATTACACAAAAGAAGATTTGGGTCTGTTTGTTCCATTCATAAAAACTTTTGAGATCAAAAATAGCAATAATAATCAAAGGCATAAAATTTGCAGCTGTTTACATCTTCATCTCCTGTAAGAAAATTATATTCCAGTCTTGAACCTCCCATATATAGGAAGGAGCATCTTTGTTTTCCTAAAGACAGGAAAGAAGAGAAAGSTGTCCTAAGCAAACTGCTGAAAACAGAACTTTAAGTGTCAAAACCACTGAGTATAAGAAGCTCTTCCTGCTCTCATTTTTCACAGTGTTTATGCAGTTTTTCTCCCTTTCATGCCTTGGTTTAGCAGCTAAAGGGAAGCACTCCAAAACAATATTGCAGTTTGTTCTGAAGTACTGTGAACAGCTGTCGATCAGAGTTTGCCAAGCCAGTGCCATTTCTCTGTGTCCMTCACTCTAGTATTGCTCTGCAATTCAAAAACAAACCTGAGATGTCTTCAGTGGTTACAAAAGCATCCATCAAAATGAGACAGGTCTGTGTGTCTCTGAGGTGATGCTTGCAGACAGGCTGGGARATCTCTGTCATGGGTGGGCATTCACCCCACAGCAGTGAAGCACTGCAGATTCAGCCTTTGGGAGAGGAGGAACAGGGACTGGAGCTCTTTGAGTGTCTTGGATGGAAATGTGAGCTGAAGCTGATACTCCTCTTTACAAAGCTCCTGTCAGAGGTGCTCTCATGCTGTTTTCCTTCACTGCAAGATGCACCTTTTGAAGATCCCATAGAGTAAAAAGAGTGGATGGGGAGGTTGTGCTATACATTACCTGCTGTCTTTGTCTTCACAGCATCTTGGAGGAGAGATCCCCTTTGTCATTTGTCTTTTCTGACATCATGCAGTCTCAAGTTGTGCAGGCAAAGGGCTTCTCATTGACATCCTTGGTGGGKCAACCAGACCTCTGTGAGGAGGTGCTCTGCCTCCAGCTGTCCCTCATGYTTAGGTGACACCAAAAGGGCTTCTCTGTAGTGGCTCTTTAGTGAACTTTGAGATCCTGGATCCAGGTCTGTTTACATCAGAGTGTGAAAGCCTGGATAAAGGGGTGGGGATGGTGTTTTTAGTTTGGTTTTCTTTCTCACTATGCTACTCAGTTTTTGATTAACAATAACATTTTCACCAAGTCAAGTTCTCTTTGCCTTCAACAATAGGCAAACCAGACTTAAGATTTGAATTTCCCTAAGCGTCAGAGTTTTCAATAAAAAATATTGTAATGATGAGGACAAAATTTTTTTTGCCTATTTCATAAGCAAGTGTGAGATATCTTCTAATGAGCTGCTGGCAGTCCTATCAGCAAAAGCTGCTGAAAAAGATAAGAGATTGTTTTGMAGGGRGATGATGATATAACTTTATRAAGTAAATTCTATCTAATGAGGAATATYAGACATGAATAGTTTTATTATRGTTTTATTWTCCCTTCTCAGCAGCCTTTCTTWCAAGAACCAAGTTGGCACAGRCTTGTTASCCRGGCCTGCTCACATTGACCATAAGAAGCCTGGGCAGGTCATCAGGAGATCAGGGACATGGGGGTCTTTTGMGGGCAGGAAGTCCTCAGGAAGGACTTTTACTGGCACAGCTGCCACCCAAGGGAAGTGAACAAACTAGCTCAAGTGCTAACATCACTATTTCCCTGGGGAAAGAAGCAAAAAATGCTCTTCTGAGGTGACATGACTGTGTTCACAGATAAATTCTGGCTGGACTAACTGCAGATTGTTCCTTTGGCTGAGACAGTCAGAGCAGCAGAGAGGAATGCAGGAAATTCTGGTCTGGATCTGACCAGTGGCCACCTCCCTGTAGTGYTGGTACATCACAAGCTCTTTTTGGGAAGGAGAATAAAGCCAGTGGTTGTGTCTGTCAACAAATATAGTAAACTCTTGCCAGGGTTTAGTTCTGGGATGTCATCATGCCCTGTACCAGGGCTAGGGTGGCACTGAGGGAAGTCCCCACGTGCCTCTGCATCCCTGTGCCCATGGTGCAAGTTCTCCTGGGTCTTTAAGAAATGCCATGAGCCTTTATTAACCAACAACACAATTTACTCTTTTTCTCACTYGTGAACACAATCCTCTAAATGAACTCTATATTGAAAAAGGGTTTGTATACTTATTAAATTTGACATGTCACCAACCAGGACTCCAAAAATCAGAATGATCGATTTTAACTTCTCTTCATTTATACATACACACACACTCGTGCATTCATATGTACACACACAACATGCACATGCACATGCACATACATGGAGGCATATTTTTATGGAGTGGACATACAAACGATAATGGATTAGAAGTTATGATATCATATACTAATTTTTATTTTGCATTGCAATTMGAAAGATATTCAAGCCATTATGAATAAAAAAGTAATATTATCTTTAATTTGGTTATTATTTCTGAAGACTTAATAGTTTATAATMAAATAATATCTTCAAAATTAATCTTCAAAAGCAGAGTCACAAAGCCTAAGGTATTTTTCTTCATTAATTTTTTATCAACTAAACTGAATGAAACGTTGATGTCGCCAAAATATTAATATGTAATTTTTCTGCCAAAAATTAGCACTMGTGCATTAATGCAAGTGATTTAGTTAGTTCTTCTGTTTTTTTATCAAATACCAAACTTAGGCAGTTCACAAGGTGAAAGCCTTCAGTAAAAGAATTACTAATGAAATAAAAGACAAAATTTGAGCAAGTTAAAGCAGCAGTAAGCTTAGTGGTTAGGACTACCAGGAATCAAACAAAAGGAGATACATGGCAGCTAAAACAACATTATTTTGTGAATAATGCAGTGCCCAAGGCAACTCTTTTGCCCTCCAGTAGGTAATCAGGAAATGAGAAGTTTGTTTTGACAAAATTTTTATTTTTTCACTGATATTAAGATATGAATGGAKAACAGACAAACTAACTTTAAAAACTGAATGCAGACCCATCTGTCCATAGGAAATAAATCACTGCAGTCAGCTGAAATCAATAACAAAACATTTGTCCCATTTGTGTAGAGGACTCTTGAAAACTCATTTCTCATCAGAAGGCCACTTCATTTTAGGCAAAAGAATTGGACAAGTCCAAATTTTAAAATCTCAGAGCCCCTGCTCAGCTACTCCAATTTGTTCACCAAAAGAATGCAGGATACCTTTCTTCAGATGTTAATAACACTCACTTAAATGTCTTCTTGTCAGCTTGCTCAAAATCATCAGTCATGGCTTGCTCTGGGGTACAGCTCCTATTTCATTCTCTGCTGGGATTCACAAATTGGATTTTCCTCTGACTACCTCCCCTGAAAAGCTTGGTCCAGTCAGCACTCATATTGCTCATCTGAAAGACTGCAGTRTCTGTGTCAACTTGCATTTAAAACCCAAGGCAGAGCCTTCAATATCCCTCTGTTTAAAGTATAGATGATATATCCTCAGCTCTTCCCTCCATAAAAAGTGCTTTGGGACCACATATTCTCTCTTACTGGGCTATTTTCTAGTTTCTGGGTAAGCTACTTGATATTTCTTAGGTTGCTTTTTTTTAAATAAATCATAGTATCAGAGAATCCTAGAATGGTTTGGGTTGGACAAAACCTTAAATTTCATCTTGTTTCAACACCCTGTCAAGGGCAAAGACACCTTCCACTAGAACAGGTTCCTCAAAGCCCCAACCAACCTGGCCTTGAAAACTTCCATTTCTAAAGTTAAAATAAATTAAAAAAAAAAAAAAATAGAAAAATATGCCATAGTTATTCCCTCTGTTTTCAAGGGTTTCTCACCACTATAAAGTGTATTAAATACATTTATCAGACTGCACATGTGAAGAGACCTGTGGAAGRCATCAACTCACTTGACTTTAATGCAAATATACACAACCAAGATATTAGCTCTAAGATCAGTTTGTAGTTAATGCAGATGATGATGCACTACCTTAGATGCAAACATTTTCATACCAACTCTACCCAGGCCCCAAGTTTCCAAAATAGTGGCAATTTCTGGCGCGATTCTTGGCACACACAGAAACATGAGTGTAGCTAATTGGAGAAATTCACTGACAAAATGGAGAAATCTCTAATCTTTACTGAGGTGAATTTTGAGGATCTYATCCTTTAAAGGTACTAGCAAATTCTGCCAAGGACCATTTCAAGTCCTTTTCCTATGACATCATGTAGAAATATATGTTTATTTATAAAACTTCTGCCAAAACCCCATTGCCAATATGRAGCTTGCAGGAATGTGTAAGAGAGCAGAGCTCCATCTGGTTTATGTTCAATCAAAAAAAGAAGAGAATGGACCTAATTCTCTGTCACTTACAATGATAATTTTTGATTGGCAGTTAATCTGAATCCTGTAAGTTTTACAAATTAGGAAGTATGTCTTCAAATATCTCATGAAGATCCTAAAGAACTGTTTGGGAAAGCATCTGATAGGTAGAAATGTTCCAAGGACACAAGGGAGGGGCTGTAAAAAACAATTTTTCCATTACATTGCTAGTGTTTGCAAAACCAAGTTTTCTTCTTGCAGAGGTGTAGTAGTTGCTGTTTTTGCAGCYCTTCTTTGACAGAATCCTGAAGATGCTTAGCTTTCTTCACAAAAATATGATCATTGTAGACTGAAAAATTAGATAAGTGAATCTGTCAGATACAGGGACAATAATCTGACCTAAAATATCTGCTSTGTAGATCTTAGCCTTTAAGTTTGTGGGAACATTCATGAACATCAGGGTCACTTTCTACATAACCAAGCAGTCCAATTTCCAGTGTATCTTACTCCTGCTGGAATATGGTGAAAGGAAGAGGAGAGACTTCCCTAAAGCTTGCTGTCCAGTAATGTCACCCCCACATTCTCCCAGGCAGGTCCACACTGCTTCTACTGTCTTCACCGTCCTTTTATTCAGATTCTGCCCACTTCACTGATGGGAAACAACAGCAGCATAATACCACACATTCATCCCTCAGAAAGACCTGTCTTCTCAGGGATTTCTCAGACATTCTCCATTACACAAAGAAATGCAGTTTAACCATACTGGTGGAAATCTCAGCTTGTGATCTTATGTAGAGGCATATGGTTCTGATGCAAAAAAAAMCAGTGTCTCCTTTAAAATAACCCCTAAAAAGTATTATATAGCAGTGGATGCCTTCATGAGTTATTTAATGTGAATTTTCATGTTAAGCTCTTGTCAAGTACTTTGCTCCAGTTCTACCCGGAGAGAGTGATTTTCATAGTCTGCAGATATTTTAATGTTGGCTTTCTTAAGATGATGCTGTAATTTACTACCTAAATAAAGGTAAACCTCACTGCTGAGCTTTCAGAAACTGTGATGCAGAAATCTCTCCARTGGGAACTGGCCATTTGCCCCTCACTGAATGTCAGTTTGAATGCTTTCTTGAGTAGAGATGGACTCTGGGATTTTGGCAAAAGGTGGACATGAAGCAGGTATGGCATCTTGGCCCCAAGACTGTGAGAAAGCTTTCAGGCTACACTAGACTATGTGATAACTCAAAGTCTTACATTTCTTTGAAGATACATCTTGAGTAAAGGTCAGGGACTCCTCTGCTTTCCTCCTGCTGYTGCTAATATACATTCAGCTCTTCTGCTGCTGCAAAATTGAGAAACTTGTGGCATGTCAAAAAGTGAAGGGGAATGAAAACTTTGAGGAGCACAGTGCAGGTTTGCTAGACATTTTCCAGTGTCCACGTRTACTTAAAGGTAATTTGGGTAACTCATGACTGCTTGGCATAGTAGCCATTAAATACATCCTCCACCCTTAACCATGTGATAATCTATTTGAATAGGGATGTAAATGCAGAGATTTGAAGCTGGAATAGCACAAGACAGTTTTCTTCTATTTAATCCATGCTAAAAATGCAAAAGGGTGGTGCAGGCATGTTCTTGACAGTTTGGTTTATAAAAATGAATGTTGTGGTTAAGTGGGTGGGAAATACAATGAGGAACTGAGGACCAAAAGGGAAATGTCTCCTTGTTGAGGAATGCTTTTGCAATCTTAATCTTCTCTGTGTAAAGCTAACCTTGGAGTGTGCAGACTGAGAGAAGAGACCACACAACCCTTAGGAGCACATGGGAGTAGTCATCATGTGGACTCAGGAGTATTTGCTAAGATGCCCTAATAATCAAATGAAGTRGCTGAGCTGCCTTGTCTTACTGGGGAATAGATTGATTTCTTATGCCATTTACAAAAATAACTCTGAACAGAATTTTTATTGTAATCATTTGAATTCAAATTCCTCCATCTTTCATCAC
Source organism: Cardinalis cardinalis (assembly GCA_014549065.1). Classification (NCBI taxonomy): domain Eukaryota; kingdom Metazoa; phylum Chordata; class Aves; order Passeriformes; family Cardinalidae; genus Cardinalis; species Cardinalis cardinalis. Next base: position 5,672,306 of record JACDOX010000021.1, read on the forward strand.
TTTATGCATTTTATTTCTCTGTAGACAACTCCACCTAGATAAACTCTGGAATACTAAAAGATATTGTACACATTCCTGGAGCTTTTCAAGTATCTGATTGTTTACATCAACACTGGGCTTGGAGTGGTGGGCCAAGATATTGGCTCAGTTCCTATTTCCTTAGGCAGTGGTGGTGAGACTGGGATACCTACCCTGGCTCAGTGTTGTTGGATGTGTTACACCAGAAAAGACATCCAAATGTGAATACTCTCATCTTAACTAGTAACATCAGTAGGAATAAGCCACAAGAGAGCCTACTCAAAAAATTGGTGGTGAAAAACACCTTTCAGAAGGAACTATATGCCACCATGACTACGGAGGCCCCTGATCTGCCCTGTCTTTAAAAGTGACATAGCTCTAAATATRAAGTCTGGTTCAAATGGGGTTTTCTTTGAAATTGCTATCTTCTTTAAGTAACTGTAAATGAAAAATGTAAAAGGACTTCCAGATCAGTATGAGCAAAGCAAATATCCTGGTGGCAGCAGAAAGCTGTAACAGCACAGAGGAGCAGTGGTGACTACACATRAATCTGTGAGCAGTGGAACCAAGAATGCCTGGTGTCCTATTTGTTTGTAACTCAAGGTAGAATTCCCAAGAGGATCCCTCATGTCCAAGCAGGGGTGAACTACTGTGAAGTCACTTTCTCASTAGGAGCCTTAGCAGGATTTCTTCCTTTTGAGATCTTTCTCCATCTCTCAGATTTTGATTGCAATTGACTGAAAGTGGCAAGCAGAGACAATTGCATGGGCACATGCACACACAAACTCCCACAAATCCAAGTGTATCAAAGACTTTTACTGCAGAAACCAGCTGCCTAATACTCTTGGAAAGGCATACACATCTGCCCCAGAATACTGGGATAGAGTGCTGCTCCCTCCTGGGCACAAGAGTGCTCAGTTGCTGGGAATCTAAAACCCATCTAGAAGTGCTGAATCATTTGTTTTAAACTGCATTGCCAGTGTTACAAATAAAAAGTCAAAATGAGCTCCTTCACTTTACAAGCAGTGATAAATGCAGTAGAAGCCACTTAATTAGTCTATGATAAATTGCATGCCCAATTAATTGTGATGATTGCCTAGGGGACAAAACCCAACTCGAGGCAGTTTGATGACTCCACAGTAATGGCACATTTAGTGAACACTGGAGAGTCTCTTTCCATGCCCTTTCTGCAGCTGTGGGAAGCTGAATCATAACATTTTAACTGCCAGGAAAGCATTTCCTTGCACTAGCATTGCCCCAATTTGACCTTTTCTTCATTTTATTCTAGTTAACTGAATCAATATTATCTTAATACAGTGTTTCCTTTTGTCCTTCCAATAGCAGTGTCTGGCTATGCTGCAGATTTAAAGTGCAATCAATGAAATATTAAATGAGTGGAATGGGATTCCTTATCCCTCAGAGCAGTGGGTGGGAACTGGAAGGAAGCACATTAAAGGTGAAGAAGTTACCTGAATGTTAAATCAGTGCAGAYCTGAAAGTCATGCTTCATAAATTTATGTAGAGAGCCTGGGAAGCATGACCATAACAAACAGGTTTGTACCTGTTTGAGTGAAAAGGTAGTTTTAAAATGTTTGTGTTAAACTGGTGACAAAGACCATGCAGACATTGCTCTTTCAGTTTCAAAACAGCAAATGACTTCACAGGGCACTGTCAGGTCCCAAATGTGCCATCTGCCAGGCTGTGGTTTATTTATTTYATACATGATTGAGTGTAGTGCTCATCTTGGTTCCTTTTACATAATCATGTTATGATAACCACATAATTAATGTTTTYRGTATTTAGCAGATAAATGAGATGAMAAARGAGAGATTTATTCTAGTATATTTATTCTAGATTTATTCTAGTATATTTAATCTATAATTTGTCATATATAGTTCTTACTATAATTCTAAATAATTCTTACTATGACTCTAATTCTAAATAAAATTTAGAATTAGAGTCATAGTAAAGTTTGTTTATGAACATTTAATGAGATGTTAATGCATGAGTGAAACAAACATTTTGGCTTTTTTTCTCCCTCCCACATTGTTTTTCCTCCCAGATGTTAATTTCCAAGACTTCCCAAAATTTCATCCAGAAGTACAATAAAGTGGCACATTTCAATATAGGCAAAAATATTTCACTTTCTTTTGGGAGCTGAAGAATCTCCTGGAAATCTCATGAAATGTGTGTTCTAGAAAGTATATCGGGTTTTTTTCAGACCTTCTACTCCTGCAAGCATCTGAACGCTTAGGCTTTTGGCTGTTATTTCTTACAAAAATGTGGAGTTTATACTCTTGCCTCTTCTTAGTTGGAAAGGACCTCTCCACAAATTGAACTAGAGTTTGAGCAGAAACATATGCAGAAAATACTTCATGTTCTTCTGGGTCCATGAAAAGTTATGAATTGGAAGTGAAGAATGTGAGTTTAGTGAGGGAAGAGGAGGTCAATGAGAAATTTGTCCCTGTTTCAAATATTTTCTCATCACAGACTAGATTAGACAATGTTCTTCCTAGGTCAGGATCATAGAAATGTGTCTCCTGTGATTTGACTTTAGCCTCTTGGGATGGATCTCTGGTGGGAATTCTCATATTTCCTAGTGATRTTTTAAACTGCAAATATTCAGGTAAAGAACTCCATACGTTCACAAATGTTCTGCAGACTTCTGTAGCAATGAACAAAGCTGATGTCTCCTATAAGAAAGTTCTTTACAAGAATAATTTTGAAGGGCCGTTATATGTTATTAATGGAGACAGATATGATGATGAAGAAAACTACATTTGGCAGAAAGAACATTTACTAAAAATGTCACTAAAGAGTTTAGGCTGTGTGCTACCAAGTATTTTGTAACTTCCTTCACTGACTTCTTGGCCTCTTTATTTCTTTCATGTCTGGTAMGTAGCTTGAGCTGGTTGATGAACATTGGAACTGAGGAAGTCTGGCTTCTCACTGCTGTTTGTCTAAAGGTTTTCTGGCTTTGGCACATAAGAAGGAGGAAGCTCTAACCCAGTCCATGCCTCATTTTGTGCATTTAGAGCTTTCCTATGCTTGTCTTTCATGTAGGTTTTGTGGAGTCAAAAAGAAGTAGGGGTTTTACCATAACTAATTCCTCAGTGGAGGTAAATTTATGTTGTTTTTTTTTCTTTCTAACAATGAGTGCCTATTCCCAGAATTTATAAAATTTGAGATATCTTCCAACCTTGCCCTGACAAATTTTCATGAATACAAGTGGATACATTTTGCTTAAATTGTCCAATAAATGATAAAGAAAAATAGAAAGTCCAATAGGCTGTAATATTCACTTAGAATGACAGAACTMATTTCTTAGAAACCTCACCTTTAAAAAGAGAAACATTATGGGATATATTTCATCAAATACTGCATTCAATGTCATCTTTGGGAAAAAGTGCAACTTAACTGCTGCATCTTCTTTTTGAAATGTTGGGGCAGTGAAATGAAATAGTTACCTTTGAAATTAAATGCAGCCTCAAAGACTGGTTTACTAGGACAAAAAGTTRCTGCCCAGGTGATCCTTGGCACAGACTGGAATAATTGGAAATATAAGTCTTGCTTATACAGAGCTCATTTTTATTTAAAAGTAGGCRAGGTGATCCTATTGTCCTTTCAAAATTTACTGATATCACAACACAATGTAAGCATCTAGGGATTTTTTCTGCCATATCAATGAATATTGTATGTAAATAAATAGCACCATAGAGATGCAACAGAAAATGAGGAAGTATTTCAAATTAGGGGGATATTTACCTTTGGCACTTGAAATCAAAGAGGTGGAAGAAAAAAAAAAGAGTATACATATAAAAAAAGGGGGGTTTCTAGGACATTTTTTATGCAGTGGATATTTGATGGCTCTGCAAGGCCTGGCACTGAGCTCTCTACCCAGTGAATTTAGGTCAAGAGCCTGTAAAGACTGTATTGTCTGAAGCTGGACATGGACCATGACCTGGCATTCATGATCTGTAGATTCTCTGACCTCAATTGCCAAAAGTAAGGAAGTTTCAATCATGGACTCTTTCAACTCCTTAGGGAGTGATCAATGCACAAGATATTTCTTCCAGCAGCTCCATGACTTTCCCAGGTGGATGAAGTGCCTCCCTTTCCTTATGGCTTACAAGCAGCCTTTCCTTACAGGTCAGTCCCTCTTTTTTTTTTTAGTTTTACTGGGATTTGGTGTTGGCTTTACCTAAACCCCCCCTGGAGCTGAGTGAAGCCACTGCATTGAGCACTACCCTGTGCCCAGGGAAGCTTCATAGGGATGTGAAGGGATATTCCAGGGATATGAGGGAGTGGGTGAAACTTATGTGGGAGAGTCTTTCTGAGGGAGGGTTCAGTTTGATCTACTTTTCATGGAAGTACTTAAATATTTCTTATGCCAGAAGGAGAAATAAGGAACATGGCATTGCTCAAGTAAGGACAAGCTGGAATCTGCTCCAGGGGCTGTCCACCTTTGCTGGGGAAGGCCAGCTACTGGTAGGTGTTTGCTGGGAAATGGCACCTGTAGAGCCCAGGCTCGTGTTCTCCATCTTCCCAGCAGGACTGCCAGACCCTCACCCTGAGGAGAGGGGCTCTGGGGGTTGGCAGGAGCAGAACTCAGGGGCATTAGACATGCTGACAGAATGTAAATGTTTCCAGCGGCAGATGAAAAGAGAGTGGTAGTTTTGAAGAGTGAAATTTGAGCAAATGCACTCCAACCCTCCGGTCTATTCAGGGATTTAAATCCCTCTGTGGATATTGGCCTATATAGAGAGCTGCTGGACTGTGCTTTTACATAAGATCCTAAGTGACTTTGTAAGCCTTCGAGCACTTCCAAATCCTCCACTTTCAACAACAGTGCTCTTTGTACTGAAAATTTAGTATATAAAGCCATATCATATACTGGGGTTTAAATATACTCAGAAAAGTTCCACATAATGGCATCTTAATGCCTAGACAAATGCAAAATTAATATACTGGAAATCTCTGGCAGCAGTTAAGAGTAAAAGCAGTACAATTTTTTAATGTTTTGTTGGGATTTTTTTAATAGCAAGCTCTACTTCTGAGACAGGCAAAGGAAAATCTTCTCAAGCTGTAAGCTCWGCGTCCCCAGAGTGAATAGGGTTCAATGTAGCATGGATAATTTGTTTGCTTTGCAATTATTTTCCGTCAGTGGAGACAAATTGATTTGTACAATAAAATYGACGGTCACTGCAAGGCAGCTGGCTTTCTAAACTGTAAAAGAATTTGACTAAGTTAAGTGAGTACCAAATTTTTGGAGTACTGGGATGTCCTTTCGTACTGGTAAAACTTGCAACAGTTTTAGGGCTTGCCAGTGATTGCTGTGTGAAATTCAATATCAGAGAATGCCAGAATAGTTATTCTTAATACCACTGTGAGCAGGCCCTTTGCCAGTTTATTAGCAGCCTGCTCTGGAAATTATTTCCACCAAAACAGAAATCAAAATGCAGTGAAAGCAACTGATAGTAGAGCAGATGAATAGGTGATTCTATTCTTGGAGCAATAATTGCCTCCAAGCCACCATCTTATTTATTAAGATGAAATGAGATATTTAACATGATCCAGAGTCAGGAATGTTTGGCAACAATCGAGTTTCTAGCAGACAAAAACAAGTAACAMAGGCTTATCTAGAAAATAGGACCATGATCAGACAGTGGGGTGTATTTCCAGAAAATGCTGATAGTGGAAACATAGAAGAAATAACCAATGTGTTCTGCAACTTAAGTATTTGCATATTTTTCCAAATAAAATATCTAAATCTCATAAAAAATAAGTGGCTATTGACATCCACTCTTTCACTTTTGTTTTTAAAAAACAAAGAGTTGGTTTGGCATCTCAAAAGGCCTGGCAAAATTTTAGTGCATGCATGATCAAATGCTGTGTGTGATTAGGAATGCTGTAGTACCTGGTAGCAGCCTGAAATGAGGCTTTGATTCCGCTTTTCACAACACTGAGCTAATCAGGACATTCTGTCATATTCAATTTAAAAGCTGGATATGCCCCAGAAAAATGTTGGACCTAAAAGCTCAGCAAATAGCTCCAGTTAAACTTCACTTGGATGTTTCAAGTGTTAAACCTCATTGCAGACATCAGGATTAGATTAGTGATACTGTCAGTTCTGCAAAAGTCCAAGATCAGCACTAAGTAAAGTAGAAGTTTGCTAAGACGGGCTAGTTTCTCTTTGCCCAAATTAAAAGGACCTGGGAAAAGTTGATACTGTACAGTTCAAGGACGTTTGATTGGGCTCAATACATAAGGTAAACAAAGCACTCTGAGCCCCGATCAAAGTGCACTTCTGGAGGCCAGTGGCATGATCTTGAGGTGTGAGAAAAAAAGTTTTGAGGAAGAAGGTCACATGTTTGAAGGTCCAGACAATCAGGCTTTGGCTTGACCTCTCTGCCGATCTGGGAGCAGCTCCCCCCAGCCGCTCATGTGAGCGGGGTTCAGAGGTTACCAATTACTTGGGGAGGCTGAGAAAGTTGTATGGAGCTGCTCTCAGCTGCCATTTCACATTAGCTTCAGGCCRCTTGCAGGTAGGCTGTGGCTCTTAATGCTTCACTGGCAGTCAGGGATGTTTTTCAGCTCTCAGTCGCTGCGGCAGTGACAAACCATCCCCTGTCCTGCCAGGCAGCGCTCGGTGCCTGCCCTGCAGCACAGCTCCCCAGCCCCACACATTGGTGCATCACCAAGCTGCAACCCCACCACATGGTGGTTGTTTTAATTGCTTAGCTGCTGACCAGGTAACATTTTTCTGCCCTTTTAAAAAATTTTCTTTTTTTTTTTCCTTTTCCCGTCTCTGAATATTTCAGAGCCATCAGTAAAAATGAGTGAAATTCTTCCATTGGTTGCAGATATCGAGATGATCAGAGTAATTTCTGGCAATTTTTTCTTGCAAAACTTAATGTATGTGTCTTCACACACTTCACTACTAACAAATTAAGCAAAGATGACTTACAACCTTRTGGTAGCAGAGGTATAAAAAAACCACTTTCAGTATAAGTCTTGCAAATACAATAAAAAAATTCTATCTTAAAAAAAAAGTCTTAATTTAGGAGCTTATTTTCAAGAAATTAACTGAGGATGGATAGATTGTGTGAAATGTTCTCCCTGGGGGAGTTCTCCTGCTTTCTTTTGAGGCTGCTCTCTTGGATATTGACAAACAGGATATTGAGCTACCCAGGATTCTGGTTTCATCCAGTATGGAATGTCCCATTCTTTCCATTTCACAAATAAGATTTGGGAGTTTGGAGTTTTTGCTTTGTGGAAGTCACAAACTTGAGAGTGATCACACTTCCCTAATGCAAGGCATATTTTCAGTCTATAAACAAGCCAGTTTCCTTTCAGAAATAGGTCTGGGTTTTATTACACATCCTTTAACTTTCCCTGGAAAATGAGTACATTTGTGTTTGGAAATATTCACATAAGTGAAGAAATTTTCTAGGAAATTAAGTGAGCCACTTTGAGTTTACAGTGAAAGGCAAGAGCAGCCCTGCCTTAGTTTGTGARTATCTTATTTCACATACGCTGCTATGATATATATTTACAGTTGCTGTGGATTCATTTGGAGATTTTTTAATGGGTGGTTTGTTGGTTTTGGTTTGGGGTTGGGAGTTCTTTTGGGGGTTTTTGTTTTTATGGGTTTTTTGTGTGTGTTGTTTTGGGGGTAGTTTTTTAATTAAAAAAATCACAAAACATAACAGATTATTTTAGTCTTGATTTACACTCACTTTATTCTTCTCTTGCTCTTGCCAGTTAATTTACCTTTAGGGTGAAAAGTGGTGTCTGTTAAATGTTTCACCAAGTAAATCTGTGGTGCTCATAACTTCCTGTGTGACATGTACTTCTGAGTGCTCACTGGAAGTCTGCTTTCCATGGAGCAAACAGGCAAGAAGGACTGGGACTTTGAAATCTGCACAATTTGTGAATATCCTGGTCACAKGGCAGATAATGCTACACAGCACAGACATTGACATATCTGGAGAAACATTTGCTACATCCTGGGTTTTTTCAAAAGCATCTTGACTCTGACTTGTGTCACTATAGAGACTCTTATTTAATATACAGATGCATTATAAATGTTCCAATTTTTTCCCTTTTTTACATTTTTGTTGCCTCTTAACACGTGAAGTTGAATAGGGCAGCAATTACTTTTCATTTAATTCCATTTCATTTTCTATCCAAAAAAAATTCCACTATTAAGAAAACCTTAACTGGATAATCTTTTTGAGAATTTAATGCTGTCACTATGAGTTTAATAGGAGAAGTGAATTTACAACTTGAAGTAAATGGAATTGTCACCTCTTACCTAATCTGTGGCAAGGAAAATTCAATTATTTTCACAGGAGAAAAAAAATACCAAGCATGGACATACTCAGAAAGGTAAGGGTATGATATTCAATGGAGTTTTTAGGGGCGATGAGTTTATAATTGTCCAGATTTCAATGTCTATAGCCTTTTTGTAGTATAATATAATAGAAATCTTGAATAGAATTATTGACAAGAGAGGAAGGAAATGTAAGTATGATGTTTGCAGCGTTTTGACCCCATTTTGTGCAGTTTTGTCCCTCTTCAGAAACATTTTTGTGTTTCAATCCCCACTATCAAAAGGCACTCCAAAACCTTGCATAGATTTCAGGAAGAAGACTGCATGGAACGCTAGGGAGTAGAATGGCTGGGAAAAGATTCCTGGACAAAAAAGGCATGCAGAGGGGATTTTACAGCTCGTTGCTCACTTGGGTTAAAGTCAGAGCAGGCAGATTGCTGCAGAGAAGGAGAATGGGTGAAGATTGGCTGAAGATGAGGAGAAAAAGACTGGAGGACTGGAGGGAAGAGGAAGAAATCTATAGGAAGAAAAGAGAAAGTACATTAAACTTGAGATGTGTTTTTGAGGAGCACAGACCCTAAAATATAAAAACAAGTAGACATCCAATTTAAATGTTTGACAAYAGGCAGAAGATATAATTTCTACCTGTTTTACATTAACCTATGTTAAACAAAATCTTTATTACATTATATATCCTCTTACACATGAACTAAATATTGAATGTAATACTACTGTAAAACATATTTAACGTAGGAACAATTTTTAGTCCTTTATTTCAAGTTATTTCATATAAAAGAGAGAAACTGCAGTCCAAGTTTTCATGAGTGGTATTTGGAAAACCAAAACAAAACCAGGAAACAAAACAATATGACATTCCAAATGCTTTAATGCATAAGTTTGACATCACCACCATTAACTTAATGGAAAACCCCCTTATGCCATGTATGAAATTCAGTGTGTTTTTAAGAATATGTTTCAAAGACACATGTGTTGCAGAGAGAAATATTTCTAGGAGAAATCTCAGGAGTATAAATTAGAGTAAGATTTGAAAATTTAGTATAGGCAACAAGGATTTAATGAATGTAACTACTTAGCAATGAAAAAAGCCCAAATATACCAGGAGTTTTTAAACGGGCTGATGTAAATGTAAATATTAGACCCAGTTTGGAGGTCTTGCAGAGATTCTTCAGTGRTGTTCTAAATGGCTGAAGAAAAGCCATAGAGTCCAGGGAGAATAGAAAAGTACATTTACTTTTTACTAGGGAAAATTAAATAAATTATCAATGCCAAAAATTATATTTTAAAAAATTATTACTCATTAATACTATTTTTGAAATATACATATTGATGTGTCTACTGTACCCCTTCTTTTCATCAGTATCCTCACCATGTCAGCTGATTCTGCTTAAGCTAATTCAAAGAAAATAGATAATCAAAGTGGGCAAAGCACAGCCAAAAAGGCCCAAGGCTGTTACTGTGGTGCAGACTCCTGTCTTGGATGGGTAGCTGAATGGCACTGGCAGAGTCAACTAAAGTTTTATTTGATTTATCAGGCATCAAGCTTGAGATCAAATGAAGTTATTGAAATATTAGCTCTACCAAATTTGCTGCATTTCACTGAGACATGCTGATAGCAGCCAGTCCATATAAGATTGCATTTTAGTACAGGGGGGCTCATTTTAAAATACCCCAGTGGGCCGCAGGAAGAGAGCAGCGGGAAAAGTGGAGAAAAGTTGAGCAGACTGATGCTCTCATCTAAGTTTATGTCAAGTGGAGATGGGGTGAGAAATGGTGCCATGAACGCTCTGGGCTATTCAGTCACCCTGGTGCACAGAAAACAGGACAGACTATAATATCTACCACAAATCTGAAGGTCAATGCACCAAAAATTTCATAGAAACTTCCAGCTCTTGAACAGCATCACATAGATRTGATTTCTGTTATTTCTCAGGAACATTATGGTGACAGGAAAATTTATTAAAAGCGATAAACAGATACAAAATAAAGCACATGTTTCCATCACGGGATCTGAAATCAAGACTTCTGGGTTCAGTTCCCAAGCCTGCTGTAATACTGAATGAATTACAAATGTCTCAGATCCTCATCCATCCAAATGGTTAGTGTTCCCTCACTTGCTGCTTCTTTTGTCAATTGMTTTTTAGCTAAAATATTTTTGTCTACTATCAGACTTTTAACAGCAGAGCTCTATTTAAATGCAACACTATAATACGTAAAGTAAATTTTAAAAGATCAATATCTTTATTTTCTTTTTATKTGTTTTGAACACATATAAAGCCCTACCCTGATAATTAACTAGACTAAAGGTAACATCAAACTCTTTCACCATAAGCACCACCCTAAAGAAAGGTTAASAATAATTTAGGTGAATAATACTCCTCTTCATGATGAAAAATATAAACATTCATTTAAAGCAGTCATATAAATACTTTTTTTTTTCTTGGCTGTATTCATATTTCATCAAAGAATTCACTCTTTTGCTGAAAGGGTGTTTTGAAAGAGTTGGGGGCTGATCTCAAAAATCTTTCTTCCTTTTGTCATGTGCAGTCTATATCTAGTGCTTCAAGCAGTTTTGATTGTTGTTTTTGTTGGTTTTCTCTGGTAGTAACCAGCTAAGCAGAAACAGACCTGTGATGACAGTAATATGTTACAGTGGGTACTGCAAAAGGTGGGAAAGAGTTGTAAAGGAGGGAAGGGGAAGTGGGCAGATATGGCCAAGCTGCTCTATTCTGGAGTATTCCCAGGTTCAGAACAGTGTAATGGGACCCATTCCAGGATATTTTAACTCCTTTCTTGGCAGGAAGAAAATAATTTGCATATAGTCTTGTAGTTCCTGCATGCACAAAATATATAACCAGCTTCAGCAGMCTCAGCACAGACCTGTGGATGTCAGTAGTAACACACAGGGTTTAAGAGCATTTTTTATTTTCTGAATGCTTGCTCTTCTCTGGTGTAGGTCTTTATGCCTGTGAAAACATTTCACTTCTCCTCTGTTTGTTCTACCTGGACCACTTTTTTCTGCCCTGTTCTCCTCTGTGTTATCATCCCTTGTTCATGATCCATGTCTTCTGCCAGCTGTGACCTGGACTGAATTCAGAGGATCAGATGGATGGGGATGGTCAGATTACTTTGGCAAAGCAAAGATGAAGGTGTATCCTGGAAAATCCAGCTTTGTTCAGTTTTGATAGCTGTGATTGCTCCAGCTTTGCAATTTGGAGAGGCTGCTGTCTGCAGCTGCATGTCACGGACATCTTTCTGAATATCACCCTCCTGCCAGTGCCAGCTGAGCATCTGGTGTGCACTGCACCTTCTTCCAGAGGTTAGAAGCCAAGGATTCTAACAAAACTGGCCAGGGAACCCTTTAGCAGCATATAGYAGCCATAGCTTTCCCTGCCTCTGCAGCTCTCCAGCACGTTCCTCCTGCGGCTCAGTCTGGCTTTTGGCTGCCCCCAGCTCTCCTCAACCACCACCCCCTGCCTCGCTCTCCTCCTGATGGCAGTGGTTATGCCCCATAGCAGAGATTTTCAAGGATTATCCTCTACCCCTGCTGGCTAGGCCAGACAGGAGGGCAATTGCTAGGAGCAGCTGTCTCCTTCCCAGCTGATGCATTGTACTTGCTCTCCCTTTTATGTGTGCTGGCATGACTTGCAATGTGTTACTTCTCTTGCAGTCGTAACTAAGGCTAATAAAATGCTATTATGGTTAATTATGTTCACCGGTGAGGCACTTAAACTTTACATGAAATGGCATCCCAGTAGGCTTCAGTTTTCATAACACATGGCAGTTGGAATGGCAAGGTTTTAAAAACCATGTAATTTCATTAGAGTAACAAGACAAGCACTTGAGTAATTTTTTTATGACRTGCTTAATGGTGTTGCCATATGGATGGCTTGTAAATAAACAAACAAAAAAAACCTGGTGGAAGGCTAGAAGATGTAAGGGACACATACATCTGGCACAGGATATCCCAGCATGCTTCAAGCACTTGCACTTTTAATAAGCACTTCTCAGCACCTTGTGCTCATGAAAAGGTTCAGTGAAGTGGTGATTCATGCCCATTTCCAGAACTAACTTTTATTTAATTTTTTTTTTAAGGTGTGTGAGGCTTTTATAAATTCTCTTCAGGCCATTGGAATGTCCTGCTGTATACCAGGGAGCCTTTTTCTTTCTTTTTGTTGACTAGAAGGCATKTAATCCATGCTGGCCTGAATGCTACAACTTCTAAGCTAGGACCACAGTTTTGTGGATGACTTTTCTCATCTTTTGAGTACCTTAGAAACTTATTTTGGGACACCATGTTATTAATGAAATGCCCTCATGTTAACCTACTGTTGTTAGTTTAAGCCTAGTTAAGACTATTTCTGAAATCCAAAACAATATTACAAAGTTTTACAGGGGTGCAGAGGACAGAAAATATAATCATGCTTACCTACAAGATCAAGCAGGGGAATTCTATTTCCTTCTCCACACCCAACTGCAGAGGTGTGAGCTTTCCCAGAGTKCCAGGCACCTTGGTCGGGCACAATTCAGAGGGTATTGACAGGAAAGACTCTTCTGTTTATGATATGCACAAACTTTTCCTTGTCTTTACCTGGGGTTTGTCAGAGGGTTCATGCGTGATCATATTTTATCTCTTTTCAGTTTTTATTCCTCAGATTACTGGACTTCAGTTTGGAAGATAGTTCTGAACTTCTGGGTTAGTAACTYTTCTCAGTGTTTTGGAAAGAACTACTGTGTCTTTGGCAAACTAGATGTTTGACAGTAATTCTGGCAGATCTCTACCTCTAGAAAAGTGAGAAACTTCTCTGTGTCTCATAATGTAATTTGCAACTATCAGACAAACTGTCTCTATTCTCCAGAACATACAGCTCATATTAGGATGCAGTCAAAAACACATTTTACAGAAGGCAGCCTGCTACTGAATCCTGGCTGAAACTACATGTGWTGATAAATAACCAAGACAAAGTGTTAATCTCCAACATGGCATGACTCCATCACACAGCCTTGATTCTTTGGATATACTGTAATAAAACACTGCTCTGGTGGAATTTATATCAGTTGTCCAATCCAACCTGTTAAACACTTTTTGCCATCAGAGTTTTGAGTGGTTCCAACTRAGTCTGTGAATCGGGAGTGCTCGGCAGATATGCACAGAAAACTAGGAGAGGAGGTATTAGAATCATTAAATCCTGTGGATAGGATTGCATTTGTAGGGAGCATGGAAGCACTGCAAATATATAAGTGGAGGAAAGCTGTAGGTGTTCTCCCTAGGGTAGGGAGGTAGACACAAAATAGGCAGATAGCAGGTTGCTGGGGTGAAATTTGCAAAAGGACAGGAAAAGCAGACTGAAGGGGAAAGSAAAAGCCCTTCCCCTGCCAGCACAGTGGAAGATGTGAGGGTGGGAAGGACCAAGAGCAGCAGAAGCATTATGGACGCCTTGGAGAGCTTGAAAGCACTGAGATGGTCATCAGAAGATGAATTTATAGTGAATGATCACAAAGTAGGAAATCATGATCATTGTGGAATAAAGGAAAGCCATCTTGCTTTTAGTTTCCCTAAGCTGTATTTTTGTCCTTTTAGTGGGTGAATTCRGGGCTCTTTAAAGATCAAAAGCAGTAACACCAGCTTGAGGAGCAMAAAATGTGAGCAGATGTTATGCAGTCTCTCGTGTGTCATTCTGTCCCAGTATCTGCCATGTCTGACGTGACCTATAATAGGARCAACTCTGAACTTTCACTTCTCTGCTGCTTTTAACCATGGGTTGCAGCCGTTTGGGACTGTGTGATGACTTTGTAATGTTGACAACTGAGGACCAAGAATAAAGTGCTGAATGCTTTTTAATAGCAACCAAACATAAGAGGCAAAGTGTCTAGAGGCAACATAAACTGCCAACTCTGTTTTTAAAAATATAATTTGCAAAAAAGCAATCCACAATGTACATATCTATTTTCTTTTAAAACACTTATTTAAAACAAAATAGTACTAAATCTTGGCAGCGGATTTTGGCTAAAATGCAGGAAATATATTATGAACAGATTTTTACACTATTTTTCCATGTTATTTTTGCTATATACTCCAGACCTATTCAATATATAAAAGAATATATTTCCCCTTTATGTATGGAAAGTATTCATCAACTTTCTGGTTTCATTAAAGCCAGAGAAGAAAGAAATTTCCAGTGTAGTTCATGATAATAGTTCCAAGTGAAGAAACAGTTGTGTCTTGATATTGTGAAGGTGGCATTGCCCAAGACTGATATTCAGACTACAAATAAGATAATGAGTGAATCATTCAGATACTCCTTCGTATCTTCAAAATATTTTCTAGTTACTCAGTTTCCAAAGACCATTTTAACAGCTCCAAAAGCAAATCTCTTCAAGTCAAGGTGGGTTCTTCTTAAATTCTTTCCTTACATTCCACCGCAATATAACACCAATTTTTAAAGTGAGTTTAGAAATCAGTGGGTATTTCTGAAGAAGAACAGTGAGCAAGCRTGGAGCACAGGACATTTTTGGACCTTTTGACTGTGCTTGTATCTTAGAAGCATTTCAGCTTGTGGATAGTTTCTTTTTCTGTCCTTGTGCATTCTGTACTGCCACAATTCAGATGCATAGGGACCATCACATGCATGCTGACAGCAATATCTCCATTTTGCAAATAAACCATATAAGGAAGGAAAAATAGTGAAGTTTCTTTCCTAACCCACACAGAGGGCAAACTATAGAGGCCAGACAAGGATAATAAAAGTGTATGACTGACAGCTGACAGTATGCCAGTGAAAATTTCCCTTTCCCTTAGGATATTGTTTTGATAATCTTTGCCGATTTAATACTTTATGGAACTAGAGGTTTTTTTTGTCTGAATGGATGTTTTTTGAGGGGTGGGGGGTGCACTTGTCAATTGCACATCAAAATAGGGTGGATAGACAGAGAAGTGAAATGTAAACAACAGCTCCAGGTTTGTTTTTCTCTTTGGGCTGTTGGGGGATGTTTTTGTACATGAAGGTTAACGGAGCACAGTAATGGACTTCATCACTTCTTAAGGACATTTGGCCAATGCTCCAACACAACCAACTCCAATTTTATTACCTGGTTTTGCATCCTCTAATTTAAAAAGTCTTTTCTGAAGTTTAGCTGTAAGACAGCATAAAGTGCTGATGATATTTAAAGACTATATGATGTCTTGATGACATCTTGATATAGTCTAAAGTCTATATGATAKCTTGATGATATTAAAGACTATACTTTGCTTAGAAATTTTTATATCATTTTCCATTCACAAGTCCATCATATTGCCACATTTCCATCCCCTTGGTCATTGTCTGTTTTGTACACCCACAAAGTTTTTGTGAGCATGTCCTGTCTCTGCCAGCTGAGACACTGAACCCAAACTGTGAGTGCTCTCATCATGCTGGGTGGACCAGTCTGTGGGGCTTTATGTGAGTTYTCAGGTGTCCTCAGGCCTCCCCAGCCCAGCCATCATGACCTCCTGTAGCTCACCWCTGGCACAGCTTTCTTGGAGCAGCAGCAGCTGCTCAGACTCCTTGTCCTTGTCCCCATTTGTCTTTTGGCCACTCTTTTAGCTTAKCACAAGGTTTATGACTTGCAAGGTGGGTGAAATTGTCAAGTTTCCCTCTCGCTGCTAAGCTGAGCCTGCAATGCACCAAAGAATAAAGCATAAACAGAACAAGCTTCTCCTGCAGAATTTTGAAGATATGACTCCAAATTCACAGAAGAGAGAGATCTGTTGAGTTAGTTAATGCCTTTTGTAGAAACATAATTAGTTTCTTATCTGGAATCTGAATGTCTTTTTTTTTCTTTTTATTTCAATGACTCCATATGAAATGTTCTTGTTTTGCAAGTAAAATGTAATGTTCACCTTGCAAACAAAGACAGCTCTGAAAACTAAGATACATTTTTTTCCACAATATTAATATCACAAAAGAGTGCTGTACAGACAAACCTGTAATTACCTGTCTAACTCTACTAATTTCAAGTCATACCTTCTGTGGCAAAGATGTCCATTTTCTTGGTAGGATAACACCTTTGTTATTGACTGGTATTCACTAAGTTCTGTAGATGATGATTCATGTGGCATTTCACTTTTTTTGAACTGAATAAGCCTTAGAGGAGGAAAGGGTGGAKGCAGATGTTTCTGCCTATGGATCTAGCAGGGACTACCTTGAGCACTCTTGGTCTTGAGCCCACTCTGTTCTATCTACACCAAAGCTGTGTTGGGGCTAAATAGGGTGAGGTCAGCATCACTCTGAATTCAACCACTTCAGTCTCAGTATTTTGGTACCAAAAGRGGCCTCTGATAAAAAAGAAAATTAAATAAACTGCCTTTTAATGTTTATAGATATAATGAGTCTCAGTGGATGAGTGCCTTTTGAGTTACTTTCTTCWGAAAACAATGTCCTATTCAAAGAATGATTTAAAAAAATTACACTCCACAGTTTCAGATCAGGTTAATTTATCACAGAGAGGTTTTGGCTTGGTTAGGTAAGATGAGTGTAGCTGCTTGAATACATTGCAGAGATATAGGCTTGGAGACTAATTCTTTAAAAATATGTCCAAATAGCCTTTCATATGGGCATGTTCCCTCTGAATGCAGTGAGGTTGCACTGACMCAKCTGTGACCTGGKGGTTACTTTCACATAAAATATGATTTGGGTAGACTGAYTAATTCACTGGGCTCTGAAGAAGGGTGCATGAAGTTTTCTTCTGTCTAAAGTATACCRCATACAATTTTGCTATTGATATGCTATTGGATGTCTAATATTATTGCAAATAAAATGTCTTCTTTTGTGCTCTTAGCCCTTTCTGTCTGCCCTATGCCCATTTCTTTGTGCCTGGGGATGGCCTTGTGTCATTTTTCCTTGCTTCCTTTATGTAAAGGCAAATAATTATACTTGTCAATTTATTTGTGGCTTTCTCAGCTGCATAGCTAATGCTCTTCTGCTTGATAGGATGTCTTTGCTTTCTGTAATTATAGTTCTGCTTATGCCCTTGAGGAAGAACATCTGCTGCTTCCCACTCATGAGTTGCATTTCATCCTCTCATTTCCTCGGTGTTATTCTGCTCCACAGTGGTGTGGTGGTCCCTGATGCCCTTTGCAGACATTTTCCTTGGTGTTCTGTGTAAGGTCCTCAGTCTTCCTCCTCATTTCCCCCTTTCCCTCATCAGCCTGTTGTGCTGTTTTCCTCAGCATGAGTGRTGCATTTGCTTCTCTGATTCAGCTGTGAGGGAAGGGGCAGAGGTGTGCAGGGAGCTCCTACAACAATCTGTCTCGGTGGGAGTGAATGTGCAGCAGAAGCCCAAGGACAACCCTCTGCAATGCCCTCACCAAAACGAGCAGTGTCAGCTGTCAGGGGCAGGAAATGTGACCACSCAGTTAGAACAGAAGATAAGAGCAGGAAAAATGCTTCTTTTCCTTCTCTTTTTGGACACTTAGCAGTTAAATTCTGCCAACTTGGCATATTTTTCCCACCATATTTGTTGTCTTTGTTGCTCGCTGTTGCATGTAAATCAGTTGAATGACCTTTTTTTATGCCTTTGTTCTCACACATTTATAATTTCCTCTCAAAGTAATCTCTTGATATGGAAACAAAGACATATTGTGTAGTAGACAAATTTAGTGGGTTAAAATATGTGGTTTTTTGAATAGTCAAAATGAACTGTTTAGAATTTTTAACATTTTTTAAATGTTCACTCTTGCAGAATATCTATTTTTGTACATCATGCAACGTGCTTTTGGGCATATGGTATGACTCTTGGGTATGGTTCTGTGCAGGACCAGGAGTTGGACTCAATGATCCTTGTGGGCCCCTTCAACTCAGCATAGTCTGTAATTCTGTGATTTTGATGAATAATTAATGCATATTCTCACATGGCCAGAATTGGGTGTGGTGTATCCCAGCTAAGGAGACTACATCAAAGAGTTTGAAGCATTTCAGGAAGAGCTGGGAAGGAGAGGCCATTACTCACAGCCAAAGGGAAACCAAGAAGAAGACAAAAAGTGATGGAGCCTCACAGATGGACTCTTGACTCTGTCAGACAAAGCTCCTGCAGTGCAGACCTGGCTGAAGGCTGGCCTGCAGGAAAAGGTGCTGCCACCCCTCAGCAGCCCAGCCAGTGCTGAAATCAGTGGAGTGACCTGAGAGAGGCCAGTCCTAGTTTGTGGACAAGGCCAGCATCCTGAACTTCCAGGGATTTCTTTCTTCCCTGGCTTGTCAGTTCAGCAGAGTGATTTTTGAAATAATACTGTGGCAGTATTGCAATAAAAACTGGTGGKTTTTGCATTGAGATCAGCTGGCAGAAATGTGAACTTGGTATGAACACAGAAGTGAATAACTTTCAGTGTCAAGAGTAACTTTTATTATAAATATTTGCGCAGAACTGGAAGAATAAGGAAGAGTTCTATATTGAATATGTGAATAGAATGGTACAATGGAAACTGACTGTGTGTTGCAGGATTAGAAAGACTGTGTGGTACTGGGTACTTTCCTTTTTTTTAGAAGAGGATTTACATAGGGCTTTATAAAGCAAAATATGAAAACAACCACTACCATTTTTTTTAAATAATAGGGGGATAAATCTTAGCGTGACAGAGGCTGAGGGAGACACAAGGGTGAACTGAGCAAGGCAATCTGGAAAAATGATGTTTTATCTGATGTGCACTTGTTGCTAACCTAGAAGTTAAGGGAAAGACAGCTAACTATAAAGGGTCCCACTGGWTATGAAACTGGTCAAGCCCATGGAAGAACTAGGTGAGAAGAYGGACAAAACCAGAAACAGTGAGCATCCCCTGAGTGAAATAATTAAAATCAGGGATTTAACAAAGTACAATACAGGAAATAGATGAGAAGCCCATGTAGGAGATTCGTAGTACAGGGGGGAGACAGGTCTGTGAGCAACATGCACCGTGCTTCACAGCCATGAAAATGCAGTTCATTGCATGGGGACACCCTTGGGAAAAAAAGGCCAAGGAAGAAAACTATCCATGAAAGGCAATCCTGAGATTGCCTTCACTCTTCATCCTTTACATTGCTAAAAGAATAGTCCAACAAAATTGAATCTTTTATAGAGACAAAGGAGAAAACTAAAAGTGAGTCTTTTGRGAACAGAGAAATATCTCTTTTTCATCTCACACAAGAGGTGACAAATATACCATTGAAACTTATAAGTTTCAAGAGGAAAAGAAGTTAAAATGTAGGAAATGTTGCAAGAACCAAAGAGTAACTGCTGGGACCAGTTGCTATAATTACAGAAGTGTCATCAGCCAATGTGACAGCACCATATAAATAAACAAATATTCGGGATGAAGAAAACCAAATCAAGAAGAAAAAATATGGTTGAGGAATAAAAATAGTTAAGGAAAAAAGGACAAGAACAGGAACTGATAGGTTAAGAGTGGAAAAAATCAAAGGGTGATGAAGAAGTGTAAAGGAAACAGAAGGGAATGAGCATACCAAATGAAATGAAAGGGGAGAAGAGAAATAAAAATAGAGCAAGACAGTGTACAATTGGTCTATAAACATGTCAGTGSCTTGCTGCAGAGTGGTTACAATGTTGTCTGGAAGCTTTGCTCTCACTGAAGTGAGGAATGGTGAAAGTGGGGTTAATTACCTGGGGGAGAGACAGCAGTGCTTGGCCATGTGGGCACTAATGGGATTGCCAGCATCTGATGGCATCCAAGGACTCTGCTGTGTTCAAGACAGGACAAGGTCTCTCCTTCCTTCTCCCCCTCTCCACTCCTCCCTTTTGGGGGGGGGATGCTGGGGATACTTACAGAGAAAAAGTTCATTTTTCATGCACATTCAGATACACACACACACAGTTTCTTGGAGAAGCTTGCACTGCTTCTGAAGGGAGACATGGGAAAAGATGCAAGCTTAAACAGATTTGGGTTTTTTTTGGAGAAGGGGGGAAAGAGGGACAAGGGACAGGCAAGTGCTGACATCTGGAGAGTGGTAACAGCTGTGAAGGCCTCAGGGCTGAGACTTTTGTTTCTGACCTTAGGGAGAAACTGGAGAGAACTGACCACATGGATTGGTTGCAAGGAAAAGTGAGGGCAGAGGGGAAACAGAATAAAATAAGGGGTGGCAGCCCCTTATTTTTGTATCCTGGAGCCTTGGTAATATATCTCTGTAAAGAGGCCAGTGCATGTTCATATGAGAAGTTACTCCATTCTGTCTGAAGTCATGTTAAAAATAACTCTCTTTGGGCCTTGGGGCATTCACTATAATGAAGTTAAAAGGATAAATGCTATTAAATGTCTGAATAATGTTGCTAACATAGCTTGTCTTCCTGATCATTTTGTTAAACTGCAGTAACATACAATCATGTCACCATTAATACTTCCTGCATGTGCAGGAAAGAAGAATACAAAGAGTATGAAATATCAATTGATTTTAGGATGGTGTGTTTTATATTGAAACCAGATGAAAAACTTATTTTCTCATATGGTTGGTGGCGAGTACTGGAAACATCACACATTTTTATTGTTGAAACAGAGTGCAAACTATTCAGAGCGATACACCTACATCTGTATCGTATTATACTCCATGCCTGGCTGCCATCATTTTATGGACTCAATATCTGTCCAACCATTATTTTTATTGGGTCTCATAACTCCATGCTTGGTCCACCTGTAGARCCTGTGAGTTATCAAGTTAGAGTCTTTTGCCATTGTGATGTGTCCAGTTTTCAAATTAGAGTGGTTTCCAACTGGACTACAAAGAACCAGAACTGCTRTTCTTAGAGTGACTTTTATTTTAACTACACCCATTCTTATTTATCATTGTAGTCTGCTGGAAAAAAAAAAAGTTTAATTTCCAAAAATGAGGGTTATTTTTTTGGATGGGAAAAGGGAACGTGTACACTCTTCATCTCATTTTTATTATTATATAATTGTTTCCACACTTGATACTTGTTTATTGCTATCACATTAAAAAGCAGGAATAGTTTTCCAATTTCTAGGTTGTAAAATTGCCCTGGCATGCTCATGAAACTCACTTAGACAGTGTAGGATTATTCAAACAGCAAGGGCAGCTGGAATCCAAATTCTCCTTTGAAGRTAAATAGCCATCACTCAGTACATTCTGGACAAGGCCTTATTGCCTTTGCTGACTCTCATTAGCACTGACCTGAACAAAACCTTTTTTTCTTGGTCTTCTCTATCATGTATGTCCTCAATTTTTTTCTTTTGGACATCTGTCAACACCCTTTTTCCAATTTTCTACCTTCCCCTGACATATCCATTTTTATTTCACAATAGGTACATCTTCATGGAGCATTTCTGTCTGCTGGTCCCTTCCTGATGTACCCACTAGGTGATACCTCTSTCTTCTGCCTGCCTTCTTTCCTTCCTCTGTCCAGTGTCCAACCCTCAAGTATCTCTCCCCTGGAGCTGTCCTTGCCTCTCCAAGACTTGCTTTCAGTTCCAGGCATAGTCAAGACTGATCCCAGCTGATTCCAAGCCCTCCCAGGGTCTTCCCACTGCTCTCTGGGGCAGATGCTGCACAGATGCCTCCAGAGCAGGTCCGTGACCCTCAGGTGTGCTGGTGGTGCCACAAAACRCCCTGGCTGTGTGACAGTGAACAGCCAGAGCATCCACAAGGTGTCCCAACACCAGGAGAGTCCCAGGCTGTGGGAATCCTGCTGTCCCTGTGAGCAGCAGGAGCTGTCAGGACAAGGGCTGCTCCTCACTGCTCTGCCCTGCCCTGCCCTGGCACCACGCTCGCGGCTCTGCCAAAGCAGTTGGCAGAGTGTGCCTGCCTCGGTACCCAGTCACTTCCTCCATGGAGAAGTGTGAGCTGACCTTCAGATGCTGCAGAAATCTCACAGGTTGCAACATGGCTTGTGTTTTCAACCACCAAAATGACACTCTGGCTCATTTTAAATTAATTACTCCGTTCCAGTTTCTGTGTTCAGCTGATTTCACAAGTGTTTACAGACCAGCTTCTAAAGTTCCAAAATATTTTGGCAATTTTATGGACTAGAAGTACCAGTCTGAGGTTTTTCAGGGAAGCCTATGATGCTGGAACTTTTACTTTACTTTTTACTAGGACTTTATGAGACCTAAAATGGGCAAGATCTGTGGACCACCACTGTGTTATTAGGCTTATTAAGTTGTCTCTAATGTACCCTGAAGCCTTTGCAATCTAGGAAAGAAACATCTGGTCCATGAAGGTTTCCATTTGTATCTATTTTGTTAACTRCTTTAAGCAACTAAATAGAGAAATATAGATGTATATATATATAATGCAATGAAAACAGGTGTAACACTAAAATAATTTGAGGTCRAATTAGTCACAAAATTGTATAAAATATCACATTTATTACAAACAGCAACCACTCCAGAATTAGGGAAGAGAATAAACCTCTTTCGTCTACTACTCCCCCATAACAGACCAGTATCCACACAGTAAAAATATCTGTTTGTCCCCAAACAGACATGGATTTCTTTTTCCCATGAGCTCATTCTGATTCAAAGATTATTAATTACCTCCCTAAAGGACTAGGTCCCATTTAGTGTGCTTCTCACTTTTTTWAATTTTTTKATTTTTTTAAGGTCTGAGCTTTATGTTTTGCCTGGAGAACAGCTTCAGGTRCAGCACTCACTGGTTAGCCAGGAGGAGCATTCACTTTTGCTCATCATGCATGTGGAAAGTGTCCATCACCTCTGCAGACATGCTCCAGACAAATGCCTGAAAGGGCAGAGCCCTGAGTCATACCAATATTAAAATTTAAGTGGGTAGTCTCCCGTTGTGTAAGGCAGACTGGGCAGTAGTCAATGTTTTTCTCTCATTAGCAAGGGATCACATAAAATGGTAGTGGGAATGGTGACTTACATTTTGGAGCTAGGTGGAATTAAATACAGATGGATAAAGCAGGTGGGAAAGGTCCTTGAAATGTCCATTTCACCAAAGTGATTGTAATGGAAACTTACAGTGAAAGGCTAAATTTAGGCAGGCTTAATACACTCCACAGAGCCCAGRCTGCTGAAACACCCAGTATCTTTTATTTTATGTGACAAATTATTTTCTTCCACTTTATTTTTGCTGGTAGGCATTTATCCTAAATTAGTCGTCCAAATTTTCTTAATAGCCATCTAAACCAAGAGTTCCCAGAGGGTTGTTCAGCCCCTGTCTTATCCATCTGGATTTGGCTGAGTAAAATTGATCTCTGGAAGCTCCCATGTCTTTCTGCTGAGTATTGGGCAAGCCTGGACAACTAGCTCTGTTACTCAGATAATKCAGAGAAAAACATTATGTCTAAGGGATATTTTATCACTCCAAGCTTTTCCCACAGTGTTAGATAAGGCTCAGAAAAGGCAGGGTGCAGTGTATGGATGGGAGGCTGCCTTACCCTGTAGATGAGGAGCTGGGTTCTGTTGTTCACAATTTAGAGTGAAATTTTAGAACTCTTTTTTAGCATCGATGTCTTGTCATGGCCCTCAAGCATGACATACAGAAACATTGTGCTGCTTKCCACCTGTATTGCTCTGTCATGTTTTTCATAAGAACAATCATGTGATCTTGAAATCATAAATAGCACTGGATTCAACAGGCATGAAATTTTTATTTAAGAAGAAACCAGAGAGGACAGGGTTTGCTGGACAGTTCTGGACAAAGATGAGATTTGCTGGGCCAAAGATAAAAGCAATGTGCATTTCCCTCTGCAGAAGAAATTATAGTGTGAAGTCAAACCCATCGAGTTTRCACAAGGATTGCATAAAACTGAAATAGTCACCAGAACTCCTGGAAGGGATATATTTCCCTGAAAATCTAATATTTTTTTCAAAAAGTCAAGTCTTCTGTCCAGAGTACAACTATGTAAAAATGCCCAGCTAACTTGGCTGCCAGGCTACATGAAATATTTGAGTGAAGAAAAGAAATAATTGAATGGTCCTTGAGCTCCAAAATGTTAGAAAAATTAAATTCTAAGTGGCCATGAAAGTTATTGGGGCAGTCATTTTACATCATGAAAACTAGAGTTGGATCTATGTGTATGACAGTTCTACATGTATWACAGATTTCAGCTCATTGATAGAGAAGGAGACAGAAATAGAGGAGACTCTGGCCTTAGTCCATGGGTTTACAGGTTTGATTCATTATTTAGGCTGGCTTTTCCTAGAACAGACTATAAGACATACATTACCATTGTGAAATGAAATAAATACCCATGAGATTTTCTTTTCACTTAGAAACGCACAATTTACAAATTCAATACCTGTCCACTAAGGTTGATAGTGTCATGGGGAGTGGAATAGTTAAGGCTTACTGGCAATTCCTTAAATAAATAAAAAAACGGCCTGGTGCTTATATTTTCCTACTGTGAAAAACATGGGTTTTGCAGTGCTTAGACATCTTCTGAGTGTAAATACTTGGCTGAGCAGCMCTCACTGCTTTTGAACTAAAGCTCACTCAATTTCTTGAGTATGATGTTTGGCAATCCTGTTGAAGTCATCACAGRTGGGGTTTCATGGGGCCATTTTCCTCCTGCCCATTGCACTGTGAGAGAGCTGCCCTGAGCCCAGGGATGTGAAGTGTCCTAAATCCCTGCTCCAAGGACCTCAGCCACTGGCCAGTATTTTATTTTGCTTAGGAAAAAAAGCTGTAATACACACATACCGAATGAAAAGAATTAGAATCTTGGGGAGAGATATCGCCCAGATAGCAGAGTGCAGGAATACAGAAAAAGGCAGATTATTTGTGATTTTCTTCACTTTCAGGAAATTTCAGGAAACTATTACCTTGCATGTTCTCAACTTATGTATTTAATATTGGAGTGAGTTTTTTTTTTCTGACTAGTTCAGGATATATTTGCTTAAAGCAGAAATGCCCTTTTTGAAATCGCTCATATCTAATTATTGGAAGGACAGCAGAGTTTTAGCACCTTGGAGACCTGTGCAACTGAGGACATATCAGGAGTCTCAGCTGTAGCACCTGAGGTGCCATCCCTGTGTTCCCATCCCAACTTCCACTACCCCAATTATCAGCAGGGGGTGGAAGCAAGTGGATGAGAATAGAGGAACAGAAGCTCTGTGGAAGAGGCAGAGAAAAAAAAAGGCATGAAAAAGCCTAACTCAATTGTTTCCAGGTGAAATCTCTTTCCTTCTGCTCACAAAAAATGACCTCCATATCCTTACACTATCAAAGGTTTGAAATTAAAGCTGAGGAAAGCGCCTGGGCAGTTTTAAAGGTCAACATTGTCATCAGCTTGGCTTTGAAGATTTTAGCATACAAAATTGATACAATATTTGATGTGATATTTTAATACTGACCTAGTAAAGCTATATTGGTGTTAAAATGTTGATGGTTGACTTTCCTTTTAATGGCCTGTGTGTCTTGTAGTTCAGAACTTCCTATCTCATGGTGGAGAGGTTTTTTTTGAAAATTGGTGACTTCCTCGTTTTCTGCCTAAAATTCTTTGTCTTAGTTGTACATTAGGTAGCTCTATTTAAACCRGAGACAGAAAAATGAGACTCTTTCCAGTATTTTCATCTGAGACAGGCAAACAACAAAACACATTGTGGGGGGATGAGGTGGAAAGTCAGCCTAAAGCTCATCTCATTTAACAGATAGCAGTAAACATCTTAAAAGTGATTGGCTTATTATGTAGACTTTAAGCATCCACAGAAAGCAGCTTTCCATACCCACAGTAAGGTCATTAGTGAGGGAGAAGGGAGGGAGAGAGGCAGCTGACAGCACAGCCTTCTTTCCTGTGCAGACACTGACCTGGAAGCTTTGCGTTCTGACATATTTTCCTCAGAAATAAAGATTCTCAGCAATGTAAGGAAGAAATGTTAGTAGCAGCAGAAAAATAACAAAGCAGAACACTAGCTTTGAAGAACCTCCTAAGTTTAGACCTWCATATTTGTAGATTTTGCTCTTAACACAAGAATTTCAAAGAGATATATTGCTACTAGGTATGACAGCAAAAGTAATATTACCACTATAGTCCATTATCATTCTTTCCAAAATCAATATCAAAACAACCCAAGTCTAGACACATAAATGTCAAACTATTTAACAAGAAGCAGTTAGTGCAGAAAAAAACACTTAAATGGCAATTGAGGTAGTCTGATGGATCTTAAAGTAGCTTACCAGGATTTATGTAAGATAAAAACAGTTTAACTAAGCATGTAGAACAAAGCCTGGGGGCTTATRGCAAGAACAATATTAGAAGAGCATCTAAGCTCTTTATCATACCTGTCAGGTCCTAGTACTTGCCTGTTCTGTCTAAGATGGAGGGCCTTCTAAATCTCCTCATTTTCATCTTGATTTTGGGTTTTAGGTTACTTAATAAAATTACCCTTCACCTATTAGTCAAAAGATAGAGTGCCCAGTTCACAAAAACACATTTGAGCTAACCCTGCTACTCATATGAAATCTATCATTTTCAGAGTGCTTTCTCCACTTTTTAAATGTCATTCTCTATTGAGAACTGACAAGGAGGTTGTTAGCAAGTAACATTCCAGAAATGGAATTTTGGAGTGAGACAGGCGACAAAAATTAACACTTAATTAACATCCTAAAATGGCTAAACATTGAAACTCATTTCAGCCAAGCAAAAAAGGTATGAAAGAACTAAAAAATACAGGCACATTAACTTAAACATGATCAAGTATTTAGTTCCTAGATTCTAAAAATGATCTTTGAATTCAAGTTGTTTTCTTTTGGMTTTCAAATAGGCTTATAAAAAAGAMAATTAAAACCAATGATGGCTTAGGTTGAGAAAGCAGTTTTAAATGGTTCATAATTAATTTTTTATTGGTTCACACTTCATTATTTCTCTGTGTGCAATTAAAAGCCATTTGAATTCTGACAGGAGTCAGTCTTTTTCCTGATGTAACCACAGAAATTAACYCATCTGAAATGAAACACAGTATTGCAGCACTGAAAAAAACCCCCTATCTTCAATGTAAATAGAGCTAAAGGAGATTTTATTGTCTAAGACATTTTTCATTTCACAACCTTCAGCATAAGTCATTGACAGTCACTCAGGACATGAAGAGAAAGGCCTCAAGGTTTGGCACCAATCACTCTGCTCCTCTGTGCATGCTGTCTCCACAAGCAGATAGTTCTCATCTGTACCAAGAATTGTTACTTCAGGCTGACTTAGGGTTTTCAAGTGAGCAAAAATTTTGTTTGATTTTGGGTTTTCTTCAAACCTTACTACACAGCAAGAGCAAGAAATTTGCAGTGCATTTTTTAAGCAAAGTAATAACTGTCTTTTGTCTATTATCTGCCAGGCCACCAGCAAAAGGATGAGAGGGCAGAGTCTTGAGCTGCAGCAAGAGAGGTTTAGGTTGGACCTTGGGATGAAATTCATCACAGAAAGGGTGATTAGATGTTGGGATGAGCTTTCCAAGGGGGTTGGTGGGGTCACCATCCCTGGAAATGTTTAAGGAGAGACTGGATGTGGCGCTCAGTGCCGTGGTCTGGTTGGCACGGTGGTGATGRGTCCATAGGTTGGATTTGAACTCAGAGTTCTTTTCCAACCTAATTGGTTTTGTGATGTTCCTGTAGATAACTAAGCCATGTCTGACATCAATAATAACAGCAGTCCCACTAAKTTTGTGGGATAATTGCAGTCTCAGCGTTAGGAAAGGATTTAAGGATTTTGCAATCATTGTATTGTCTTAATTATTGTATTCTGCCTAGGACACCCTGGCATGTTAAGCTGCAACTCGCTATTTATGACCCACTGTCTTCCTCAGCTGRTATGTGACCCCATAGAGAAAAACAGCTTGATTAAAATGGGATATACCAACCTGTAAAACAGGATTTGAGTGTTATGGCCTGTGTGTTTATACTGTGGGAATGTCAACTTATAGTTGTGGGAATGTCAGTTTATACTGGTCACTTCCAGCATGTGACCCCATGGAGGAAAATGGCTTGATTAAAATGGGATATACCAACCTGTAAAACAGGATTTGAGTGTTATGGTCTGTGTCTTTATAGTGTGGTAATGCCAACTTGGACAAACAGACTTCAGACTTTCCCACAAGTTCCATAAAACTGAACTCACTGGCCCTAAAGGCAACTGCAGAGTCTCTGTGTGGTTATTGGGTTAATCCAAGGATGTGGATGCATCACACTGGAAAAGTAAGTTTGCAGTTTGTAGTTTAGGTCTTCCATTTCCAATTATATCCTTGTRTGGAAAAATTCCCTGAGCACAGGGAATGAGGGACCCTCCAATCCTCTTCTGCCAGTTTGGCCAAAGTCCCTTCATTAARGCTCAACCCATCTTCTGTACCAAGGAGATGGAAGTGACATTAATGGGAACAATCACCCATCCTTTCTGCTTATCTCTGAGAAAATGCAGTAGGTAACCATGCAGACTGTGCGCTGCTTCATCCTCCATCCCCATACCCTCAGTTAATTCTGTAGCAGGATCTGAGCTGAGCAGAAAGGCACTGTAGCAAGGAGGTGGGTTCCCATCGGCCTCAGCAGGTAAAGAAACACTCCTGGAAAAGCAACGTGAGGTCTCACAGGGCTGGAGAGGGTTAAGGGATGGAGAACAGCCATTATCACTCTGCCAAAGAAACTCTGACATAATGAGCTGCTAAATGATCCCAATCTCCACCGCACTGTGTTTGGACTATGATTTTCAATTCTGCCAAGAATTTGGACCACAAATCTTGAATATTGTCACTTGTAAGAATACATGTAGGTTTTAGTCCACATATATTAGTTCTTGGCTAATCACATGCATTTATTATCAGACCAAAGCTGTAATTTGCTTTATGTCCTGGTCTTCACTCTCCTTGAAAAACTTGGCAGCAGGGTGACACCACCTTTCATGCCATGGCTTTGCACAGCCACATGCTTTGGCCACAAGCACTTTGGGAGAACATAGGGTACATAACTGACTGTAAAAAGTCACAGACACACAGCATGAGTGCACTTATTGTCATCATGAGACACAATTTGCTGAAGACAGAAGTTTAGAATTAGTGCTGGAAGCTAAATATACTGGCTATTTCTAAGTGAAACCAATCCTTTAAACACTTAAGACTTGCTTAATTTTCAGCACATGCCACAGACTTCAAAGAAGGGTCAAAGTCCAATAGTTTGAAGTAATAACAAGCAAGAAATGCTCTGGAATATTGGCTAAAGAAGAAAATATTATTATGGCAAGTGTTTTTAAGTCCTACTTTTACATTTAGMTTTTCAAGTTCCTGGCACGTGTGCAAAATTTCTATTTGAGATGACACATAAAATTGCCTTTTTTTAGCATAAGAGTCTGAAAAAAGCTAGAGGACACTGGTATATTCTATGCCCTTCCCTCTCTGATTAAGTATTTATTATTAGGATAATTATTCTCTGACAACAAAACATGACTGTTAAGCAAATATTCCTTAAAGAAATAATCGCCTGGAACAAAGTGTTGTTTTACCATTTCTACCAGCAGGCCTGGTTTATGTATGTAAACAAAACAATTTATACTTAGAATATCCCCAGACATGGTGTCACTGGTTTCTCCTTCCCTGCAAGGCTGACTTACAGGGCCTCAGGCTCAGGTTATTGCTCTGTGGACAGACACTCGTGTCAGAATGGGGTATTTGTGTCAGAGGGAGCAGTGATACATTATCACCACAGTAAATGTGAGCCAGATTAAAGGGGTCTGAATGACTTAAACCAGTAATTAGAATGCCTTCCCTTCTTGTATGTGGCACTCATGATTTAAAATCCAGGACAGAAACAAGCATGRCTGCAATAGCAAAGGAGAGGCCAAGGATTACACAAAATAATTTCTTGAGGTCACAAATTTTGTAACACACACACATCAGGGTCACTATGTGCTTGCAGTCAGTGTCTTCTCCTTCTCCTTTTCTTTTTTTTTTTTTTGGTTGTTTGTTTTTTTACCTTTTATCATTTATTTGGTATAAGGTCTTGAGCAAGAGATTTGGATGGAGGAAGGAGAAAGGAGRGTGTGAAGAAAGAAAAGGCTGGTTCTGATTAAATATTGAAATAGCTCAAGGAAGCAGCACAAGAGATGCTTGGGAAGTGCTTAAGAAAGCACTGCAAGAGGAAGGAGGAGTGAAGAGTCTGGAGATGTCTTTTGTGTGAGGGCTCCATGACTGTGAACATCACTCTGAGTCACCTCCCTTTTCTGTATTAAAATAGTATCTTTTAATTCCAAACACATTGGGTAAATGACTTTGACCTTGTTACAAACCCTAGAAAGAGAAAAATTTAGTCATRTTGTGGTATATTTTTTTCCTGAGATGACAATATCTCAAATGACAATCAGTTTCCTTTGCAATATTTTTTTCTTGGGTAAATAGCTCATTCTGGTCTGTTCCTTTTACTCTTAAAAAGCTGAATATAAATTCCAAATCAAATTAGTAAAATTTCTATTTGTCATGAAGAGTTTATATGATAAATGCAACAAAACAACACCATACAAATTATTAACTAAATCTTATATTTCCTGCCAAACCACGGTAACCTATAACTCCTACAATATTACTAATTTGTGTAGGGGTTATGAAACACTGACTTTCATTTATTAATAAAGCTGAGGAAAAAATAAAAAACACACCCAAAAWTGGGCCACGAAGATTATCTGGGACCTCTCATTTAGGAGTCTTTTCATATCAATCACAGCTTCACTGTCCCCTCAGTGAGAGAACAAAACRATGGAGTATTTCACCTTTCCAGATGACCAGAGTACTTTGCTTTCAAGAATGCCTAAGTGAGAATACATTGCAGCTGGTAGCACTATTGAGAACAGTTGGATAATCCTTCAGTCTCCAGCACTGACAGAGCAGCTTCAAAGCATTCCCTGCCTATCTCTCATCCTCGGTGTCGGCCCTGCCGTGGGCGATGTGACAGCTCAACATATGCGGCGCAGGTAAGAACGTATGTGGCTGCTCAGAGCTGGGCMCTGTCTCAGGGAACTGCTCTGTGGATCTGTCTGCACACACATGTGGGAACCCAGGACATCCCTCTGGCTGC
Organism: Cardinalis cardinalis; assembly: GCA_014549065.1. Taxonomy (NCBI): domain Eukaryota; kingdom Metazoa; phylum Chordata; class Aves; order Passeriformes; family Cardinalidae; genus Cardinalis; species Cardinalis cardinalis. Next base: position 5,703,653 of record JACDOX010000021.1, read on the forward strand.
CCTGGATGGCTCCAGCCCCTGGCCAGGGGCTCGRAGACCTTGATACGAAGCCAAAGACACCTGTGGCTTTGATTTTACCCCATGGAGAAAATTACCAACCTTACGTGAAGATTTGCAAGCCACGAGAGTTTAACTGGAATGATAGWTAGTTTGKCACAAGGWAGAAAAGYAGAATTTTGGGRTTTTTAGRATGAGGGTTCAGAAGMCAAGGTGGAGGGATTTGGGCATGCCTKGTCCTTCTTCTTTCTTCTTCTTAGCCTCCATCTTCTGGGTTATGGCGGCTCTTTTGGATTGGTTTAGAGTAGAAACACACTGTCTAACATAGGTGATAGGTATTGAAAAATTATTGTAAATAATGTACATGTAGTTTTTAGTATAAAAAGATAACACCACCCCAAGGGCAGGCAGTGTGCCACGGACCGACCTGCYGGACAGACCTCAGCAGGTCAGAAATAGAACRTAATAGATAACAGAAAATAAACAACCTTGAAAACCACAGCCCCAAGAATACTGACTCCTTCTTCGATCTCGGGGCTGGGAAAAAGAGACTTTCCAACACCTCAGGGTCATCTCGACCACAGAGATTCCGAGACACACACAGGTATTTCCAGGGTGTGGGGGGAGTGAAAACATGTGGAAGGTTCATTAGTTTTTACACCTATAGTATTATAAGGAAAGATACAGGGTTTGAACTCATTTTGTTAAATCTCTGGTTGGGCACRGGCTATTTTCGCCTGGTTTCTAACAGTAATTTATGTAGCTGACATTCATATGATTTCCAAATTTCCAAACAATGATTTCATTGTTTAGATTAGTTTCCTGCTTGGGCAGGGAAGTTGGACCAGATGCCCTCCAGACATCCCTTCCAACCTCTGCAGTTCAGTGATTCTGGGACCAATGTGCCAGTGAGCTGTAAGGTATATTCTGGCTGAAATTTTAAGGTTTATGTGGTAGCCTTTGGAATTTGTGTGAATTCAACAGGTTGAGTCTCTCCCAGTTCTGAACACCCATTGAGAAGGAGGAAGTAAGGGCATGGGCAAATTCACCTCTCCAGAGTGCCATTTCTTTCAATTTTCTCATGTTTAGAAATGCAAATAATATGATCACATCCTACCACAGCAAAATGAAACTCCTTAGAGATTTTGTATAAGACAWGTTCTTTATAGCATTACTATTGAAATGATGGTGATACCGTGACACATCTAGATCAGTAAGTAATGTTTCTAAATAAAAGACATGATGTCTGTTACCACAGAAATAACTTCAAATTGGCATCTCACTTTGTATCTCATAATTCTCTTTGCATAATTCTGGTGATTTCAGGAATGATACCACTTCTGAAATACAAGRGGAAAAATGGTAATGAAAATGTTAGGTCCGCCTTTCATAAAAATGATAACATTTTTCGCACAAAAATCTCCCCAAAACAAGTTACCCGCCCCCCATAATTCTTATGCTTCCTGCTATTCCTTCCTTTGCAAGACATCAGGTGTTGTTTTTTCTATCAGCAGGTGGTAAAAATGAAGTRATCATGGTAACCCTACTGCACGTTGGGTCATTCCCAACACATGTTCTGGAGTGCAACAAAACAATGAAATTCATGGGTGGTTCAGWGACTCACTTGTGATTCTGCTCAAACAGGTGGCACAGACACCCCTTCACATCTTAAAACAAAGCATAGCTTGGAGGAGAGCAGGTATGCTGTGCCAGGAGTATGGAATATTATCAGCAGATTTTACAATGTGCTGCTKTTAACTGTGAATCCCACTGAAGGAACAACACCAGAAGTTTCCACTGACAATGAAAAAGAGGAAGAGTATTGTCAAATATTTGTCCAATGAGACAAAATTCTTCAATCCTTTTGTTATTTCTTCTAGATAAAAATGGAAAAGGACTATTTTTTGTTATTGTTTTGTCATTGACACCAAAATCTAAAGTGACAATGGTTTTGCAATTCTTCAAGTTTCCTTTTTCTCTAATAAAAAGGGAAAAAGAACCCCAAACAAAAAGAAAGTGATTCCCTCCACCCCTGTGTCTCCAGAGGAAAAATACCAAAAAGAAGTAGAAAAAAYTCAAAAGAATTTCAATTATACAACTGTTTGACATAACCAGCTTGTTTTCTGGACTATTCATGAATAGAATAATAAGTCAAATTTGTTATTACAAATGATTCATGCACTCAATCTTTCATCTCACAATATCATAGCCAGCAAGACCTCTGGTAATGCAGACAGTTATGCTCCTTTATAATGCTTATTAAGCTAGCTAATTTGTACAGTTAGAAGCTTGTTAGAAATGCTCACAAACATCAGGCTTGAAAAAACATGGAAGAGTTAAGACTAGATTAGGAGTTGTCTCATCAGATTAGACTGCTCAAACAGTGAAAGAAAATGATTGGAACCAAAATTAAAATCTCCATGCAGATTGAATGAAATTAGGGCTGACCAGACAAAACAGGAAGCAAGGGAGCTTTCCAAACTCTGCATTGGTGCCAGCTCCTCCTGTGCCCATCACTYGTGTCCTTACCTTTGTCACCTGCCTGGGAAACACCTCTGGCTGGGAAAGGTCCCTGCCTGCAAATCCCTGGGTGCTGATTGGGTGTTCAGGGCATCACCACTGCTTTTTGCAGTTTCCTTGCACTTAGGAAAGAGTCTGGTTTTGGTGTTTCCCCACCTCACAACAAATAGATGTGAGTGCTCTGAATGTTGCACGTGCTTCTGGACAGCCACCAAGAAGAGGGAGGCAGGAGCTTGGCAGTGACCCCAGGAGGCAAATCCTGCAGCCTGGGGCAGGCTCCCAGTGAGGATGAGAGGGACAGAGGGGTGCCATGAGGCTGTGGGGAGATCTGGGGATATCAGCTCAAGCCCCAGTAAAAATTTGTCTATTCGTCCTGCAAAATAAATGACATTGCAACTGTGGATGAGCGCTGGGCAGATATCTTGACTCTAGAAACTGTGATCAAATGAAATGCAGTCAGAATGATCCAGGAATTTGTCTATCGGCTTTAAAAGTTATATGAAAGATAACTAAAGGGATTTTACTGCTTTTGCYTCTTCTGCCCCAAGCACAAAGTACAAAACCTAAGTATGTAGATGGTCAACTCATTTGAGAAATTTTCCCTGCAACTTGATGAGTAGAGTAGTCTGTTATGATGCTGGAAACCTCTGCTCCAGTTCCTGCTCCTCCAAACACCTGTTTACACAACAGTTTGAAAAAGACTCTGGGRCAAACCTCATGTCAGACAAGCCCCTGACAGCACAAGTGTTAGGTTTGACTGTGCTTCAGAGCAGTCTCAGGAGATGTGGTCTGGGTCTATCCCATCCCACCCAGGCAGTGTGACCAGCAGGCCACTGACTCTGCCCCAGCTGCATTCTGGGTGGGAACAGAAGTTTCCTCTGGGACCCGGTTGCTGTTCCAGCTCTGTTGATTGAGCAGTTTATTGTAGGTCATACCAACATCTTGCAATTCTTGCCTACAGCAGAARAACTCCAGGAGATCCCCTTGGGAAAGTGTGTTTTACAAGACTTGGCCTATTTGTCTTTGCTGATGTTATTGACTATATTGCCTTCCACCCATATGATCACTAAATTATTTCTGTCTCTCAAACAGCCATTTATCTTCCATATTTTTTTGGTTCAATGAGCCACAAGTTGGGAGGGAGTTTTCTGTGCACAGCAGGACGACAGAGGAGCAGACACCCAGCTGTGGGTGAGGTTGAGATCTGTAGATATGTTTCTGCCTAATATCTTCAGCTCATCATGAAAGCCGTATCTGCATTTTYCCATTCTGGATCATAATACATGTTCTTCTCTTATAATCCCCTTTCTACAGAACAAAATATAAGATTATTTTGCAATAGAATCATATCCTAAATATTACAGATGTTGACAAATAACYTCAAATATGTTCTTTCACAGCTTAACTGGAATTGCTTTAACATTTAAAAAAATGGCTATATTTAGGTTTTGGATAAATGAACAAAATAATAAAGAGGGCTATTTTTCATTCCACACATTCAGTAAATTGAGCTTATATGATAACTTTCATAGGATAAATGTTAGTTTAAATTATCTGCATTTGACCTTTAAGCTAGTATTAAAATGCTAAACCAATTTATGCTGTTAAAATGCATTGAACAAATTGTATGACAATAACTCTTATACAATGTGAAGCAATTTTGATGATCTTTAAAGATAGTGGATGGTATTTATGATAACAGCTCTAAGCGCCTTTATATCACAGCTGTGGTGAGGCTTAATGTGGCAGGAACTGTCAGACTGGATCAATACATGCTTTTCAGGCTTCTTTTGGTGCCATAATCCAGCCCCTGCAAGAAGTGACCTCATGAGCTGCCTAAGCTCTTGTTGTTCTTGTTCTGTTTTGTTAATTGAAGAATATCGAGGCTTATGAAAATGACAAAGCTGAGCAAAAGCTAATTATGAAAGAAAAACAATAAAGCCAGGGGTGAGACTAGGTCAGCTTTCAGTGGGAGTCCAGAGYCTACTATATTTTTTCTTCCATCTGTCTGCTGGTGTTTGAGAGAAGAAACTAACATTTCTTGCATACTAAATTAGTGGGTAAAACCAAGCAAGTATTTTAATTTTTCCAGAGAAGCCTTTGTTGCTTTCAAAAGAAAGCCGCCCATTCACTAAGAGGAAGCTGTAGGTGACMAGGAGCAAACTGCAGACAGATAAACCACTTGTCTTTTCCATTCAGTTCTGTCTCATTTTACCTGTGCCCCCTCCACCCCCAGCTCTCCGAGTGCCTCTTGCAGCCAGGCTGTGGGATCGGGCAGGAGCATCCTGACTTATTCACTCTAACAAGGGCTGCAAGGATTATAAAAAAAAAAAAAAAATAGAGCTTTTACCTTGAAGGAGGAAACATCCTTGGCAATGAAAGTGAACAGTGTTAGAAACCTCAAGGGAAAACATAACCTAACTGTTGAAGTGAATTTTTGCTTTAATTTAAAAGCCTTTTGTACGGAAGCGCCGGGGCAGACARCTTAGCACGTTCAGCTGCTCAGGACTCAGCTGACTGTGAGCAAAAATATGACAGATTCCTAAACTGRTGTGTAAGAGATTGTCTAATACCTGGACAAAGTCACCAAGTAACAGCTGCAAATAATTGTCTGCACCTTTTCTTAAACATTTTAGTAATATACAATAGATTATTMGCCATAAAAAAACCCCGGGATCCCGGTCTTTGAGCAAGATCATATACTCCAGCAGGAATTCTTTCCTTCTCTGAGTCTCAAGCTCTTAATTATCACAGAAATTTCTCTGTCTTTGAAAAAGTTCTGCTGCACCAAAGCCAGATGTAGTATTTATTGGCTAATAGCTCCCTATGCCTTTTGTAGAAAATGTTGTGCTGAGTCCAGCTGTACATTATACATTTGATATTCAGACACTAAATTAAGATATAAATGGACTATGTAAGTGACATGTGGTTGATATAGATGTTAAAAAAACTAGAAATGAGATTAAAAATCAAATCTAAACATATATATAGTGCTTTATTGTTTTCTAGAGGACAATTTCACACTGCAGAAGTTTAGGTATATGTCTTTAAATGTATTATTATTTTCAAGCAATTCATATGAGATCATACAAACATATTCCAGAGCCATCTTTTCTGCATCTGAACTACTTGAGTATAATGTCACTATTGACATATAAGCATGGCTTTCCTCCTCTTATCCTTAAAGTTAAGTGGTCAAATGGAGTTTATTCTTTTCCTTAAACACCAAAACACCACAGTAACAGAAGTGCAGTCCCAATAGCCAGGCAAGCTGAGGATCTCCCAGTATCATACACATGGACAGGGTAGTGTATTCCTACTTCCTGTTATAAGCAAAATAATCTAGTATTGACATATTATTACCAAAAGCTGCCCCAATCATGTTGATCTACAAAGACAATCAGAAAGATAACWTAGAAACAGATAGAATAAGGTACTAAGTCCTGTCTAAGAACTTAGAAATCTTTGAGTCCCTTAAGGATTAAGCAAAGAAAACTGACCCACAGGGGATTTTTGTTCAGAAATACTTAAAATAGCTATCTGGGTACAATTAAAACTCAGATCTGAGAAGCAAAACTTGTGGTTTAAAATTTGTTTCTGATTTTTCCCAAAGCATTCTTTGATTTTGCAGAGGATTTCTGCAAACTAAAGCAACCATGGGAGCAGGCTTTTGGGAATTTTTCCTGTGTGCAATCCCTCTGGGCACTGSGTACACTCATCTGCACCAGCTCTGGGCCTGATGGCTTCATAGCCCCATGAAACAGAAAGATGAGGATTATATTAAACAAAATACAATGGTGAACAATAGGGTAGAAGGAAAAATCACAGACAGCAAAGCTACCAAATGCACCCAGGAAGAATTCCTGCTGTCACAGTGCTTTCTGTCCTTGGTTTGGCAATCCCAGCCCCTCTACCTGCAGGATGTCATGGGGTATCCTTAGCATCCCCCAGCCCAGGTTTGCCCATGCAGTCCCTGCAGGCATGGAATCCATGCAGAAATGCAGTCCCTGCAGCATGGAATCCATGCAGGAGTGCAGTTCCTGCAGCATGGAATCCATGCAGGAGTGCAGTCCCCGCAGGCATGCAGCCCATGCAGGAGTGCAGTCCCTGCAGGCATGGAATCCATGCAGGAGTGCAGTCCCTGCAGGCATGCAGCCCATGCAGGAGTGCAGTCCCCGCGGGCATGGAATCCATGCAGGAGTGCAGTCCCCGCAGGCATGAAATCCATGCAGGAGTGCAGTCCCTGCAGCATGAAATCCATGCAGGAGTGCAGTCCCTGCAGCATGGAATCCATGCAGGAGTGCCGTCCCTGCAGCATGAAATCCATGCAGGAGTGCAGTCCCTGCAGCATGGAATCCATGCAGGAATTCAGTCCATCTCTGCAGCTCTCTAGAGCCAGCTGCAGAAGAAAACCTGGCTTTGTTGGTGCCTCAAGCGTGTGTTAAAAGTCTGAACATCTCCAGGCAAGTGGAGCAGTGCCCATGGACCCGCTCTGAGCCCTCCCTGGCTGAGCTCACAGCTTTCCCCTGGGATGTAGCTGCCAGCCTGGAATGAAGCTGGGGGTCCCCAAAATCTGCTTTCCCCCAGCCTCTGCATGTTCCAAGGCTGAATCCTGCCTCACAGACAGTTCTGGAGCTGCATCTTGTGATGAAGAATTCACTGGGGATGGGGGCAAATCTGCTCCATCCCATCTGTGCTGGAGCAGCCCACCCACAGCAGTGCACSCACCCAGGAGAATGAGGGTGGGCTTGGTTGGGTTTTGTGGGTTTTCTATATTCCCTCCTTTGAACCAGCTGAGGGAAATGAAAATGCTGAGTTTGCTGCAGCACTGTCTTTGTTCCCCTGTGTCCTCCTCCCCAGCCCCATGGGGCTCCTTGCTGGGGCTGGGGACACGTGCCTGTGGACTCCCCACCAGGCACAGGCAATCCTGTCTAGGAATTTTGGCCATGGCCAGTTCACATTTTTGGGCAAAATCCCACTGCTTGTCTGCATTTCAAGCTTGTAGGTTAMGAGCAGGCTCAGGCTCCAATTTCCATCTGCTGCCCCTCCACTGCAATCTGTCTGGGGGAGCCATCCTCCAGATGCTTGAGGAAATCATTGCCATTTTTTAAATGGATTAACATTTATTATGAATAATGCTGATTATTAGTAAGTTTGGAAGAGTTCAGTCATTAATTGAGTATCTTTTTTCTGAGACTTTKCTCAAATTCAGAGCTCTTCCAAATAGCTCACAGTAACAGTGGTGCTTGTTTCCCCCTGTTCATGGGTTGAAGAGAAATTATTTCCAATCTAAACACATCTTTAATCTAAAAGCAAATATTTCTGCATGAATCCAGCACTGGTCACATCTTTTCCCAACATGACAGGAACTGAACCCAGACAGGATTTTTTTTTTCCTGTGCTTATTAAAAAATCCTTTGAAGCTGGTGGTGACCCCTGAGAAAGTTTATGCAGAATAGCCATGCTTAAGGAAATCACATTAGAGTCTGAAAAAGAGACACATTTTAATTTCACTCCCTTTATCTTTGAGGAAAGAAAGTGGTGGACAAAAACTGACAACATGAGACAATGGAAGTGCTTAAAACTGTTAAGTCAAAGGTCTTTTTTTTTTAATGCAACAAATAGCCAAATGCATCAATTAAGGAAGCTCCAGGAAGGAGCAGAAAAGAGCATTAAGCAGAGAACACCAGGAGGGAGAAAGCAACATGTTAAGGCATCTAAGGAACTGCAGAAAAAAGAAGTGTCAAATGAAATATACTTAGTGATGTGAAACATACAGTCACCCGACATTGCTTTGCATTATAAAAACAAGAAGATGGCCAAAAAGGAATTTAAGATCATGTAAAATGGAATGGAATGTATAAAGAACAGGAATTCCTGAAGCATGAAAAAGCAGCCTGCCAAAAGGAGCCCAGTACACACAGTTATACTGAGTACACTGGCTTGTTGGGGTCTTTCTCCTGGGTGCACACACTCACAGCAAATCTCAGAGCCTGTGCTCCACACCCRGTCCTGGATCCTGGGTTTGTGCCCTGCAATCAACAGGCAGCTCCAGCCTGCAGCGCTGGGAGCAGACCTCAGAGCYCTCTTCTGCAGCCTGGGGGCTGTTTGCCCAGGGCTGCCTGAGTGACCCAGCCCAGCCACACAAACTCTGCACATTTCTGATCTCACTGCCTGCACCTAAAGGTGGCCCCACTGCAGAGTCTCCAGCAGCCTCATGTGGGGTACMCAGACCAGGACAAAGGACAAACATCTTGGTATTTTACTGCTCTGTGTTATTTCCTTAACACAGACCTGTTAGAAATGCACCACATAGTGACCAGGAACCCRTTTTCTCAGGATGGGCATCCTGCTTCACCAATCAACTGTCAACATACAAATATGCATTTTTAGTTTCATGCATATGTGTAATGCTATGTTGATTTATGAAGCTCTAATATATACTCAAAAAGCACTGGAAATTATATGTAGTGGTAGAGGTGTACATTCTTAGTCTCACTCAACATTCTGGACTTTGGATTATTTCCTATAATAAAATCACTGCAGTGTTTATTAAAATGACTTATATTTTCTTATGTGTTCAGTATTAAATAGCTTTTCATGATTTAAAGCAGGATTTTTTCCCTCTGTAGACATTAAAAATGAGATATAATATGGTCAAATATTCTAATATATTCAAAGTAATTTTTAGTTCTTTTTTGAAGGCACGCTCCATGCACAGAGAAGAGGTGCAGCAAACAGCTCCCCTAGTCTGCATGCACTGCATTGTGTGTAAAACCAGAACACCAGCCAGGTCTCTCTGAGCAGAACTTTGCTGGTTTTGGCTGACTGCTGTGTACACTGCAGGTTGTTTCAGCTCCCTCTGCAGTCAGTGAAGTCACCTGCACAGGACAACTCCTCCACCATCTTCTAGGCAATTATTTTTGCTCCACTGACTGCAAAGAGASCCTAAACAGCTATCTTAAGTTGACACCTAACTCTTCCAAACCAATGGCTGAGCAAGACAAACCCTCCCGTGCTGTAAGGGTCTGTTTGAACACAGATGAGCAGAGGAGGGCCACCAGGAGTGAAAGTGAGAATGCACACACTGGACACAGGCATATACACAGCAAAACTTCTCATGGTGTTCTATGTGGGAAATATAACCATRAGAAACAGATGTTCCTCTAAGATGTGGAGTTGAACATCCTCTTCAACTTCTCATGCCCTTATCCCATCAGGGATCTTTTATTCAGGGRATTAACAAAGGTGGATAATAAATCATTTTTCCATAACGGGCAAAGAAAATGAGGATTTGTAAAGCTGAATTTGCACTGGTTTTCTGCCTGTGGAGCCCTGCTAATATTAGTACCACTTGGCCTGGTTATAAACAAAGGATCTRGGTCTTAAAAATTGATGCCTGGCACATACACCTTCACACAAGAGTATTTTTCTTCATGATCCTGAAGGTTGTGTTTGTGCTTAAAACCTCTTCAGCAAATCATACCAGCAGCCACCAACTGCAGAAAAAGAGGAGAAAGCTGGTTATTGTTTTCTGTCTTTTAACCTCTTCCTCATACACAAAAGCAGGAGGATRGAGCATTATTCAGAGCTGGTTATTACAAGGTAAATGCTTACAAGTAGAGATGTACAAAGACAAAATAAGTGCATTTGTAAACTGCTGGTGGCTATGCCACACACAATGCACTTGCCTTTTACACAAGTAACCCTTCACAGTGCATTTGCTCGCCGTGTCTCACAAAAGCAGCAACACTGTGAGCCATACCTTTTCATGACTTAATTATCAGTAGTCTTTGTTAGCCTGTCTCTCTTCATCCCTGATGTCAAAGTTACAATGTGCACAAAGCTGCCAGGCTCCCAAGTCACACCTGGCCCTCAGAACATATCACACCTATGTGCTCCTATTTAAACTGGCTTCTTGTCACATTTTTGCCTGGACTTTCAAAATGCTCTTTCCAATCTATGAAGCTTAGCACAGAATCACCATTTTTGTGCAGCAAACCATTTCTGCCTTTCTGCCCTGTTTGCTCTTTAACAGTCCTGGCAAAGGTCATCTGGGGTCAAATCTTCCCAAATTCCACTGTAAACTATAATCTCCTTCTTTTTTTTTTTTTTCCAAATTTTGAAAAGGGGGGAAAGTAGAGATAGACAACTTCAAAACCATATTGTAAGTCCAAGGGCAAATTCTGTAATGAGTTACTTTTTTRGTATCACAGACTCCAAGCCCCAAATTACATTTTGCAGTCTGAGATCAATTCATGGGACCTCAAACCTGCAACTCTGGACCTGAACTTGGAAACTGCTTAAAATATTTTGTTTAGACACATTGGCAGAATTTAAAAGTCCATATAAATGTAGTCAATATGTCTCTAGATAAATGTAGCCTTGTGAGGCTGTTTGAGGCTAGGTAAGAATCTTTTTAAGTGCAATACAACTGGCATATATCTTTCTCCACATGTAAAATAGGTTTGGGAAAAAAACAAAACAAAGCAAAACAAACAAAACTAAAAAGCCATGGGGTTTTTCTGCTGCTGAACAGCCTTCAAAATAATTGTTAACATTTGTATCATTATTTTCCAGTGCTGAATAAAGACTRAGTTTTGGTTGAATATATTTGAAGTTTTTCTGTACCTTGACATCAGACTTGGTCTTGATGTGTTTCTATTCTATAGAAACAACTYCTTCTTCAAGGGAACCTGTGATTTCTTCAAGACCAGGAACAGGACCAAAATGTTATGCTGTGCTAATGTCTTTGCCCCTGTGCATGAGAGGGCAAAAGTTGGAAAACAAGCACGAAACAGCCTTTAGAACAGGTCTGTCTATTGTTTGCCTCCATAAAGATCACCATGCATAGAGACACAGGTGGTGGATGCTGAAGTATTGTCCCTGCTCAGAATGCCTTGGAAGGGTTTGTGGGTTTGCTTGGTTTACTTTCTCTGAGTCAGAGCACAAGAGTGCTGGGAGCACCAAGAAAGCCACTGGCTGGAATAGATCTCCAAAATCTTCTTTTYTTGCTGCTTTCCTCTTTGTCCATTCCCAGCTGGGCAGAAGGAGGTTGCAGCAGATTGGATTTGCCAGTTGCATGCAGTTAGCATGCAGTTAGTCAGGTTGCATGCAGTTAGCCTCCAGATTCTGCAGACCAAGAAGATGTGAAATAAAGAATCACCAAGAGCKGGCTGGTCAAGCACAGCTGTGGCCATCGATCCATTTGAGAGCATCCTGCCCTGGCTCTGGAGATGGTACACAGACCTGGGGGCTCCAAGGARCTTGCAGCTGGCCAGACCTTCCTGGAGCCCCATACGCAAAAGCTCTACTTGGTTCCTAAGGAAAAAACTCARCAGCACTGAGATTTTATCAAGATTCACCACACACATCAGCAGTGCCTGTTACACAAATGATAACTCCAAACACCTGGCTAAGTTCCTGGATCCAAGATCTGACCCCRAAACATGTGGGCCCCTATTGCTCTGCTGCAACAGGAGAATTTGCCAACTACTTTTGAGCAACTGAGGGGGGAAAAAAAGGAATAAAAACYCTCCTACAAATCCAGATTCATTTGAACCGAAGTCAAAACCTTCAAATTTTAAAGGTGATAAGAACAGGCCATGAGTGGTCTGTCACTTATTGTGGTAGACAGAAACCACATGTTCCTCTGGGCTCCAAGATTGCCTCTCTGCTCGTTCTTCTGGCTCTGGACTAACAGCAAAAGATCGAGGGAAGCCAAGATCACAAATTTTCCTTTCTCATCAGATCTGAGTCCTTTCAGTGGAGGAGTATAATGTTTTGCTAACTCAGAGATCTTGACAACCACTGTAATCTTCAGAACTGGGATTTCAATCATTAAGAAAAGTGTGTGCAAAAACAGCCAGGCACTCAATAATTTATGCACTTCATCTCCAAAAAACACACATGATTTTATCTTAAACTTAGAATTTAAAGCTATACTTCACATCTTTAACAACTATCATGTAACATGCACATATTTGTCTCATTTTCCCTGGAAAAGCAGGCTGTATCAATGCTGTGTGCACTCTAGTGGAAATTAACTGTGAGGACAAAGTATAGAACTGATAAGATTTTGTTTTGTCTTTGCCTCACAGGTTTTTGGACCTAGAGAATGACATGAAAACCAGTTCTCTGTTAAGGTAAATTATTAGCATTCTTCTGAATTCAATAGAAATACATGAGCAGGACCCAGGAAGATTTGTTTGATTTTTAAACTACATATGTAAAGAGAAGGCTGTCAATTAATAATGGACAGTGCTTACACTGGTGTTTAAATAAACCATTTAAATAAAATGAACACAGGATGGTAAATCAAATGATTATCCATYACTGAAAAGGTCAAAGTTCTACTGCTAGTAAGTGCCAGGTACATACTTAAAAGGCCAAAAAGATGACTCTGCTTTCAAGAAAAAAAAAAAGAAAAATACTTAGACTGTGCAAACAGAGCTTGTAGTAGCATTAATATCATCTGGTTTTGCAGTTTAAACATGTTCTRCTCAATTTCCTACACTAAAGATAGTTTATGGGCCTTAATCAATGATGTATGGTCAGCATCCAGTGCACTTCATGACAGCAGATACCTGGCAGGCTCTGTGCCTGCCACTGGAGATGCCCAGCTGATGTCTTTGATCTCCTCTTTTTGTGTTCAGGCCATGTCCTTCAGAGGGCAGGTCTGTGTCACTGTACACCTATCTCTGTTTTCAATTGAAGTTAGGCAGCGTTGCTCTGTAAAAAGACTTTTTTTTTCAGAAGTTTGTAGGCCCCCAGGATAACTCAGTTCACAGAGGAAAGGAATATTCTGCTTTACTGCCTTCCAAATCAGTTCCCATTCAAACCATTTCTTCCTCAGAGTTRTARTTCATTACTGGGGGACTCTGTGCAYRCTGCATCCTCCTGACAGCTCTGTTTCACAAAAAACACTGCTCCAAAAAAACCCTCCCCTCTTTATATGACATGAATTACTGATAAGGAGGTCACAGGGGATAAAAAAAGAAGAGAGATATGAAACATTTTGCTTCTCTGAAGAAGCAGATTGTGAAGAAAATGCTTTTCTCCACTGCTTRGGATGACTGGGGAGCCTGGTGGACCCTGGTTTTTTGATGCTCATGTGAACACAGTAATCCCTGAGGGCTGGTTATGCTTAATTCATCCTGCAGTAAATTTGCTACCGATGGTKCAGCTTTTGTCCTTCCCTCCCCACCGCCATCAACAAAGCAGGGAAAATTACTCAATTAATTTCCTGGCGGTGGCAGGGGCTGCCTGGCAAGGGGGTACTGCCCTTCTGCRCCAAACTAGGGATATAAATTCTTCCCTGTGAGCAGAGCATGCTAGGGCTGTGTGCTCTGAGGCAGGGAAGTGCATGCATGCATGTAATAGGCAGCTGATCATTCCCATGACAGCTGCTGGGGGCACAGGGAAAGGTGCGCCCATCGCGCCGCCGCCCGCGCCTGACCCCGGCTGGAGCCACGCAACGACCCCGCACCTGAAATCCCCAAAAAGGGATTTCTCAGCCCATGACTGGCTCCCAAATGAGGACTTCCTCCCCCTGATGCTGATATTGAAGGCGGCGAGTCATGTGCTCTGTTAATTTGAGCAGTGGGATTCGCCAGGTTTGCGATGGATGGCTGTTTGAAAACACGGCGTGCTTCCAGCTCTGGAACATAGGGGAGCTATCATTTAGGTTTGAGCTCTTTGGCAGAAGAAAGCTGTACATGAGGATGAGCAGGTTAGATTTGACTGGGTAATTACATATTATTTTGCATGAATAGAAATGTCACTGCTAATGACAGCTGTGGTGTGCTCCGAAATATTTGGGATTAAATACATTTGGTTTTACACACCAGATGCACGTAAATATTTGTAAACATTTGTATGCTTTTAGTGCATCTGGGGAATTTATTCAGTATTACACATGCAAAGCAGCAATTCTCAAGGCTTTATGCTCCTGTAGCCACCAACCTGGTCTGTATTAGAAGAAAAGACTGTAAAGCACAAAGGTGTCTACCACCAATTCTCATCCCCACTCCTCCCTCCTCCCTCTCTGCTTTACTCAGAGATGAAAATAATTTGACCTCTAAATCAAACAGTGAAAAAAACTTGTAGCATTGATCTCAGCTTCTCAGGAACCTGAGCAGATATGTCCATGCCACTGGTTCAACTGCCAAACCGTGCAATTGCCAAAAGATTCTGAACTCATTGTGGCAATTACAAAAGGAAAAATGGTCATTTTTATCTTTACAGTTATTCTGTAGGAGCAGTTAAGTGTAGGAGCTCTTGAACTTACAGCTGAGTTTGAAACCAAGTTGGCCCTTTCTGTTTTGCAGTGAGTGTTTTCTATTCATTTTGGGGTGGATGAGCATTCTCACAATGAGCACTGTGATAATTTTCCTGATCCATTTCTGTGGGGAATGTTGTCAAAAGGCTTTCCATAATTTCTCCACTATTTTGCAGATAAAGCTGCAAAACAGGGMTGTACAAAATACTTGCCATGCAATTCCACAAATATTTTTTAAAAATTGAGGATTTTTTTTCATCATTCCCAGAACTCTTGGAGGACAGATGGAAGAAGTATTTCTATGAGAAATGGTAGCTGACRTAGAAGCTTTTTAGATGTCTCCAATCAAGTTGAATTAGTATTAACAAATTCCATTCTGGAATTATTGTAACTCTGAAAATAAGRTTCTAGATATAGCAGAAATGTACTAAATCCTAATTTTTTTTCAACATACGACATAGAGATACATGGCTTCATCGTTTATCAGTACTTGCTAAAGAGAGGTAAATACTAAAGAAAGCAGTGACCTATTTGGTAAGTTATGCAGTCTCACATTCTTACTTTAAATTGTGGCTCTCCCTCACAATTTCTTGCTTGCATTGGTACCACTGCAATTTCAAATTCACTAGGAGCTGGATGCAAGTTGGTGGAAAGGCTCCCAATATAGAAAGACATGGTCTCTGCTCAKGATATGATTTGAAACAAGATGAAGCATGTAGGTTTTTAATTTCGTTTGTACTCATTAAAGCATAAGCAGTTGCTCATTCGCTGTATCTTGGCGCACAAGATGGATGTTTATGTTGTTCTGGGAGTAGGGAAGTTAGGCAAATAATATCAGCCATAAGTGAACACCCTTTTTGGAAAGGAGACTTYCATATCTAAGAAATTCCTATTTTCACTTAAAGGTTGTGGGGTTCAAATGTGATGGCTCTCTTTCAAATGGGGAAAAGAAGAGATGCAGGATTTGGAATTGTTGCAGTACAAAACCAACTCGGTCTATTCAATGGAGTTTGTTTATATTTAATGAAGGTGAACAAAAGCTCTCTGGAAAAGGCAACAAGAGCACACCACAGGAGGAAGGAAAACCTGGCAGAGGTCATTGTTTTGCCTTATGGCCTTGATCCAAATTTCTTGCTTGCCTGGCTCCTCCTGCACTGTTTGGAGATGAGCAGACYTTCATTCCCTTCACAGACTTTTCCAGAGGTTTCCAGTGCCCTTCTCCATGTGCATTTCCACAAGATCCAGAGAAGGCACATCTCTCTTTACATGGCTGCTGTCTGAAGTCTAAAACTTTCCAGTGGTTTCAGCAGGATCTGAGATGGGCTCTTCGAGCATGGTACTACTCATTTTTCAATCAGTAGCAATCCTGTCTTTCATTTCAGTGATTCAGAAAATAAGGCCCTTAAAGCAGAAATTGCCAGACTATATTGAATGCAGAACCATCCTTTTAGTGCTCTTTCTTATTCACTACAATAAACAATGCCATTTAATATAATTTCCAAATCTCAATTTAGGAGGGGAAAAAAAATCTCATTTCGCTGTTACTCTCCCTCACAATGGAAAGCTGCCTTAGAGCATGTTACATTTCAGAGGAGCCTGTGAGATTTTGTTTTAATGGGAAGCTAAATTAAATGTTTAAATTTTAAATCAACAACAGAACATGTTCAAAGAGCTATATTTATAGGGTTTAAGTGAAAAATGCTCTGGCATCACTTTTAAATAATGCTGGCAAGCAAGGGAGGAAAGAACACCACTCAGTGATTCTTTGCATGGCTTAGTCCAYAGCCTTATCCAAGGCTCATGTATAATGTGAGTTGTTGGCTGTGATACTTTGGTTGCAGTGCTAGTGGAATTCACTGTAGGCAAAGGCTCATGATGCTAAACAAAGTGGACAAAAGGCTTTTACAGAATAATAAAAATAACAAGTCGCCATTTATGACTTAAAGTTAAATGTTCTCAGTGAAGACATTACCCAGTAAATAACTCTGTGGGAAAACCTCTGAAATATAAATGCYCTGGCAAGATGGGGAAAGCACTGAGGGTGTTAAAAATGCTTAAAGTCAAAAAGGTGAAAAAGGACTTTGTGTCTTGCTCAAATCTCAGGGCTCTTTGCTGAATTGCTTTGCTTGAGGCTCTCAGCTCTAGTTCAGCTTATGTAGCCAAGGAAGCAGAGTCCCAGTTTCAAGTGTGCTGAAACTATGCTGGGATTTTGTGTTCAACTAAAATAACATTRAGCTTGTGTTTCCATGGAGAACATGCAGAAAATGGCTCAGAAGTAGAAACAAGTATAGACAGACTGTGGGCAAAGGAGCAGAAAGAGGGCTGCAAATGAGAAATTAATGACAGAAACTGCTCAATGCAGCCTAATTTTTTACTAATGTTCCAGGTTTACTGAGAAACATTGCCAGAAGGCTTGGACTGAGGCAAAGCTCTGGGTGAATTGCCTGATCCCCAAATGAATCCTGATAGGACAAGTACCTRCTATCAGCAGAAGAATGCTGCACCAGGCTTTGTGTATCTGGCCAGAGGTATCTCAAGCCAAAAAGTATTTGTAGCTATATTGTATTCTCTACAGCTATTTGTATTCCTGTATCCCTGTTTTCTACTGGTGTACAAAAAAGAAAGACATTTCAAATCWTGTGAATGGTTTAACCTGAGTTAAGTGATGTGTTGACACAGAGTTGACTATCCTCATTAAAAGAKGCCAAAGCATGCAAAATATTTTGGGAAGAGATTTAAAAGCGTTTATGTTGTGCAAAAAAATAAAGAGAGTCTAGTTTCTTTTGTGGGATTCATTATCATTATTATTTTTTTATTATTATTGTTGTTATTATTATTATTATTATTAATTTTCTATATTCTAATTATCATCATTATATTTTCTATAATTTTTATTCAAAACCTCCACCAAAGAGCAATTAGGATCCTTTTAATTATTGGGAAAACATGCACTTTTGTGGAAAAATGATAAAAGTTAAAAGTGAATAAAACACCAGGGGACAATATGGAGGGGGAAAAAGGAAGTATTGATGATATTGTCAATTTTTAAGTAATAAAGATTTTGAAATTGCTTTGCCAGAATTAGTCTGTGGATACTTCTCAGTGCTTCATTCTTTTTCAACAGTGATGATTAAAGATATAACATCCTTATCTCACCTTTAACCGTGAGATCTTTAGGTTTGCAACAGAAGTGTGTGCCAGTGCAGCAYTGCTCTCTATGGCATGAGTGCTTGGTTTGTTCATTGTCTGCCTTGGCTGTGAAGGAAAGACTCTGCCAGAAGGAAACAGAGGACCTGAGTGCACACCCAGGTCTCAGTCTGCCAGAAGGCMCTTTCTTAAGCCATATTTTCGATGCTGAAAAATGTTGCATGTCCCACATCTGCCTCATTGAGAGGAGCTTCAATGTCACCTCCAGGACAGAATGAGTATAAACCATCAAATCAGCCACAGAGGACCAGTATTGAGATTTATGTCTGCCTCCTTTGGGGATAGGCTGGGAAGATAATTTTCCCTCTACAAGCACATTTAAGAATGTAAGAAAATATTCTTTCTAGATTCTATGTGTACATGTGAGTGATGGAGAGGATAAGGGAGTAAAAACWATATTATATTATGGTAATGATATTCCATAACAGTGTTTTAAAAATAAATAAAAAATATTTCTCTTTGCAATAAGTGTTTCACTCTACACTAAAAATTGYTTAACCGGCATTAGGAATTCCCTCAGAAATAGGGGATGTAGACAGTGATATTTCTGGTTGCATTCCCCATGGACTATAGGAATATTATAGGAATATATAATTCCTATATTTCCTATATATAATTCCTATAATTCCTATTAACATATATATATATATATAAGAATATAGCACATCCTGATGTTCTCTGTTCAGGCTTTGGAAATTTGTGACTCTGGGCTCCCTAGCTGTACAMCCAGCCTGCCAGGGAAAGAAGAGGATGGCTGATTTCAGAAAGGTAGCATAAAGTAACTAAGGCAAGTTTTGTCAGAATTATAATGTTCCCACAGATTTGGATGAACTGGAGAAATGTTCTGGTGGGAAAGCATCAGAGGTGAGTCTGGGTGACTCAGGCAACAGGAACCCATCCTCTGTGATCCCCTTCATCCCCCCACAGGACAGGCTGGGGATGCTGGTGCCCAGGATGCAGCTGCATCAAGCCCAGCTCGTTCTGAGCAGAGATTCAGTAAGTCTGACACKGATGGAGACTTGCCCTTGAGGACCATTTTTCAGAGGTGCTACTCAGCCCTGTCATTTCCCCCGCCAGCTGYTCAGGATTTTTTCAAGCTACACGCAGAGGTTCATTAGGGAAATGCATTTATTAGATTAATGTGGAGATCATCTCTAATTAATGATTACATTTCTTTCTYCTAAGCAAGAGCAGCATAATTCAACCTCTCTGTGGCTCTGTTCCATAAACCTYTCCTCATTTCCTTCCTCAGTGTTATTTTCTCCACGTGTCATCTGCAGCAGCAGCTCTGACATACCTGTGCTGTGTCACAGGTTCCACACCCCCACATACAAGGGCAAGACCAGACCTTGCTGTAACCCAGGCTATCTGCAATGAATTTGTTCATCCCAAATCTGAAGACTGTGGTGAAGATTTAGAGGCACTAAACTGATTTTCCAAAGAGAGGTACCGGCCATGGTGCATCAGTACAAGGTTCCATCACCACATGCAATTTGGGTGTCAAAAGCAGGGAAAGTAAAACCACAAGACTCCAAATGAGCAAATACCCTACCCAAATTAGGAGACATGAGCAGAGAAATACAGAAATGACAGAGGGAAAGTGTAAATACTCAGAAGCAGGGCGGCTGAAAGAGGAGGGTCATGTAGGAGATGATGTCTGCTTCTGTCATSCACATTACAGCACTGCTACCCACAGGGATGGTGCTTAATTTGAAGATCACCTTCACTAAACCATTTCATACAGAATGTGTCACAAGGTAAATTGAACAKCTAGACATATAATCAGACAGAATGGCACACTAAAATAATTAAGTACAGGCAGCCCCAGGATGCTCCCTGTTTAATGTAGAATGCTAATTGGTGTTCGAATACCACGCGGTGTGTGTGGAAGAAAGACAGTGTAACTAATGTACCTGTGTGCTGTGTGTAATAATACAGCATGAGACCTTGAGGGTACATCTTCCCCTGAGGATTTCACACTGCCAGCAGCTGATACCAAGAACAACAAAGGAATGAATTTCCCCTGATATTTTCCTGACATATTCTATCCCAGTTCCTGCTTCGGTGCAATATGTGTGAAGCTCTGAGAGTGATATGGTGAACTGCAACTAAATGGAACTTATAAAATACACATATCCTATTTTTAGTAGTAAAAACTTAGCAGACAGAATTGTGATACCAGACTATAAATCCCTGACTGCTTTCTTTCATCCAGTTGATTTGAAAAACTTAAATAACCTTTTCTCTATGAAAAACATTTTTCTTATTATGATTTTATGATGCTTCCATTTTTAACAGCTWCAATTTTCTGACTTCAAAGTACATGGAGGAAAACTTCTGCTGACTTAGAAATGCTGTTGAAGTCTTCTTTTAAAAGAAATTGATAAATACATTAATTTTCACATTTTTGTCTCAAAGTAACTTAATGATAAACCCTGTATGTTTTTGGTTTTGTTGTTGTAGATATGCTTAACTGGTAACTAATAAAATATATTGAGGCAAAAAGAAACTTTTTATATATTCAGTACAAGACAAGACATTTTAAAAAGACTGTGGAAAATATTTGCACCAAAAATACAGGATGTGAAAATCACTCCCAAAGCAAACAACCTCTAAGGCTCAAAAAGCAAAACAAAAAAAATAAAAGACAAGTTGTAGTAAACACTTGCAAGGAAATATTGTGGTCTGAGCAGTGGTTATACATGCTGGAAGGTGTTATCCCTGCTCCTGACAAACAGTATTCCACTGTTCTTTAGCTAGATAAAAGGAGCATTTATGAAGTAGATCTCTATGAGTGTGAAGAGGTAAAAAACCCATGTCCATCTGCATATGGGTCTATTTGAGATGGTGCTCTTTATAAAAAAGTGCCTTAGAATCACTTATAGCCTGACAGCTATAAATACAGTAAAATACTTATTGTCGTGCCTAGATCCATTACATTAGAAACAGSGTTCTGCAGAATCACATTTGCTCTGTTCTCCTCCTTGAAGATATTCCATGAGTGACCAGAAATCCATTTTGCATCCTAAGATTCATTTCATTTCACACTAAGCACAAATATTTTGCTGCTCCCACTTGAAGGAGGAAAGAAAAGCGAGAAAAAATAATGGCATACATACAGAAGAAAATTAACTATGGTTAATCCAAGGTTTGATTTCCAAAGTATTCCACAGCACCCTGAGTCACAGAATGGCTGAGTTTTTCAGGGACCTCTGGAGATCATCTGGCCTGAGGCCCCTCCTCAAGGCTGGGATAACTACWGCAGGTTGCTCTGGTCCATGGCTAGTCAGGTTTTGAATATGTCCAAGGAGAGGGACTCCACAACCTCTCTGGGCAACCTGTGACAGTGTTTGACCAATTTTTTTACATTTAAATGGAATTTCATGTGTTTTAGTTTGTGCCTCTTGCTACACTAAATACCACTGAGAAAAGTCTGTTTCCCTCYTCTTTGTTCCCTCTTCTTCAATTTTCAGATTGAGCATTATCAGACACTTATGAAACTGAACTTCAAGTGCAGTGAGTTCCAGCTACAGTGATTGGAAGGTTGGCTTCTTTAAACTGAAAATGAAAATTCTTTGACCTGGCCTCCTYCAGTTTAATACCATGTGCAATTAATTTCCTTTAATTCTGTTGGAATGGCTCACTTATTCATGAAAGAAAGAAAAAAAGAAAATAAAGGGAAAGAAAAAAGAAAATAAGGGAAAAGAAAGGAAAATAGAGGAGATAAAAAAGAGAAGAGAAGAGAAGAGAAGAGAAGAGAAGAGAAGAGAAGAGAAGAGAAGAGAAGAGAAGAGAAGAGAAGAGAAGAGAAGAGAAGAGAAGAGNAAGAGAAGAGAAGAGAAGAGAAGAGAAGAGAAGAGAAGAGAAGAGAAGAGAAGAGAAGAGAAGAGAAGAGAAGAGAAGAGAAGAGAAGAGAAGAAGACAGAAACTCCCCTGAATGACTGCACAGAAGAAATGTTTTGCTGTCTTTAAAAACTAAAAAATTTCAAGGATCTGGGAATTCTCACTTTCTGTGTGAGACGCTTCCATAGACCACGGCAAGAACTCTGCCCAGACTCCTTTCTGGCTCAAGTGGAAAGCCCTAAGAACCAAAACACTCAAAAATATCACACTATCTACTTCCCACCAATATCAAGGAGAGCTGGGTGCACACATAATCTTGAGTTAAAACAGCTGATACCAGCTACAGTAGTAGGTGRTACTTCAGTAGGTGTTACTTCAGTAGATGGTATTTCAGTAGTATCCATTACCAGAAGCTCAGTGTGCCTCAGCYGCAGAGCAGCCTGGCCTACTTTAAGAGTCTGGTATTTAGTGTCAGTACTGGTGGTTTTAGTTGTTACAAATTCCACATTTGTTGCTTACAGATGGCAAAAATGCTAGTAGCTCAAACTAAACAATTTCTGGAGCATTCAGCAACCTGGTCTAGTGGACAGTGTTCCTGYCTGTGGCAGGGGRCTGGGACTAGATCATCTCTAAGGTCCCTACCAACTCAAACCATTCTATGGTTCCTATGATTTCTATGAAAATATTCCTTCATCACTAATTTATGACATCTCTATTTTTCATATCCTGGCTGCTAAAGCATTTTCAGCTGGCAAATGCTGGTAGCAGTTAGAAACAGCAAATGCTGACTGAAAGGCCTTGCACTATAGGGACAAGAACTGATTCAAGTATGTTCATTCTAACAAATAACAATTATTGTTTTAAACTATTTATTTACTGAATAAAATTGCAATGCCCAATAGGCATTTTAGGAACTGGCAACAATAGTTATAATCTGCTTCCAAAGACTCAGAACAACTTGTATTCTCATTGAAACAATAACAATTTTCRTAATGGATAGGCCTGTCGAGTAGAAAGGAAAAGAATAATTCAAATAATGATTATTACAATATGCGCCAGTTATGCACAGACAATGTCACATACATAAATTTTCTTCCAGTCTGTTCACAGCTATTCCCTTTGGTGCTATCATTCCATGATAAATTCTGTTTACATTCCCTTACTTGAAATCCTTTTATTGAACACTCCCAAAGCACAAYACAATGCTTTTTGGAGATCCTTGGTAGAAGAAGATTGTGGCAGATTCTTTGCGCTTGCATGTTTGCTAGGCCAAACACCAGAAAAACGCTAACGATTTGAGAGTGACCTCATTTCTCTCTGTAGCAGGGAAAGAAGAGAGGGAGGTACCAATCTCTCCTCCCTGGTATCCAGTGACMGGACACGTGGCAGTGGCTCAAAGCTGCACCAGGGAAGGTTTAGGCTGGACAGGAGGAAGCCTTTCTGTACTGAGAGGCTGACCAAACACTGGAACAGGCTTCTTGCTACAAGCCTGTTTGTGCTTAAGAGACATTTGGACAAAATCTTTAACAATATCTTTATCCTCAGGTCAGCCCTGAATTGGTCAAGCAGAGGGACTAGATCATTTTAGGTCTCTTCCAACTGAAATATTATTTTTTGTTTTGTACTATTGAATGTTTCATGCAGTAGGCATACATAAGAAGAGAAAATACTCTTCCCAGTCATTTTCCATCAAGGATGGAAAAAAAAGGAGCCTTTTGTGCACAAATCTCTTGACCTGGCTAAGTCACCATAGCAAGGGATGATGTGCAACTTCCCAGTCACCATCTGATTCCCCTTTCCATGTTTTAGCCCATGTCAGGACTGACTGAAAGAGGCTTAAGTGCAGGATTTACCAAGCACATACACCTAGAACACTGCAGGATGCTTTGTGTTATCTAACACATATCCTTCYGAAGAGCAGCCAGCCTATCCCTCTGGAAATTTCCATGCCTGAAATGACAGTAATTCCCTGTGTTTGAAYACTTCAGATCTGCTCCAACAGACCAACAATAGAAAACTGTTTTCACTTCACCTCCATGAGTCTGGCTGATCTTGCCTGCCTAGGATAGATATACTCCATATTACTGAGCACTATTTATCAGCTGATTTATTAACAAATCACATTATTTTGAGAAAGAGTGAGAGAATGAGCACTCGGAGACAACAGACACAGCACTCTCCAAAGAGATTTAAAACTCAGAGCACGTGAAGTAGATGCACATAGCTGTGCACATCAGTATTACTCCTCATCAATCAGACCCAAAGCCAAGATTGCCATCCACATGATCCACATATACAAATTTCCTTTAGGAAAAGAAAAATCCATGGTCTTTTCTGAAGACAAGGAGTGTTCTTGTCTTTAAATTGAACTTAGCATAAGCATCTCAGATATGTTTCAGTTACAAGAGTAAAAAATGCACAGAAATAAAAGTGGCCAAAATACTTTATTTCCCCATCAAATACTTTACTGAGGTCATATTGATTGAAAAGCCAAGGTGTTAATTTCAAGCCAGTATACATTCAGTTTAACATGTACTCATATATAAAAGATATGTAYAAATTTATGAAAGAAAACAAAATAGATTTTGATCTGAAATGTGAATAAATTACTTTAAATACTTGACCTCAGTGTGCTAGACATTTTTTAGTTTACATGTCAGGGTTTTTTACCCATGCCTTCAGCCACAAGGTCAGTGGGATTTTTTTTTCCATGAAGCAGAAAATACATAGGTAAAGGTAACTTTGAATTATATGTCCAGTGAAATATTTAGCCAAACAAACACTATGCTAGATAGCACATGAGTAGAAAATAATTAAAAAATATAAGAAAACCCCTAAGAGAAAGATAAATTTCGATGTGCTGCAAAAATTTGTTGGCCTCATTCTTTTGCTTTCTCTTTCACCATTCTGATTTCTATTATACYCTAAAAATATTTAGAAGTTCTTCCCTGAAGGACTTTCTGGTTTCTCTAACTTGCATAAGTCCTAAAAATTTGGAACTTTCCCCTGCTGTTTAACAGCATCATGTAATAAAGCATATGTGTTTCAGCTGTCACTGGTAGTTACATCAGGCTCTGTGTGACTCTTGCATTATGCTCATGCTTTTTATTTATTCTAAAAGGACATTCACAGAGTTGGAAGGAGGTAATTTCACTTATCTTTATTCCTTSTAGTTAGTAAACTGGTAGGTAAAAATATCACTGTTCTGACAGAGATGAGAATCAGTTTGAAGCTGAAATTTACAGCATGTAAAACTGATGAAAATCTACACAGAGAGAGGCTGCTCAGTGGATGTTGCAGGGCCCCACCATAATATCAGCTGGAGTCAGCACTCAGAGTAGATCCAGTTTCAACAGCAGCTTTCAATATTGTTTTCTACCACTGAACATTGTTGTTGCAATGTATTGACAAAAAGATGAAGTTCAACAACTTTGCAGAACAAAGCAGAGAAATGCACAGGATGTTTTTCATGAGGGTTTTTAAGAATCCTATCATTTTCTGTATAATAGAATCACTAAAAAGGATAGTTCGTCACAATTTTAGAAGTGTTGTATGATTTTTTTGCTAAATAACTGTACAATTCAGTTAATATTCAGGGTAAAATTGGACCCCCTGTTCAGCCTTTATTTGCTTGATTTTGAAAGAAAATATGAAGTTCCTGTTCTCCTATATGTGTCATACGTAACTTCCCTCAAATCAAAGGGAATTATCTGTGCTCTGCAGGAAGATAAATTGACTGTGAGCCTTGAAAACCACAAAACTAGGGAAAGGAAAAGTAATAGCCCATGCTTAAGATAATATCTGCAGTTGTGCAAAATGCTCTGTGAATTCCATCTCATACTATAGCGCTATTTTAATAAAGATGGATGTCTTGCAGAAAATTCCACTCAGACAATCATCTTGGCGATCAGAGGAACAATCCCTACTTAATACCATCGAGGAAATGGACTCCCAGTAACTCTCTCTAGCTGCTGTTTAAATACTCAGAAGAGAGCTGAAATGGGAATCCTCCTTCTCTGACTCCCACCTATCAATGTGCACCCAAGTTCCCACCTGGGCTGTAGTTATTGGCTCTCTCCCCATTGAAACCAAGGAGCAGGAGGTGATTGCTGGCTGCTCAGAGAAAGTGTCAGCTGGAAGAACATGACATGGAGTTTTGCAGCTCACAAGTCAAGAGGGCATCTGAAAGAGCACCCTGGAAACTACCACGGCACAATTTTTGTGTCATGCAGGTTCTCAGAGAGAAGCTGAACTGATCATCTTAAGCAATTCTTTATCCCAGAAATGTTTAACTTTGCTGGACACTTCCAGGTACCTCAGCTGGTCAGGCTCTGTGTGGAAGCACTTGTTTCAGTCTCTGYAGGCAGGTGTTAGAGACCAGAGATGGAGAGCTGTGTGGGATTTCATGGCACAGAACTCAAGCTGTTGGGCCTTGTTATATAAGGACCTGTGTCCTGGTAGGGATCTGAGGTTTGGCRTATTCTGAGCAAATTAACCCAAAGCCAGTATTGAGATCAGTACCAAAGGCCGCAGCTGTGGGCATGTTCCCTTGGAAATCTCTCTAGAAAAGCTTACACCAAACAGCTCTAATCCAAGGAGTGACAAATTCAGGATAAAGAATCTTCTTACCCTGGCAAAATCCAAGCCCATTTTTGACAGAAAGAGGCAAACTCCTAGGTGGTTGCCTGGCCTGGGTGGCAGGATAGGCACTGTTGGCCCTCCTACTGAAGTAAAACTGGTGTGAAAAAGTTAAAGCATCTGCAGGAGGGCAAGCTAAAGGGAATTGGGCTGCACAGACTCATCTGGAAAGATGGAACTGGGCTCTTCTCCCAGAACTATTCCCATTCACAGCTCTAAAATGTAGCCAGCATTGCAGAGCAACTGGAAAACCACCAAAGGACTAAAGATCAAGGGCAAGAGGACAAACTATAAGGTGTTCCTCTTCCATGTTATGTTCCTGCCATCATATTATAGAAACAATTATTCCCACTAGTCTTCTCTTGGTTTGATGAGAGCTGCCTTAAATTTGGGGTACCTTAAAAACACCATCAAGGAAGGASGCAGAGGTCTTCAACCCTAATGGCTAAACAGGAGTGGGAGGATGAGCATGGGTTGACATGGCCACTTGTCTCTGTGAATTTGAATTACCTTTGGAGATGTAAGAAATAGTACACATTTTACATTTCCYAGGCACATATTCAAATGTGCATGCAAATACCTGCATTCTTAGGTAACAACATTTACCAATCTGAGTGGGTCTTACAAAAGCTGGTTCTTGCTCAATTGCATACCTATAGTCACAAGATGAGCTGCAGTTTTGAGTAGATAAAAGCTACACATCCTCTTGAATCAGAAGTCTGAATTCCCTCAAGAAAGATTAAAAACACCACCCCAGGTTTTGCATTCTGTTGACAAGCCTTTAATCCTTTGGAGACATCTGACTATTAATCAATCATGCAGGAGAGAAAAATACTCTAAATCCCCCTACTATATCTCTGCTCCTACTAAACTGTCACATCTGCTGGGTTAATGCAAAGAACTTTAAATTTCTGCAACATGGTGTCTATCCATGAGTAAATCAGGGGGAAAATAATTCTGTTCATGTACACCAAACATGCCTTTACTTACCATCAGGAATGTTCAAGATACACTTGAAAAGCAGTTGATTTTCTGCAATCTGAGCCTATTTCTTGTCACTTTCCCCAGATGAAATAAATTCTGCAGTTGCCTGCTGTGCCACAAAATTGGCATGTAAGGGAGCCCTGGCATCTACGAAGTCCTGCCAGTGCCCATCATCCATGCTGCACTTAAAGAGCAGGYCTGCTGCAATTGCACTTGCTTTGTAGATCTAGATGCACTGCATGTGCAAGGCAGAGGGTTGTGATGTGCCACAAACTTCTCTGATTTCTGCTGTACTTTGGCAGCTATGGTCAACAGGACATCCTTTAAGTCATGAATTCTGAATTCTGGTTTCAGGCCACRATGTATGTGAGGAGATGATTTACTATTCTTCACCCTTCAACATGAACTTTGGTTGATTCCAGTCAATGAACTTAAGAGATTTGATGGGCAGAGAGTTACCTGTTAGGGAAGCTTGTTCTTTCAGAYAAACACTATGCTGGAGATCACTGGATTATGTCAGGTATTTTCTTCATTTAAAAAAGATACTACAGTAAACAATGGACATATGGATATAAACTGATCTGAAGTGAATAGATTGCAGACAAAATTCTTCTCTCATCTGGAGTAGATTCRTTGGCTTCAGTGGAACTATTCTGGATTTACAGTGATGTAATTTGGAACAACATCTGGCTTCAGATACATAAGAAGGGCTCATTGTAATGGTTTATATCACTGACTACTTATTGAATACTTTTTCTACRCTTCTCTTAGCTCTTACTAGCTACACATTACTTGTGGTTTTACATCTTTCTCTTGTATTTCATATAAAAACCTGTAAAAGCCTTGAAAAATGAGGAATGAATACATTTCCTGCGGGTCATCAGTGTGTGGCATCTCTTGTAATTTAGTTAAAAGTACAGTCTACAATTATTTTAGCTTTTTATTTTGATATTGCATTATAGAAGACAGAGAAATGAAAAGTYCTCTCTGATGTATTTGCTCTTCACAGAGTGAGTAGTTCAGCAAGCCAGTCACATATACSTGGAAAGCACCTTAGAATTTGTGTGGGTTTCCTCATAGACTTTCCTCTGTTCTGTGGCCAATAACGTGATGTGTTGACAGGGATCCATTGGAGTCACCTTAGCACAGGTTTTTCATWACTCCATTATGGACAAATAAGTCCAGGGCAGAACCTGTCTCCTTTCAAGCCTGTGGCCAGACTGCCTCTCCTTACCCGAGGCAATATGCACTCAGTGTCACTGCAGGGTAAAAGGGAGAGGTAGGATGAAAGGCTCTGTTTGCCTGTCACCCTGTGGGTATCTTCAGTATGTCCTTTTTTCATTGCAAGGCTTTCAGCATCACGTTGTGTGCACCCTGGCCGCAAGGTCTGAGTACAATCTTCTCTGCCATCAAATTCACTAATGTGATGTTTTGAATTTTAATAGAAGATTGTTTAATAAAACTACAAGACAATGGGGAATAAATATGCAAATGTGCCAAATACCATTTAGAAATCAACATTTGCTATTTTACCGCACGTGCAGCTGTGGTTTTCTGTTATGCAAAACTATAGCATCTGAGCTTTTAATGGCAAAGCTGTACTTTGCAAATGTCTTCGGAAATTCACATATGTTTCTGTTTAATCTTATGACACTTGTTTTTCCAGCTTGAAAATTTAATTCAAATATCATACTTTACTTAATTAATGTTAGATATGTAATAAATATATTGTTTTAAACCAATTTGCTACAAGGTCAGCTGTGGTAGCCAAAAGCAATATTTACATCATTTGCATTTCTTTGAACTCCTAATTATGTGGCACATACTTCTGTAAAAACTAATACTACAGTTGAATTTATTTACTCTATTTCATTACATCTGGCTTCCTTTTAGATTTTTTTTTCCCAAATCTACTCACAGAGAATATATAAATTATATACCATTATCTTTTTTTGAAAGGCAGCTCCATCCATCATAATGGATTACAAATTTATCACCTTGAATCAATTTCTGTTCACAAGTTCAAAAGGAAATATAAGTGCTTGAGGGTCCAGAAATATTTATTGTACATATGGATATTATTAAAGTTTATTGAAATCCCTCACCAATGAGAATTGTTTCTGTTTTGTTTTGCAACACATACAGCACTAATGGTGAAAAGCCAACGCCTTTATTGTCTAAAAACTGAATTGGGAATGCAGCATTGATTCTGAGGGCTACTGATTCTGACTAGATGTACTAACATATTTATGCAAGCATTCATTTAATTAAGACATGACAACCTCAGCTTGCTTAATTTAGTGAAAATTTGTTTTGACATAGTTTCTRGTATAACATTTTCCCACGATGACGTCTATTTTCAAGTAAAAAATTCTGCTAGCGACATCAACAGTAATTCACTCAGACTCTTTTCCTTGTAATAGAGCAGAGAGAGAAAATGGAAACTTAAGATTCATGAGAGTCTCGTTTTAAGACTCAGTGACAAGACTACATCTGGTATCAATACGGTTCTTTGGGATCTTGACCACATCTTTCATAAAGTGGTAAGTTCCGCCAAAAGGACACATCTTGCTGGCTGCTAACTACAACCTCCAAAACGCCGAGCCTGTGCAGGGGAGGAATGCAGTAATGCTCTGCTGGAGGGAGAAAATGAAACTACAATCCTAATTACATTTTTATTAGTGGTGTTAATGGGAAGTTGARCTCTTAAAGCCCATCGTAAGACATGCTTTCTTTGAAATTGTATAGTACCGTGTCAGTAGTTAACATGAGAGCTTTGTTGGTTGGGGTTTTTTTSTTTCCCCTTCTTTTGGACTAATTTCTTGCTATACTAAATTAATTAAGCCCTTGGAAATATTTCCCTTTRCAGCCTCAGAAGGAGAAGAGCAGCTGAGTTGTTGCGGACAGAGAGAAATACAGCACAGGGCAGTCAGACATGATGTTTGGTGGGTGAGGAAGCCACCGATGGAGCTGTGCAGCAGCTGCCCAGGTGCAGATTTCACTGYTTCAGATACATTTGTTTTTGTTAAACAGCTTGACTTATTGGTGTCTAATGAGCTTCCACTGGGGCTTTAGAGGGTTGTTTTGTATTTTTCTTTCTAATCTAAAGAAACCTAGGGAGTGTCTTCTTCAAGGAGTCATATATTTCAGGAAAAAGGATGAATATTTCATGATTCCAAGTGTTTGGAAGTGGTGTTCCATCAGGGCTACCTGTGAAAGWATTTTACTTGAAAGCATAGATGCCTCAAAATGAGGAACAGATTTGTATGACTAATGAAGATTAAGATGAGATTTCACACAGTATTGCCAGTGACTTTAGCTGTTTCCACATTAAAGATTCAATGTGATGCCAGCTTTCTGAAAAAATTTTCTTCTCAAATATGTATACCAAAAAAAAAAGGTTTGCTTTATTCCAAGGAACCTTAGACAGATGAATCCAATGTATGTGCTGTATAATGATATTTAGCTTGGGACTTTTAAGTTCCAGTAAGAATGTTTCATGTGGCTTTCTTAGCAAGAACAGACTTAAAGACTTAAATCTGGTTTAACTGGCCAGAGTAGATTTTTTCATCTGAAATCATCTTTTACTTCCATAAAGCTGCAATCCTAACTCCTGCTCCATTTGTCCARGGTATTAGGATGTGACCATAAAGATATTTCAATGTATGGATTGGTAGCTGTTAGAATTGTTAGCTGTCCCTGCGCCTTTGACACTTCAATGARGATAGAGGAGCTGATGTTTCATTGTCTGTGGTGCTGAGGCACATTAGCTTTTCTCAGCTGAGGGGCTGGGGGAAATTACTTGTTACACAAAGTTTCCTTTCCTCTCATGATAAGATTGCAGCCTGCCTTGTTTTACACCAGGTTTGTGCTTTGGAACTTATCTAAAATAGCTGTGTCTGAATACAGAAAATCTCTTATCATCACTCTTCAGCCCAGCTCCTGGTATGATGGAGCCTGAGCAAAGGAATGCATCCAGATTGGTGTTTGGCTCCAGGAGAGGTCATTCCACCAGAAGAAARCTGCTCCTTAAAACACACTGTGTCCTTGTGAGGGGTGTCTGCCCTGGTTCCATCAGCAAGCCCGGGAGGTTTGGTAGTAAAGTCAAGACATTGAGCCGATAGAATAATCCAGGGTTTGATTTCACTCCAAGATGCCCCTTTGCTATTTCATACACTGTTTTTTATGTCTGTTGTTCTGCTGGGTTGCACACACTGCCAGTTTTAGTTCCATGCTTCCATTTGGTTTTACTGAATAGCTGAACATCAAATAAAAAAATCTTCCTATGGAGCTGGTGAGAAAGACTCCTCCAAGTAGTGCCTGTGCCATATTTAATTCAATCAGCATTAGGTATTCAGTCAACATATGGATGACTTCAGGGCTTTAGTGATGCTTTAAGCAAACATCAAACAAAAGTGTGAATGTCTATGTATACCACATATCATATGACAAGAGCCTCTGATGTTTAAAGGCTACAGTTTGGTCCAAAAAGCTGTATCTGTAGCATTTTCTAATTTGTTAAATAAATCAAATGCTACATAGGAATGGGCTCCTTTGTAGCTCCTCTGTAAACACACATACAGCCATGATAGATTTTCACACATTGTAAATGAAATCTATTTTGTACAAGTCAACAGCTCTGAAATTCAGCAGTTCTAGTTAGCAGGGTATCACGCATTAATAACATATATTAGGCCTCTGGAATGTTTATAATGTTTATATATCAAAGGAGAGGAAATTATTGTTATTATAAGGGGGAAATTAATAAAATTATTAAYTTTATCCCAAGTTTCCACTAGCTGTTTTTTAATTGCTGCTGAGTTCAAAGTGTTAAAGGAAACAACATTTTCTCCTGTGGCACTTYTTTCCTTAGATTTCTCATGCATTCTCTTTCCTGCAAAACTCTGCTTAGTAAATATTAATTTACCCTCAATTACTAATGACAAGTGAAAGAAACCCTTACATTCATCAGGGCCACAGCCTTAGGACATACGTTTGTCCTTCAAAGCGTTCAACCATTCAACAATTAGAGCTAATAGCTACTCCAGGCTATCAGGGCTGAAACACACAACACTCCCCTAGTGCCAAGCTCTCCACAGGCACTCATGGTGGTCCTACAACCTATTGACTTCATCAGAGAAAGCTGGAAAAGTGATTTGGAAAGTGGACACGTTAGACATGGAGTGATTGTCTAAAATGTGAGAACACTTACAGGCTGGAGAGRGGAACTAGTCAATTAGTTCACTAATAGACCTTAGCTGTGTAAAAACTCCCTCATTTCATACATCAACACAGCTTGGAAGGCTGAGGATTTTGCTAAACAATAGAAGAACAGATAAATAAATAGAAAATGCTAAACTGGAGCATAAARGAATGATTGATATTCACACTCTGGTATGTTCCTTTGCAACACCTTAAAAGCGCAGCCAATCCTTAAGCCTTCTTTGCTGGGAGCTTCATCTTTAAACCCCCCGGCCTCTGCAGAATCAGCTGAGGCTTTGTGCTTGGATGTGGTTGCAAATGCCCCCAAACACACACACAAACATTTCCAGTGGTGACCTTGACTTCCTACTTCACTGTTCTCCCAGTGTAACAGAGGCTGGTTTGCTCAAACRGCTCTGATTCCTTTCCTTTACAAACACATAATAGAGCATTTATTTTATTTTGTTTTCTGCTTTCATTATTTAACAATGAAGAAATTATTTCATTGCAGTAAACAGAACAAAAGCATGTAACGAAACCATAATATTATTGGAAATAGCAACTTTGTGGYCAAATAGAATGTGATAGAAGGCTTTCATGAGTACACAGATTTTTCTTGAAAAGTGATTGGAAATGTTAATTATATTCCCCTTCTTTAAGTATTTATATATTCAAGCTTACCTATTTATTAATGCCACATATTTCTTACATCTTACAACTAATTTGAAGGAGGTAGGAAAAYATTGATATTTTGTATAATTTCAAATGGAGCAAAAACAAATTTAGGCATTTAGGAAAACAAAAWCAAAACTAAAACCCAAACAAAAACCTCCATCCAAATGAAAGCACAACTGTATTTATAAGAAATTATAAGAAAATTTAAAGATGGCTAAGCAGCGCTGCTGTTTATTGAAATGTCTTCCCAAGAAACCTCCCAACACTTAAAGATATCTGAGCTGTAAATGGCTACACCCAAGATTTAACTTAGTGCTTCCTGGACGCCCCTCATGATTAATAACTGGCAATTAGTGCTCATAAAGGACCTTCCTTGGAGGTTCCAAGTCACACCAGGATCCCACCAGCAATGGAATCTAGTGGTTCTATTCACTGAATTAGAGYGAAAACAATGACAATGAATTCTTAATTATTTAAAAATTCAGTGTTGCTAACAYCAGGACCAGAGCTAAAATCCATTTCTCAGAAATAAAAAAATAAATAAACCAACCAGACAAAAATCAACCAACCAATCAAATAAAAAACTCAAACTATTAAACCCTTCTAACTCTATAATTTTTAGCGTGAC
Organism: Cardinalis cardinalis; assembly: GCA_014549065.1. Lineage (NCBI taxonomy): Eukaryota > Metazoa > Chordata > Aves > Passeriformes > Cardinalidae > Cardinalis > Cardinalis cardinalis. The sequence continues at coordinate 5,737,627 of JACDOX010000021.1, forward strand.
ATTAATATTAAACAACATGAAGAATTTTTTCAGATTTATGCTTTTTTTTACTTCTGATATCCTGCGTATTATGAATGTCCCATATATTATACATACTACAGATAAAAGAAATAAAAATATAATCAAGAATTAAACAGTGTTGATTGGCAAACTAGACCTAMTTTCATGCACAAGGATATTTCTAGCACCTGATATTTTCTGACCTCTGTAAAGTGGATATTTATAGAATGCTGMAAAATCAAATTACAGCATACTACAGCATAAAACACTATGAACTCTACTGTGTGCCAATTAAAAACATGGAAATTAAAACTAATGTTAACAGTGGGCAATGAATGATGTCAGAAAACATAAACAGCTAATTGCCATCCCCTGATTACTGAAGAATATTTTTGAATACAAAATTGGGATAAGATTCTTCTCAAAGAAGAAAATATTCCTTGTTTTCCACAATGATACTATTAGYAGCTTTATGCGCAGCAAAATTTAAAGGAATGACATGTGAATATGTGTGTAGGGCTTTTTTTTTTTCAGAGTTTTCTAGAAGAATTTCACCCKAAATGAAGAAAAACTATAATAATAGAGTTTTAAGTAATCCCACTTTGACATTCAGCTTGATCTCTGTAATGAAAGTGTGGCTTTTCTTCTGTCAGTTTTCTAACACTCCATCAGTTGGGGGAATTAGGTTTTGGGAATGAGGGGTGGGAGGCAGAAAAGTTTGGATAGTGTCCAATTGCAGAAAGTCAGGGAAAAATAGACACAAACTGATGCAGAGAAAAAGGTAGCAAAAGGAGATGAATGTAAGCAAGGGGATAGAGAAGGATTTCTGTTAGGTCATACCAATTAAAGACTCTTTATAAGGCTGAAGGAGACAAGGACAGCGCAGCAGGTCTGAGAAGAAACAGCAGAGTGTCAGGAGGATGGGTTTGTGAGAAACAGCTGATAAAATACAGTGCACCTCAAAGCCAGTATAATGGGAAAAGGAAGTTAAGGAGAGAATTCAAGCATCATTAAGTAAGTTTCCCAAATATCTACACCATATGTTTTGAAACAAAACATGCTTAAATTTGCCAAGTAAAATTTTATTCTTACTTGGCAGCTTGGTTTAGAAAATGGTCATAAATCCTAAATATAGCTGAAGTGCTTATTCCATTGAAATTATCTCATGCATAAAATGGATACATGTGTCCAATCAGTTTTGAAAGATTTTATATTATATTCTACTCTCCTTATCTTCCAATAAAATCTGAAAGAATTATTTCAATCTGATCTAGTTTTAGGCTATCTTTTCTTAGACTGATTGGGGAAAAATGAGCTGCCATTCTTTTGGGAATTTTTTTCTAAAAAAACCATTGACAATTGACCAAGTCACTCTGATTTATTCATGTGAGCTTATTCCACAAGTAATCCTCCTCATAGCAATGAGCATATTCCTTTTAAGTAAAAAGATTCTTGCTCTTGCTATGTCYCAAGACATGGGCATGGTATTTCAGCTGTGCTGCTCTCGTCTTCAATCCCAGTATTACTGCAGTTTTAGGTCTTCTACTGTAGATCTGTTTTGTCTGGAAGAAAAGGAAATATGCTCCAGCCCTGCTAAACTAAGCATCTGTTGCACTGCTTTGATGGCTTAGAAGGCTTTTTCCATTTTATTTCCCTAGAATCACATATTACAATATCTATTGACTAAGAACTCTTGTGAAATGCAGAAGTCAAGTCAGGACTCAGAATATTTAAGGAAGGGCACCCTCAGAGTACATTTAGATTAGCTGTGTAGTCTGTAAAATAAGTGCTGGGTTGTGGATTGTTGTGCCTGCAATTCACAGCTACTTACTGACAAAAATCATTGTGATCAATGGGGTAATATTAGACAGCTACAAATTTCCCTAATGTAATCAGGCCTTTAAATATCTCAGTAGACATTATTCAGATTAATTGTGTATTCAGAATTAGACTAGCTGAAGTAGATTGTATGGAAGGCATTCTGAGGAATATTTCTCCTGAGAGGTATATAAAGTTTATACAGGGAACTGGGAAGTAGAAAAGGCTGTATGTTTTTCTTCTCTCTTAAATACTATGAAAGGAATCAAAAATTGCATCTTTTTTCACAAGGAAATGTCTTTTTTTAAAAAATAGGTAGTTTTCCCCAAGCCTTAAGGAAGAAATGCAAATGAACTCCACATGGCCTCCAAAGTGTTCAGGAGTAATTTTGCAGGCACCACTATAGGCATATCATTCCAATATACATGGGCCAATAAAAATGGTACATTGTGCATTTCACAGTCCAGAATTCACAGGAAACCAGATAGGCAAAAAAAAAGGCCAACTTTTAGACACATGCATCTGGAACTTCAGACCACATCATGGCTAATGACTTTATTGTGAAACGCTTCCTCTCACTGGGATCATTGTCAGAGAGGCTGTTTGTGTTGCTAAGCATATTGCAAACCCAGCAGCTTGATACATCTGGCATTATGCTCTTCTCTTTTTGCATGGAGAAGAAAAGGAGAAAGCAGAAAGAAAAAAGAAAAAAGGRAAAAAATGAGAGGAGAGGGGAATACTGTGGAGTGTAACTGAAGTTTCAGAAAGGCTCTTTGGGGTACGAATTCTACCGCAATGCATAGAACTATACTACAATAATTGTGGCTCCAAAAATGTTACAGGCACCTTGTTGAATATAAAGACAACACTTTTGCTTCCCAGAGAATGTGCAGTTTAACTACAGACTTGGCACAAGAAACACTGCAGTTAATAAATGAAAGCAAGGGTTACAATTACGACATTGTGCAATTCTGGCATGTGCCATGAATTCTTTGTATGACCCCAGCACACTTCATCCCAGACTTTGGCTGGGCTATTTATAAGTCAGAGAAAGTTCTGGCCTCATCATGCTACAGTGACCAGTTACCTATTTAGCTCCCTTGACTCTTTTCTCCTCAGTTCAGCAGCAGTAGGTATGGGGTTTTTTGGGGAAAAAAAAATATAACTTTAACTCATGTTTCTAATAAGGCCATAACTGATGAGTTGTTGGCTCCTTTATGAAACTGGTAAAGACTGGTATTGCTTTAGTCAGARCAACTTTTTTGCATTAATTATCCCTTTAAAATCCCCACTGCTGCTTTATTGGATGAAGCTGGTGACAAAGTACACAGCCACAGAAAGCTCACTCAGAGCTGAACTCTCTGGTACAGCCAAAGACTGTGAAAGAATTGATGCTGGAGGGCAGGCAAGCCCTCTACTCCTCTTGCTAAGACTGAGTGCTTCTAAGTGTTTCTAAAACTTGAAATCTTGACCTTATATTGCTTTGAAAGTGTTAACTGGCATCATTCCTTCCAGTTTGGTGAGTAAGTTCCTGTGGGACATCACACTTGCAATTGCAGAGCACAAGTGGTTTTCACGGCATGATTATAACCATGGCCAAGCCTCTGTACATGGCATGAGGATACTCTAGGGATGCTTGGAGACTTTCAACTTGTGTGTCACTAATATTTTAGTAGTGATTTATCTTGTGAATGGCCTTGGTCCTCAAATGTCTTTACTTTTTATTCTGAAAACTTTTGTTTGTAATTACATATGTCCACAGGAACACATTTCTGTAACTCAGGAATGTTATGTCTCTAACCAAGAGCCACAAGCATCTCCTCAGGAGCATCTCAGAAATGTTATGTTAAGCAAATATACWAGATTTTAGCACTTCTCAGGTGTGTCTCTATGCTTAATTACAGATAATCTGTGATGCTYCCACAGGTTAACATTGCTATTGCCTCTTATTAACCGTTAAAGTCAGAATTTTTCACATTGGCTCCTTCAGATGCTTTTATTTGTCATCGGATGAGATCTGTCCTGTGCAATTCTTCCTGCTGAAGGGTCCTGTTTCTGTCGTGACAAGAAATGCAATGCAAGAGCCACTGGAAGCTTTCTGGAGCTTGGTGTAAATGTAGGAAAAATGTATCTACACTCAGACATGACAAAATGGGACTATAATTTACTCTTTTCCATCRCTTTCAGTAGGTGGTGACATATTTGCATAGGGCACTTGCTCATTTTGTAAACATTTCTGTCCTTTAACAATTTCTGCTAGGACTAATTCAAAGACTCATTCCTTTAACTCAGTACTTATGCAAAAATCCTAATTCTGCTGTTTCTTCTACTGGATGTTATATATTCCTTTCTTCCAACACCACAAGGCCTTTTCTATTTGTTTTATTTTTATTTTCCCTAGTAAAAAGAAGAGTAAGGAAAAGTGGATCTAATATATAAAATATATATAGTTTTTAGGTGAGAGCACACAGGAATACAAAACAGCTTTCTTTGTGATTAGCAACATTTCCTAGCCCTTTGCACCTGGGAAGCAGAGTCTGTGCTTCCAAACTCTATTTAAATTTCCTTGTGCATGAATGTGTTCATGTTCACATGTGTGTTCAGATGTACTAAATATGGAATACAGCTTAATCACTTCCAATTTCTGGGAATTTTGGCTGCACTTCCATTTTTCAGTACTTGGAACTGCTTTTGCTTTATATTAACTTAATGGGTTTGCCTGTTTTTAATGAGCATGTTTAGTGCAGTGAGACATCATGGTCACTCAATAGAATGTAAGTTACTTTTGCACACATTGTGTTGCAGGCCAGATTCTGACTGATTAATACGTTGCAGGTGTCAGCCAGAATACAAAAGGATAAAGAGAAGGCTAAGGGGGTGAAGTTATTCCTTCTTGCTGGCTGACTGCTCTTGTTGAGGGCTGCAGAAGCCACTCTGAGACTGGAYTGGAAAGACATTCCACTCAGAAACACAACCCTAGAAACAATACTCCTATCATCCTTTCCATCTGCACAAATTATTCCCACTCATGGCAGAACAAAGAAAAAAAAAACCACCAGGCAATGGGGCCCTTTATGTGGCTCTTGCCAGCCAAAGTACATGTGCCCATTAAAGTTAGGTTTGCACCTGTTTTTTGGGAGTCAGATGAAACATTTATCTKGTATTTTGTTGCCCATCTGTACAAACCCCTCAATCTGTGCAGGTCTGCATAGTAGCTAAGATAAACATTGTATATTTTCATTGTTTGATTAAATCTTGTCTGAACTATCAGTTGTGTAATGAGAAGAGCTGGCTTGCTCTGAGGTGCTAGCTGTCAATGGTTATTGTTAATCATAATCTAACAAATACCAGATACAGCTATTTGGCAATTGAGAACTAGCATTTTTCTTATTTAAGGTGATAGGAATGAAGGAAACATAAATCATAACATAGTCATTTTCCCATATCTGAAGGTGCATTAATACTTAACATTTGTCTACATTTCAAGACAACCAATTCATGGTTATTACCAGAGGATTGTGCACTTTAAATTGTTACTCAAGTTAGTGTTAGAGAGTACATTGACTGTTTCTCTTTCCTGGGTTAATTCCACGAAAGACAGAACTGTTGGACCTTTGCAGAAAAAGCCAGTTCAACCTCAGTAAGGAGAATTGTTATAAACATTATAGATGGCCATACAAATTATGTAGACATTATTTTTAATGGTTTAATGTTAATTTATCCTTCTGATGCATCCTTATAGTATTTTTAACTTTATGTGTATCTGCAAGTGGAACAAATTTTAGTTCTTTTCAGAAATTCTGTTAACAGACAGCCTACAGAAATATTTTATTGAATTAAGTCCTGATAATGTAAATCATGTCAACTACCTAGAGAAACCAGATGATAACCATTAAATAAAATTGAAGACAAGTTCAGACCTTGAAAACTTAATTTCATTGAGATTCCTAACATCCTGAAAATTAAGTACCCAGGCTAAAGTAAGTGTATAGGCTCCCACTCACAAGGGGCTTCATCATGGTTTTAAATCACAGCATGGTGCTGTAGGCGAGACAGAGCTGCACTTCCCAGCTGGAGATATTTTGACTGACTCATGGGGTTTTCCGAACAGACCTAATGACTCTTTGTAGGGTGTAATATAACCACATGCTTGCATGCTAGTATGGACAGTGTAAAGGAGAGTGACCTCTTTCTGTTTCCTTTGGGGATCTGAAAAATCCGTTTCATGTGTATCTCATATGGCACAACAAACATTTTCCTGAATTAGTTGTGGAAATTAATATTTTCTAGTGTAGTTTTGGTGGGTTTGCTTTGTTTTGTTTTTAGAACTAAACTTACACTCCTTAAAAGCAAGCAGCATTTTTCTGTATAGTATAGCCCAGATTAAAAACAGATATAAAACAGCCACTGAAAAACAAGCATCACCTAACTGGAGGAAATCATACTAAAAATGTTCATATATATGTAAAAAAGAGGAAAATTGGGATCTGAGATGTTTCTCGATTCCTAGTCAATATAACTAAGATGTATCTCAAAATAACCTCAAATGATTCAATGCCTTTCTCTTCCTCAGAACATCTCTTAGTATAATTTTGGTCCTTGACTGGCACTGAATTACACAAAACAAGGATATCACCTGCAGGTTCACATTAGGCAAGACTTCCCACAAGGAAGGTGGGAACCCCCACCTACCCCAGGACTGACAAGACCCCATCATTACACACATCCACAGTGCTGTGCTGAAATGCCTRTCACCAAGAGAAGGTCTTTGGCTTGCTGATCTCCAGCTGCTGTGCTGAAGCCTAGTTAGCATGATGGATCAGGACTTCAGCACCATCCCTCCCAGAGCTGGGAGGTTTTTCTGGCACATCTCACTGATGACAACCCAGAGCAACAGTGATCACTGTTTTGAGGATACTCTGTTCAGCCACCATAGTTGTGGAAAGGAAGACCAGAATGATGCTACGTTGTTTTCTGACAGGGGTTTGTAATGAAATGATGCTTAAGGTCCTGTCCAACACAAACCCTTCTATGATTTCCCATGCAAAAGGCTTTTTAGAAAAGAAGCTRTTTTCTAACCTTTTCTGTAAACTAATACAGCCGTCATGAACTAAGGTCCCAAGAAAGAAATCAGGAAATGGACATAACAGTCCCCATTGACCGCTCAGGTTTGTGGGAGAAGACACATCATTGCCACAAACCTGAAGAAAAAAAAAAAAAGGGTTTTTGCCTGGTGTAAGGGACATTGGGATGGACATCAAGGTCTTTGTTATTGATGCGCCTGTATCTCATCAGAGTATTACATACAGCCTGCAGTGTCTTTTTTTACCAGCATTCAAGGCAAATATAAATTAATAGATGTGTGAGATGCAAACCTAAGCTGCTGCCAGCCACTTCTATTTGGTTACTAGACTTCAGTGTCTGGTCTCACTGAACTCTGGCACCCTTTGGACTTGACAGATTAACACATATATGAAGACATTTGCATATTTATTTTAAACCAGATGTTCTTCAAGCAGTACAGCCAAATTCCCATCGTCACTACAATCACATTGTGGGTTCTTAACATAATGGAGCCATTAAAATTCCACCACATGCTTCTTTGTTAGGAAGAAAGGGTTATTAAAAATTTTCCAGGTGAATTCTAAATGAATCCTAATTAAGGAGAAAGAATTCCTAGGTAATGTTAATTGTCACTATTTCTATCTCTGAAAGATCTGGTTTATACCAAAGATTATTACATTCTTTTGCAAGAGCTGTCATCTATGTTACAGAAAAGGCACTTGGAACAAAGTTYTAAAATATACAGTGAATTGTTTTTGCCATAGACTTATATTTGAGTTTTGTTTTTAAGAAAATTTCTGAAATGATAACTTTTACATTGATAAGAATTTGGGKTTTTWTGTGAAGACTRATATTTGGTAACATATAACACAATTAAACACTGTTAAATCAACTAATCCGAAGCTCTGGAATGCAAAGAATGAGTGACATTTTTTTTTGTTAAAGCTGGAAAGTTTCAATCCATATAGTGACAAGGAAAAAGAAAATCATATGAGAAAGAGATATTTATTTTCTGAGAAGGGAGCCAAGAGTAAGAGGAACTGGGTGAGGCTGGAGACTACATTCAAATAGACTTTTCTGATTCAATGTGACACTGTTTTTCTAAACGAAAAATTCCAGACAGTCAGAAAGCAGAGGGAATACCCAGGAAAAACACACATTTGGAAGTGCTACTTTGTATTAAAAAATAATGTCTTGGGGCCAGGAACTGCCCTTTGAATTGTGGCGCTGAGAAGTGAGCACAGAAGTCAAAAAATGGCACACCTGGTCATTTAGCATTTCTTAAATGATTAAATCATTCCCTCCCAGCTGACGGCGAGAGCTGCAGGCAGCAAAAGGCATCTCCCAGAGGCTGAGGCCCTGAACATCCCATTACACATCTTGCAAGACACCCAGATGCCAGAGCAAAGGATAAGATTTATTGAGGTTATTTAAGTTTCAAGTTTGCTTTGGGGCTACACGTGGTATAAGGCAGCTCAGCCTGAACAGGCCAAGCAGAGGAAGGGAGGGGAATATATRTAAGTAATACAAGGCATAGTGGGTGATGGAGTATCTTAGTGTCTTATTCTGGCCAAAAGAAGCAAAAGAAAAGAGTCAATGAGAGAAGGGGAGAGACAGAGATGGATCCAGAAATGGGACAGTCTGCTGATGCAACCACCATGCCACACATTGGAGTAGCAAGGAGCTAATTGGTCACTGTTAAAGGCCTGTCCAAAAGTCAATGGAAAACTGCAACAGAAAGGATGGAAAGACATCTCTTGGCAATGGCACAAGAAGCTCTGCACTTGGAGCTTGCACCACCAGGCAAAGGTCAGGCCAGGCACGTAACTGCTGTTGCAAAACATTGCTGAACATTCCCGAGCCAATGCCTGGCAAACTGCGCTCTCWAGGAAGCTGAGTGGATAAAGGTCTACAGCACTGCACTGGGTCCCAAGCATTTCATTAGCATTTCATTTAAAAGACTTGTGTTTGTTAAAAAGCTGCCTCTGAAATGTTTGAAAAGCTCAGTATAGACAGGCATGATCTACTGCAGCAAGTATGAAGTTCTGTCTTTAATGAGATCTAAGTCACAGCGAATCTGACTTGAGCATAGGAACACAGAGAAATGTTAAACAGTCTAAGCCTAAACAAGGCACAACACTGGTGAAAGGAAAGGCTATCATTAACCAAAATGTTACAAATGCACCTTTTTGGGGGCATTCACACAATTCTATCATGCAAAAGAATAATTCTTTGGAAAAGCATTTTCTTCTCTCACACAACCTTTACACTGATTTTTTTTTTTAATAGAAAACAGGAATGTAAAGATAACTTCTAAGAAAGTCAGAAATGCCTTTTCTAAGAAAGCTAGAAAGATTTTTTTCTAAGAAAATTATCTTTAAACTTTTTACTGAGCCAATGAAAGCTTTCAATAAATTAATTGATTGAATTGTTTTGTGGTATTACCCCTATCTTTTTATGATGGTGGGGAAATTATGGATAAAACCACTAATTCATGAGTGTGTAAGTTCTGAAGATTTCATTTAGGAAAGATGTTSCAGTAAACAGCAGATAATTACTCAAAAGTTTTTGAAAAGTTTCCCAGTTCAGCTTATATTCACTTTATCACTAAAGTGTTGAGGAAAACATTAAATCAGAACAAAGACATGCCCATTTCTGGTCACTACATTTGCAAGAATGTGGAGACTTTCTTCRTTATGTTTTCCTTCTGCATCATTGATTCAGATTTGCAAAAATGTTTTACTAACATTTCTATGCCACTCAGTTTTCAGTCCTTACTTTTTCAACTATCACTTAAATTTCTTCTTCTAATAGTTCCAAACCAGAAGTGAATCTATCTCTGGAATGGACTAGAAATGAAATGGGTTAAAACAGAGTGGGAAGGAGAGGAACAAATTTTTAGAAACTTTAACAGTCTTTCCAGTTCATGGCATTTTGTTAGCATTGCAAAATCTTTTAGTTTAACCTTCTATTTAATCTCAGCCTTCAACAAAGCCAATCATAATATTAAGCTTTTACTTCAGAGGTAGTAGCAATCACTTCACAATGGTCTGAATTTTGTAAGCCTTATGTGTGAGTGCATGCATTTGTATCCCAGCTGAAAATGACCCATGTTTGGTGTGAGCAAACACAAGCAATCATGAAAATGGTGAGGAGAATTCGTGTATTTGAAACAGATTTTTATCTTCAGTCTTGCCTGACTTCAGTAATAAAAAATGTAAATTAAAAATTAGGCTGAAATACTATGGGAAAAAAAATCAATAGGCAATTTCCTTTAATGGAACTGCACTGGTTATTGAGTGTAACCATATGAGTGACTACTTCTACTGAATCCTTTGAGTCCTTGAAGCCTCAGGAGTCCAAGGATAGCACAGCTCACCTGAGCTTGCTGTAGGACTGCTGTCCTGAAAGTGATGCCTGGTCACCATCTCTACATCCAGCCCAGGTCAGCTGTGAGCCTGGGCCCCGAATCCTCTGTTCCCAGAGCCAATGGTGTGAATCTTTTGGTTTATAGCTTAGCTGTTCAGGAGTTACATGACAGGCACCCACGTGGCACACAGACCTCGCACATGCCTTTAACACTATGCTGCTCTTCCCTTGATATTGGAGAGAGATTCCTTAACAAAAWCATCATCCTGAAACCAATTTTATTTTATTTCACCGTGGCTAGGCAAAGCCAGTATCTGGAGATGGCAAAGCCCTTTGGTRTCTTAATCAAACTCCAGTCCATTCTTCTTCAATGTCCCCTTTGACCCCCTGCTACCACCTGGCCAGTTTCTCCATCATCTGTTTTTCAAAAAGTCTGGGGAAAAAAGGCTTTTCCACTTGAAACCAGAGCACTGGTCAAAATTTTATCTGTAAAGGAAGTGCCGTGATTTAGCCCTAATCTGAAGGGCATTAAAGGGATCTTTCTAACATAGTACATAGAGTCTCACGAAGACTTTTGTTGTGTGTCAGCAGTCACAGTTATAGCTCCATAAATTAAAAAAGAAAGCAAAACCAAAATGATATTTAATTCATTTAGCAACTACCCAAATAACTTCACCAACTGCATTTTGGATTTCTGCTCCTCGATATTTTCAGACTCCTTTGAAGTAACATAAGGAGCCCATGAAGGCCTTGGAGGGAGTGATCCTGCTCAGAGCTCCCTACCCAAGCCCTGCACCACTGGTTCTGGTGTGGAGGACACAATCTGAGATCCCATTGCTGGGGGTGAAGCATTGATTTCTGCATTAGAGGTTCCATATATTTCCTCTATTAGCAGTAACAGGAGCCTTTGGAGCTTCCTRCCTGGTGTTGTCACTACCAAGAGGTCCATGACCTTGGTGGAACTTGTGGGATCCACAAAACCAAAACAATGACCCAGAGGAAATAAAAGAGAAGACATCAAGACAGGGGTCTGGAGGATCTCTTGTGAGAGGGTGTGGGATGTGGGCCTATTTAGTCTCTAGAAGAGGAGACTGAGAGGAGATCTCACAGTGCATATAAATATCTCAAGGGCAGGTGTCACAAGGATGGTGCCAGGCGCTGTCCAGTGGTGCCCAGTGACAGGATGAGGAGCAATAGTCATAAACTAAAACACAAGAAGTTCCAGCTAAACAGAAGGAAGAACTTTACATTGAGGGTGGCAGAGCACCGGCATAGCTGCCCAGAGAGGCAGTGAAATCCCTCTCTCTCTCTGGAGACATTCCAAACCCACCTGGACACGTTCCTGGGTCACCTGCTCCAGGTGACCCTGCCTTGCCAGGCTGTCAGCCATGATGATCTGCAGAGATCCATTCCATTCTAGAATTCTGTGGTGCTGTGACAGGCAGGATGGCCACATGCCTTTCCCCTCCTCCCTAGGAGTTCATCCAGCAGCAGCTGCATCTGAGCAGTGGGATCAGGTCACCTGTGAAACAGCACAAGCACAAAGTGGAGAGGCTGAGGCAACATGGACCACATCTGCTGCTCTTGCACATTGGTAATTTGGTAGTTTATAGTAATTTGGTAATTTGCACCAGCTGAATGTGAGGCCTTTTTGTAAGTTAACTTAGCCCTGCATTTTCACATTAGGGGTTGTAGTGAAACCATTTGAATAATCTTAGTCCAGTGATTTACTGCACCAGTGGGTGAATGCCAAGTATCCTTACAGGCAGGCACAGCACATGTGGGATGCATACAGGAATTTTTAAGGATAAAAAGCAAAACTATTCTCCCCTAATAGTGAAAAGCACACTCAGTAAYGTTATAAACAAAATGCATCCTTAAAACAAAAACTGTGACTATGCAAGAAGAAAGTAAAGTATGGTTCTGTCAGAGATGTCAGAATATGACCCTTTTTAACTATAGGATACTTCAGAAATTATTTCACAACCTTTTACTCTCTGGAACACAAGAAGTTGGSTCCAGAGCTCAAGCTGCAAAGAGCAATTGCTGTAGCTGAAAGTATTTGTTTCAAAGCGCTGTGGAAGTAAATGAAAGTGTCATTTTGCACTAATGTGATAGGCAGCTACTCTGCCTTGTCAGAACAAGCAAAGTCCTGTAAGCTTTATCCCATTGCCACAGGCACTTGGGCACCTCTCTGGAAATCAATCACAGATTGGCCTGAAGAAGAGCAGAGCTGAAACAATGGCACCAGAGTAGAGGACCCCTAATTAAATCCATTTGCTAGTCCACACCTAGGCTGTCTAGACAGCACCTCCTGTGCTTTGATCACTGATAAACCATTCTAAATGTTACCAGGGCTGCTTTTTTGTTTCTGTTTACAGGCAATCAATAGGCCTCTGGCCATTGCCTCTATTTCAAAGCAGTGCTTTTCATCTGACTGCAATCAAATAAAAAAGAACAAAGAGATGGGCATTTTGGATATGAGATACTTATTTTCCTGTGATTTATACATTTTCAAATGAAGAGAGAAAACAAAAAAGCAATTGTGAGCGTACATGTGATAAATGTTTCTAATTAGGCATGCTCTCTTAATCAATTTGAAAGCTGCATTCCCTCCCAAACAAATAAAGCAAAAACTTAGTGCAAGTTTTTGTTTGTGTTCATGTGTATGTGCTCATACTGCACAACACTCACCTGTAGATTTTGGAGCCTGTTTTGTTTGCATTGGAGCTACATGTCATGGTGCTATTTTGTGCTGTTTGCTAGTACAGTCATGATCTGCACTCTGAAATCTCCACATGGAATATCCAGGTATTATTCCAAGAGGCTCTGTTTTATGATTTAACCACAGTACAATTCAAACCATATAAACTGAAAAATCTCCCCCAAAACATTGTATCCTATGCTTGCCCAACATACGCTGGCCCATAAATAATTCAGACATTTTAGCCATACATACTGATATATGCATTTTCAAAGATTTGTCCAGACATTGTTTTGCACGTGGATTTAAGCATGTTTTACCCAAATTCAAGTCCACAAATACCATGTGGTTGCCTTTAGCTGGATGTCGGTGCTTGAACTTTGAGCCCCTCTCATCTTTTATCYTCAGCAACTTGAAGTAGCCTGCTTAAATTCATCCTTTGAAACCCTCCCAGCCCCTCCCCATGTATGTCATGACAGTTCAGCATCTTAAGCCTCAATCACATGCGTTCTTTAAAAAACTCCAAAGGATCGTAAAACCAAGAAGAGATTTAATCTCATCTCTGAATTTGGCTCAACCAGTATATCATTTCAATACACTTTATTTCTTGTGTAATAATCTAAAGGCATTTTGGAGGCAGTTTAACAAAACTAAAAGAAAATAAATCAGTCTTGGAAGGCTAGGTATTTTTGCTTCTTTATACTTGAAAATATTTCTGTTTCAAAACTCAAGTTCAAGATCAACTCTTTCTGGCTCATCTGTAATCTCCTTAATCGTGGATTTCTTTGCTATTTCCTCTTCTCTTCTTTCTGATGATTTAATGAAGAATTTAATTAGGTGCTTTCAAAATTGCTGACCTCATGGGAAAGGGAACAGATAAACTCTTTCAACAGCATACTATGCTTAGACTGTTGAAGAATGACACACTCTGTGGTCCTGTGTGTCCAAGTCATCAACTTCTGATGCTGTAGGATAAAACATCGTGTGCTTACCCTTGCCCCAAAGTACTGCACAGTATTTTACTCCCTTATAAAAATCTCATTAAGTTAATCAAGAATTACCATTTMGTGATTTACCATTCAAGTGACAATATATGGGGGGAAGACCAGGGGTCCAAAACACAGTCACAATGCGTCAAAACTCCTTTCAAAATAGGTCAAAAAAGCAGGAAAGTGGAGGGGGAAAATATAGTCATAATAAACTTGTTTAGTCACACAAGTGATGAAGAACAGAGAGACTGAGGCTCTTTCCCAGGGCTGTGTGCATACCATTCATTTACTGATGCTTTATTCAGGTCCCTTAGAGGATGCACAAAGTTTTCAGAGTTCAAGTCCCTACATTGTATCACTGATTACAATAGGAGGGGTACATTATRAAAACACTCCATAAAACTCTTCCATTTCATTCTTTTGCCAACATTTTCTTTCAGATTGATGTTATTCAAAGTGAGAGATCCCAAGGTCTCTGCAAAATAAGGCTGTGGGRCTGCATAGGAAAATCAATTAACATTTAAAGTTTTACTCCTTYACCTCCACTGTTTCTTATCAAAAGTAGGACATGAATTTTGTCTGACTGAGACAGGACTGGAGCTGCTGAAAATTATTTTCCACTCCTAGAGTAATTATAGCAGTTTTAGTGGTGGCYTTTTAAGATGAAACTTAAATAATGTAGAAGAGAAAAGACACAATGGCATCATTTATAAACACACTGGGATTCATACACACTAACTCAAATGTACAGTGGGAAGCACTCRTGATTCTCTTATCCCTAGCAATATTTTTATTACTGTTTAATTCAAGAACCTTTCCCTCCCCTTGAATTCAAAAGAGTTAACTGGGTGTAAATCTCCCAGGAATAAATGGAACTGAAACAGTGCCCCTTGGAAAAAGACCAAAACAGCTTTCCCAGAAAGAAAAAAAAAATGAAATCCTATCACTACCCAATAACTTTGTGAACAAATTGCAGATTTGAGCCAAAAAGACATTAAAAACAAGAGAACTTTTCCTGAATTCAGCTTACTTTGAATTAAGTTTTTAATTMATCTGTGTCTTCAAATTACATATTTAAACACTCTTTATAGCTAGAAAAAGTAGGCAAAAAAGAGCAAGATTTAGAATTTTTTGCTCTGTAGGAGTCTTTCTTCTTCTAGCTGCAGTTAGCCATCAGATCTGTCATATGTCATTTTTCAGCTCATTAGGTGGGATTTTGGCAATTTCTGTGTACAGTAAGAGGTATTGAGCAGTTGAAGCTGGGAAGGTCAAATATTAAGCACAATGTCATCATCCCTAATAACTTCCAAGGAAAATTCTTGCGTAATTGTTTAATGCCATGAGCTGCCTGTAGTGGGACATGCTCATTTTTGCCAATTTCCATTAACTCTTGAGGCGCACGGCCAGAAGCTGTAGGAGCAAAGGAACGCACTCAGATGGGATCAAGCTGTTCTGCTGATATTCCTGCTGCCCCATATTAATGTAATGAGCCACCCCAGCAACGAGGAGAAGCCTCAGAGAGTGGTGCAGCATATGGTCCAGTAACACACCAGAACACACCTCCCTTTGCATCCAGAGACGATAAATTGTGTGCAGGGCACTGCTCAATTACCATTGGCATGCTTTGGCCCCAAACCAGCACACAGCTTCCATGTGCATTTTGCTCAAGCAAGTCCCCATGAGATCAACAGCATTGCTCATGGTAAGAGGCACTGACATCACTGTGAGCAGCATGAGGGCCTTCTTTGGACAGACATCTGTGGCAGCAAAGACAGGAGCAAAGCCTTCCCTGCTGCAAGCCAGCCTGCTCCCAGCGCTGGCTGTGGGGTGCCCTGGCACTGCCTGCACCACGCCAACAGCCAAGAGAAAGAAGGTTTTCAAAAGTGTCAAAGAGTAATGCCTCACCATCCCAAATGTTCCTTTGAATGTGGTGTTTCGTGGTGAAGTTGTTTCGAGAAAATTCATCCTTTTTTTCCAAGGATGTTTCAACGCTAAAGGCAGAACTGACTTTTAAGGCTCCTCAGTATAAAGTAATTAACTGGAGTAACTCAAGKGGAATAGATTGTCCCAGGAAACCTCTCCGGTGTGCATGTATAGATGCTCCACTCCAGAATAAGTGACTTGTAGTCCAGATCCCAGTGTGTGCAGAAGCTTAAGGGTAATTACTCTGCAATAATTTAGTCTATTTTTTAGCCTTGGCCTTAAMCTGCTCTCATTAAATCAGTACCAGAAAAAACACGGTTTTCTTTTAGTAGAATATTTAAGTTCAAATAAAGCAAATTTATGGTTTATAAACTAGTTTATTTTGCATTGAAATATCAAATCATGGTTGAGGGACAGTAATTTTCAGCTGAAGGACAGAAATTAGCAGAAAAAGAGCAATAATTTTTTTAACCACTGAAAACAGATAGATGACAGTGTCCTTTGTCTTGCATTTGCTAAATGTGTGTACACAGATTTTTACATGAGTTCTGCTGTGTCATCATTTGGTTACAAAACTGGTGCCCCAGACTACACCCATATTTTTGCAATAAATTAAATTTTGTAATTTAAAATTCAGATTTGTATCACAACAACACATCTCTCATTCTACACCAAACACATACCAATACTACATTTTAAAAATATTTTGCTTATATATAAATAGTATTTATAAACTGTACATATAAACAGCAATACACAAATATTATCAATGTTGCAAAACTACTGCAGGTTCAAAAAAGAATGTTTTTACACATATTCAGGTAGTTAAATGTCTCTTTTTTATCAAAACACTTTTTCTCTTTCACCTATCAAACATTCAAAAATTCTGGATTTGAAAACAAAATCCAACCTATCTGTAAGACTGTTGGAATTTTATGTGTCGAGTTTTGCCTTTCCTAGAAGAATTCTTTCAGTAAAAGAAGACTAAATTCTCTCAGAGTACAAGATCTCGTTTCTCTTTAGCAATTTATGAACGTGCATCATTGATCTTCTGGTAACAGAAACACCTGCATTCACAGGCAGGAACAGGGAGGAGGTACCTTATTAAAGAATAACTTCTGTAAACATACTTCTCTCCAATTTTCTGCATCCAAAAGAAATAAAACTACAGAAACCCTGGCTGAAATTCTAGCCAGTGGGAAATCAACATGGAACTCACTGTTGATTTTATTGGGGGCCAAGATTTAACTTTCAAGTTCTCTCTGTTTTCCACTTTATAATAGTTAATGTGGCATTTTTGGTATTTTTCCATGTCACAAAGCCACAGAACGAGATGATGAGACTGATGGCCCTGAGTCCACAGCAGGAGCTATGCACAGGTCTGAGCTGGGAAAGCAGAATTTGAAGAGAAAGGTGTGGTTAGAGTTTCTCCTTTCCCAATCAGCCTTTGGGTTGTTAATGTGGTAGCAAGTAGAGTTAACATTAGGGATTTTTCCTCATATGTGSGCCAGGAAATAATTCCAGAGCTGTGCTGGATGCAGAGGTGTGTATCTACACACATCCTTCTGTGTACACTCTGTGACACAGCTTTGAGGAAGAGAGCTAGAATATATCACTGGACTTATAAAATTGACAAGCAAAAAAAAATAATTTCTTTTTTGCAAGACCATAGAACTGCAAACACACTATATTCTACCATTATCAGAGGCAGAGAGGACTAAAATGAATATTAATTTAGCCATTCCTACTCAAGGCAAGGCTGTAACTGAATGAAGAGGGTTTTTTCCTTTGGTTGCTTTGCTTGAAAAAATGTAACAAATTCTTTCTTTGTTGAAAAAGCTTAATTAAAAGCAGATAAAAATCAGGAAAATATTTTTTGCATTCTTTCAAATAGAACAAAATGTGCCTGCAATTGTGAGCTGAAAAGGAGCTGTCTTTCTGTTTGTTAAAGAGAAACTAAAGATGCATTGTGCAACCTTATCTGTATCTACCCCATGTGTCACATAATCCTGTTAAAAACAGGGATGCTTATTTTACTCAGCTCTTCCCAACAAAACTGCAGTATTCTACCACAAATGAGCTAGTACTTTTGCACAGTCCATTTTTGTAATTTAGGTAATAGCAGCACACCCTCATAAATTGCTGTGAAGATAAAACAGTTTTAGCATGAAAGGATAATTATATAATCCCAAAGGAGTAGGAATTACAGGAAAAACTTGCCCTCATGACATTGATCTTCTCAAGAGGCATAGTTAGATGATACTGAAGAGAAACAACAAAAAAAAACCCTGTGATATAAATAATGCACTGGCTTTTGCATTTCCAAGGTGTTCTGAAAGTATGAAGTCAAATAGGAAGCTGCATCACTGAATTTATCTCTTCATATCTGTTCCCACAGCGCCATGGCACAAATCATGTAGACAAGCTTGGAAAGAAGTGGTTATGATGCCAAAAATTGCCATCCTGGATTCTGAAGGTAGTTGTTTTACACTTTCCTACACAATGATTGCAGAGTGTGTGATCCAAGAAGACATTGCTCCCAGCTGAAATGCACACTGCCCTGCCTTCCACAGCGCTACGCGGAAATGTTAGTGAGAGTAACAGGTTAACAAAGCATTGGCAAATGGCTTCTTTGTTCACACTGCTGCAAAAATAAGCAGACAGGGAAACTGGGGCAAGRGGCTGGTTTAAATTCTGTAACACATAAAACAATTTCTCATTAATTAATTCAGTCATTAGTAGCAGCTTCCCTGAGGGTAGTGTAACCTGAACAGGATATCACAATTACAGCGCTCGTTCCTTTTCTAAGCTTGTTGGCTTTTGACATGAAGAATTTATCAAAAAAGACATCTCTGTTCAGCAAACTCTTAAGCAGGTCTTCCTGACTTCCTTCATACATTGATTCTCTTTTATTCTCCTGGTAGGCAGGGTCTGTAACAGCACCAGAAGTGACAGTACTGCTTACTTTTCAATGCATACAACACCTCTGCTGCTGTAGAATTGGCATGCCTACCTACCAAAACATCGAGTATGTATTCTCCCAAATCTTGGATTAAGGAATCTTGATTTGATAGCTAAATTTTCCAAAGTAGTTGGCCTTCTGAAAAAGGGAAATATTTAAGTACTTTTAAAATTGTGATGAGTGAGTGATCCAGGAAGGCAATAAGAAAGCAGGAACTAAAGCCATATGGCAGGATTCTTTGGTCACTACGCTTAGTCTTCATGAGTATGTTGTGTGCAAGGATGGTTGGCACATGGTGACAGAGAATTCCTTGTGCAGACACCAGTCACTGTTTCACTCTGTGCCCTGGCCCCAAGCCATGCCACCAACTATTGCTCTCATCCTAGACAGGAATTGCTGTAATTTAGGCAATACTAGACTGTGTTCTTGAAAGCTTAGAAGTCATTCAAGATAGAAATTGCTGGGAGCTGCTCCTTAAAAAATCTGAAATGTTCAGCTCTCTCCTGCAGGTACCTAGCCCTTCAAAGACCAAAAGGAAGAGGACAATAAATAGCCTTAAATTGCAGAGTTGTACAGAAAAGGAGCTCCATATTCCTGGTGAAGCATCTCTGAATTTCTCTGAAGATCTGATGAAGAGTTCTGCTCTGCCTCGCATGATTCATATGAAAACAGAAATCTTGTGAGCAGAATATGCCACCTCCATTACTGAATTATTTCTGAAAGCTCTAAGTTTTATTTTAGTGTAATTTAATGGYATAATGGTATTTCAGGCAGTTTTTGGCATCTCTCTGCAAAAAAATGAATCACTGCTTTGCTAGATGTGTCTTGGGTCCCATAGGACTCTCTGCACTCAAAGGGCACCACAAACAAAAGCATTGCAACATGAGATTTGCAGTGAAATACTCACAGGAAAAATACTGTTTCAGGAAACAGGTTATTGCCCATGCACTAAGTTCAATTGGGGCCATATTTTTTCCCACCATGCTGAATTTTGATTTCTTGCCTGCTTCAGCAGTAAAGGAAAGGGTTTGAAGACCTCAGACAGTTTGAGAATTGAAATGGTGGAAAGCTTTAGATGCCTCTGTTCTTGAAACAGGATGAGCCAAACAAACCATAAGTCAAATTATTTATGGTTATAACAA
Organism: Cardinalis cardinalis; assembly: GCA_014549065.1. Classification (NCBI taxonomy): domain Eukaryota; kingdom Metazoa; phylum Chordata; class Aves; order Passeriformes; family Cardinalidae; genus Cardinalis; species Cardinalis cardinalis. The sequence goes on from JACDOX010000021.1 coordinate 5,757,598, forward strand.
ATGGTGACATGTCCAAGGCAAAGGTGTACAACAAAATATTTTAGGGTCAGTTTAGAGCARCCATTATAAATTTTAATGTTCTGGCTCAAAGCAGCATAAGAAAACTTATTCTTGTACCATATTGTCTGGTTATGAAGAATATGGAAAAGGCCTTTTGCATCTACATTTTTCAGCTTCTCTTTGTTTTTCTCCTGTCCTATGGAGAGTTTCTCTAGTCATTAATGTATGTCTTGTAGATCTCTAAACATTTACCTTTATTCATATAACTCTTTTAAGTAAAATCAGGACCACAGATGGGCAGAACAAACTTTCTGCATCTTAACTGACCATTTCCTCCTGACCAAGGTAGCAGCAAACTGCCAAGGCTGAAGCTTTTCTCCTGTAGATGGGCAAACCCTTTMTGTACATATGCAAAGGTTTTGATGAATGCTGTGAAACTTGTCATGTGAATATTCACTGGGTCAGGCATTTAATTTGCAGAGGCAGTAAATTCACACAGTGCATGATGCAAAGAGCTGGTAGTTCTTAGCTAAAATAGAATTTGTGATATCATAACCCATTCCATTAATCAATGGCAACATTGCCTCCACAAAAACAGTGACTATTGCACTTATAGACAGCATCTGACTCTCCCTGATGCTGTTAAGGGGTCTTTCTGAAAATATGTGGTTACTGCTCCAATGAAAAACTTTCTGACCACATTTTATCATGATAATGACCAACACAGCCAGTCTGGATTATAGCTGCAAATAAAAATTTAACCAAAGAATTTTATCCGATGGAAAAATCAATATAGTTTACAATGAGTGCATGTCTTAATAGCCACAGGGCAGCCACTAATATTGTCATTAAAAACATTCTTGCCTTTATTAATTTATGCTTTTCCTCTTAAAAAAAAATCTATGTGAGCAATAATCATAAGGGAACACCTCTACATTCATTTGCTTTTCAAATGTGCCTAAATTATTTAGCTTGTCTAATGAATTTGTCTTGTACTAAGATCTTTGCTATCAGTCCTTGCCCTGCAGCCCTACCCAGCATTGCTGTCAATGGAAGTGTTGGCTGAGTGAGAACCGAGTGTTTGGGGACAGCATTAATCAGAAAATTTGAGATGTTAAACAACCCATCCAAATTTGTATGCTGGCTAAAAGCACACTAAAGTGACAGAAATCTATCTGTGTGTTTAATCAGAGTTATTTTTAGAGTCTCAAAAGGTGTGCATACTAGAGAATTTTAATTCTGGGGTTTCTACCCTGATTATGTCTTTACACATGTTCCTATGAAAACCAGAGGAAGAAGAACAGCTCAGTCCCCTGGGGTCCTCACTCTGCCACAATGAATGATCCCAAAAGTTCAGAGTCAATCTCTTTAGTTCTTCTATAGTTCTCATTAGATATTATTATAGCCAGAATGTCTATGCATTTTCTGAAGCAAAGTGCCAGGGCAGCAGAACGGCTGAAAGGTCTAGAGCTGACCATTACTGCAGGAAAAGGATGCTCAGTTTGGAGCATCCCAATGCATTCATCCAACCACCTTACTCTTTACTGCCCTTCCTTGCTTCCACCATGGTCTCAGAAAGACTCTTGGGTTAGCACTGCTTTCTAAACACAAAATAAATGAAGTGCCACTTCACAGTCAGCTAAAGAAATTGAGATTCACACAGGACATCACCATCAAAAATTGGCTCTGAAAGTAGAAATCAGAAATTAAGCTCCCAGCTTAGTAGGAATCATAACTTTAAGATATACTAAATACTTTTGCATCTGAAAATGAAATTTCTAGAAAAGTAATGGAAAATTATTTCTTTAACAAAGCAATAGGTATTAATGGTCTGATATTTAATAACTAGTGTTAATTTGCCACATCATCAGTGAATCTACTGCAGAAAGATATTCTGGCACAGACACTCAAAATAATTTATTGGAGACATGCCTTGCTCAGGAAAGTTAAGCCACTTTGTGAGTTCCAGGTGTCCCATAGCAGAACTCTCCTAATTAGTAAAAAGAGGTATGAAATCCAAGAAGAGAATTGTAAGTCAGTACCAAAAGTATCAGGACATTGGCCATTTAAGAAGGAAGCAGTGATCCTCAWGCCCAGCATTCCAGGGAATCCACTGGGTGTGCTTCTCTGACTTACCAGGAACCAAATAAGAACAAGAGAGCTGCTGATGGAGGACACTCCAAAGTGAGGYTTGTCCTGCTGCCTCATGTCATATTTTCTACAAAGTTGTTCCAAAATTTCATATTTCTGCTGTGGTTTTTGGGGTTTTTTTTCCCAATAAAAGTCAAAACAGGCTTTGGACCATCTTGAAAATGATGATGTTATCACTTATCTCACTGGCTTCAGTGGAAGCAAAAGCATGTCCATGACTTGCATGGGAGTGAAGGGTTTGGAAAAAGAAGAGGAGTCTAAACAATTCCCAAGAAAAATAACTCTGATAACGTCTTACTTACATATCAGGACAGATTTATCCAGCAAAGGAAGGGTTGGTTGTGCTCTTTCCTTATCCACAGTTCTGCAGATTTTTTGAGAGATGATTTATCTGAACAGGAGGCTGGCAAAACCAGAAATACATCAGAGAAACAAACAAAGCCCAGGAAATTATTGTACCTCAGTAAAATTATTTGTCATTTATTCCTCAGTTTTACAGAAATAGACTCTTTTTCCTCCAGATTTAAAAATAATTGTCAGTTTGCCAGTCCAAGTGTTTATGACATTTTGAATAGGAGTTGAGTAAAAATTTAAGTGTGGAAAGGACAGTACCTCTCAAAAAAATGTTATATACAAAACCAGCAGAGAGTTCACAAAACCATCACTGATTATGATAAAAAAACCTATCAAACTCTTTGAGTATGCTATGCAGTGATAAAAACCAGGATATTCCTAGAAGCAAAAAATAAATTACTCTTATGTACACTCTATAGAGCAACCCAGCACAAGTATGACATTGAATAATTTACACCAATTATATGTTCTCTGATCAAAAGAATTGTGTTCCTATTGGCCTGGGTTTATGAAAGTTATTAATATGAAGATTTTCATGGAAGATCATGGGCATTAAGACCCATTTTGTTCATTTTGAAAAACACAAAATGTTACCTTATGAACTGTAGTTGTATTGATTCCTTGTCTTGGCTGAGGGTTGGAAGAACGTTTTGGTGACGATTGTTCATTTTATCAGCTCTAAAGGGCTCTGCTTTATTAGTGGTCAGAGACAGCTCATTCTAAGGAACTTAAAGAGGAGTAGCTCTTCCCTCAGCATTAACTTCCTGCTTAAATTAATTCAGGCCAATTTGCAGTTTCGAAACACAGCTGATGAAAGGAAGGCTTAGTGAGGCTGGAGTGAAAGAGCCAGGCTGATATTGCCAGGTGGCCTGAAACAAGATTAGTTGACATCAAGTTCTTTGAAAAGCAGTATTGTAGCTTAAGCAGTTATCACTGCACAGTTTTTTCTGAGACACTGACAGGGCAAGGATGGTATTTCTTATCTATTTCCTTTGCCACAAACACTTTGGAAACTTGGAAACTATTACTGTGAACTCCAGATATCAGCAGACTTTGCTCAAATGCCTAACCAGGTATTTTGAAATAAGAGAAAGCTTGGTTTTGTGCATTCAGCCTGTGGCTGTAACCTCGATGCCATGTTTTCTGTGACTTTTCCTTCCCGACAGAATCAGATAGGATTGTTCYCTTGTGTGGTGATGGAAAGGGTGGCAGTCCCTCCCAAGTGCATGCAGATTGTGACRCGGCTTGTGTGTGTCTCAGCTTACTGGGAAGGATGTTGGAAACATTCACAGGATTTTGGCAAAAATCTGATTTTGAYCATGAAACTCTTTTCCTCTGTCTCTTGTATCTCTCAGTGAAGCAACCCRTGGTCCTGAATTTTCAGCATACTTCAGAAGAAAGTCCCTTAACGGAGCTGGAARTTTTGCCAAGGAAATTTGTGACAGTAATGAGGGGGTTATTCAAACCCTCTTGTGCATATCTCTACAAACCTCTGCACTGCAGATACAAAAAAAAAAATCACTTGAAGCATATACTTAAAAAGTATAGTTCTCCMCATGAAATGTTAAATTTCATCATTCGATTTTTCCATATTTTTCAAATGCTGGAGATGGCAGATAAGAAACTTGGCCAYTTTGACACTACTGCCAATACCCTAAAATTCCTGAGTGAGCATTAGGAAGAAAAGAAATTCATAATAGAATTCAAAAGAAAGTCCTAATGTTGCCAGAAGCAGGAGGTTCTGTTTTACACCATGGCTGTGTGTCTTCTGGAAGGGGACTGTGTACAAGTTGTAGGCGTGGATAAAACACGAGGCATACATTATGCTGATACCTGTCCACTGGAAGCTGAAATCCTGCTAGATCGCTCCTTAGAACTGCTATTTTTTTTTATCCATTTTTTTTTTTACCCCACAGTGCTGGTTAATCATCATTTTGTCAGAAAAAAATGCAGCTATTTTAAAATAAAAAATTAGAACAAGCACAGTTCCCACTGAGACATAGAAATTTTTTTCCTCAAAAACTCTGCCATTTAATTAATTTTTTGAATACATTCAGGAATTAAAGAGAGAGAGAGAGACATTTTGCCCCGCTAGAAAAGCAAGGAAGTACAGTACTTACGGACAGAATTATGAGAGAGAAAAAAGAATAAAATTTTCAAAAGCTCATTATTTATAATTTTTAATTTTTGGAAGATGRAGTTTTTCTAAGAAAATTCAATTGTTTTGTACCATAAGAAACAGAGTTCTTTTAAAAGGCCTYATTATGCTCAGTGATGATTAGAGAGCAGAGTTTCTTGTGAATRAAGTATTTTTGTTTTGAAGTTTCCTGCTCCAAATTGTATTGAAAACATAAAGAGTTCTCCTAGGGTGCTGGGTGAGCTCAGAGAGGCTGTAAGCTGCAGAGCTGGCTGGTCASTGAGTTTCTCAAGCCTTGGCCTGGAGTAAAAGAGGTGCTGCCATTTCCTGTAATCCTTGAGACCAGCCAGTCAGAATACATACTCTGGTGTTTGGGGGAAATGGGTAACTAACCAAGGTAATGAACATAAAAACTCAGCAGCCATAAAAAATTCTTTGTTTCTCCATAGAACTCAAGTTCCTTACCTGGATTTTTTTTTTTTGTTCCCAGATGGCCTTGCAGGCTGGAGAGCCAAAGCACAAGAGTAGGATCTCAGGCAGATTCCTATAGTATGTATTGTATAGATGGCCATGCCCCATCCCAGTTGCTCTTGATGGGCTGCAGCTGTGATGTCCTTAATTGGGCAGCAGCTGTGGCTAGTCAAGATAACTGGGATAAGAGAGGGTGGGCTGGCCAGAGTCAGGGAGAGCCTTGGAGGAGCCCTGAARAACCAGAAGAAGTGAGTGCTGTGAAGAGCTGCCCCCAAGAGAACACCACAGAGAAGGTACAGGACTCTTCAGAAATATGGTTACAAGAATATGATTACAACAAGTGGTGACCCCGATGTGATAGAGATCATGCAGCCTGAGCGCTGTAAAAGGATAGGACAGCTGAGAGCTGTGACAGCCAGGAGCTGTGTTAGAATATGGCCTTTGAATCAAGAAGCAGTGGGGAGGAACATGGCCTTCGAGTCATGGGAAACGTATGTATTGTATTTGAATATCTGTATAACTACATCTCTCTGTAATTGAAAGAAAAAGGGGGAAATGTAGGTGGCCTTTGAGTCACAGTGACAGATATATGTATTGTATGTGAGTCCTGTAAAAATATAATTGTTAGTTAAAAGAAAAGGAGGATTCCTATAGTATGTATTGTATAGATGGCTGTGACCTGTCCTGGTTGCTCTTGATGAGCTGCAGCTGTGATGTCCTTAATTGGGTGGCAGCTGTGGCTAGTCAAGACACCTGGGATAAGAGAGGGTGAGTTGGCCAGAGTCAGGGAGAGCCTTGGAGGAGCCCTGAAGAACCAGAAGAAGCGAGTGCTGTGAAGAGCTGCCCCCAAGAGAACACCACAGAGAAGGTACAGGATTCTTTAGAAATATGGTTACAACAATATGATTACGACAGATTSCCATCATGAAATGATTTCCTTCAAGAGACTTAGAAGAATTGACCCATCCACCCAGAATGTTTCGATTTCCAACAAACCACTGTGATGCCCCAGACATGCCATGTGCACTTTTAGGTACCCCAAACTCTCAATCAAGGCACTGGTCAGTGGTCAGGATCCCAGGAGCCTTGGGCTGCTGCCCAGGAATGCTCTGAAAGCAAAACCAAACACCCTACCCAGAACCCAACCACTTCATTTGATTCCTACCTACTGCTTAGTCTTGAGACTTAAACACTGACTTACCCAACCCACATAAACCTAACAGGAATTGTAACTCATGTGTCCAAATGTTGGCTGCCAGCAAGATTGGAACAACAGAGCTCTGACATCATTAGTTAAAAAGTGCCCCTAAGTGCCTTGACAAGTCCAATCCTGCTAATTGCCACATGACCAGAAATTGAACCCAGATCTCCTAAGGCACAAATACCCTACTTTTCTTAAATTGCAGGTTTTGGCACAATATCTTTGTAACTGCACTTTCTCCATGAATACAATAATTTTTTGGGATRCAATAGTTGTTTCCCAAACTCCAATTCCCAAAAAAGCAAATTAAAAACATAGAGACCATTATAAATATTCTTGCCAAACCCAAGTTATGAAGATATCCACTGGTCTACAAACATGGGAAATACCTTTTTGAAGCTGCTCTATTTGTTTTCAAAATTCTTTGAAAAAGTACTGCTGAGTGAATAATTTATACTAATGAAAGCACATGACAAATACTGCTTATTTTACTGTTTGGTTAATCTTGTTGARCATGTAGGAGTTTTTTCCCATTGGTCCTGGGACTTAGTTCACACAACTTTTCATTCAATTTTTAGTTTACCTCATACCTGAAATTTCATCTGTGTTGTCAAATTGTTGGCAAGAGTAAATTTTTATGTTTCCTGATAGACTGAACAAATGTTTCACTCTTTTTTGTATGATATCACAGAAGTGAAATTTGTTTGTTTTCCATCTTCAGCCTTTAACAATTTTAGTCCCATTGTCATATGAGTCCAGCTTTCATTTTAAAAGCTAAACACAGAAAATGTATGCGGTAAATTCATTTRGAATTTTGTTTATGTACTGTTTTTTCTTCCTGATATTTAACCAACTTCTGAAAAAGCAACTTAAATAAGATTACTGTTTAATGAAGGATTAAATTTTACCAGGGTTAACTTTTTCCACAATRACTTAAAGAAAGCTGAGGAAAATGGCAGAGCCTGGGAACAATTGCCATATTTGAAGCCTCAGGCAGCTTCTTTGCAGCAGTGGGCTAAGGCCCAGGAACCAATGCAAAATTCAAACCTCCAAGTGAAACATGAACTAGACWGTAAGTTGCTTTCAGCCTCCTTTTGCCTTGATGGCGAAATTTGAAGTATATTCTCCTTGGCTGCTTTTACTAATTTAAAAATTCAAAAGCCTCACTGCATTGTGCATGTCACTTTTTACCACAAGCGTCACATTATAGTTACTATAATTGCTCTCTAGAAGTCAGATATAAGTCTGTGTTTAAAGGAACACATTTTTATGAAACTTTAATAATGGCATTGTTACAGATTGTTCTACCAAACTAAGTAACTCAGCCTGATGTCTTTTTTTCTTAAAGGAAGCTGTGYTGGAATTCTGTTTTCCAGCTTCTCTTTCAAGTGAATCAAGTTTTCAGCACAACCCTCTGCAAACTTTCCCCCAAAAAATAAAAGGGAACCCTTTCYAAGTACAACTCCTAGTATTTGCAAAAGGGTCAGATGCAAGTTGGGTGTCTGGCACCTACCTGATGCTCACATGAAGGTGTTTGGGTCTTCAGCTGATGGAAATGAGCACAGCAATAATRTGTAATGGCTGGGAGTTCCCCTCACTGCTGCTGATAGACTTGACCTGTTAATTGAAGGATAATAGCAAGACTGTTTTGCAGGTYTCTTAGGAAGGCAATCCAGAATGATGAGAATGTGTGAATATTTATCTTTGAATATTTTCTTTTATTTTCCTCTTCAAGGAAAATGTCCTTCATTTCTAGACTCAAGTTCAAAGTGGCTGGAAATCTTTGCAGGAATGCAGATATTCCCTGTGGAAGTGGAGCTGCTTTGGCATGAGATGATGGGTAAAACGAGTCCTCCTGCAGGGARACATGAGACTGTTGGCAACAACAGGGGCTTGTCCTGGAAGTTCCAGGCCCAGCTCTATTCTGTTTTCCAAGGGAGACTGGACATTAATGAAAGTCAAATATCTTCTCTGAGTGAGACTTTCCCGCCTTTCCTCTCAGCACAGTTTGCATGTGCTCTATTTGCCCAGCTGACTGCCAGATGGAGACTTTTGGTGTGCAGTTTATAGGGCCAAGAAGGTGGATGAAAATTGCTCTAGTCCCTAAAAACTAGTTTTGATAGGAATCTAAGCCAGTTTGTGGAAAGAAGGCTGCTTGCCTGTATTTACTTTGTTCATGTCCAAACTGTGCACAGCACTGGGCAGTGTCACAGTGGTGCTTCACACAGTCCCCTCTGCCCAGACAATGAAAACTCTGTGTTAGCAATGAAACTGTTTCATGGAAATAGTGGTGGTGTAATCAACAGAGGATTTTCACAGTGGTCTAAGCTTTGAAACTAATTATTTTTGACTAACAAAAATGAAGAGTGTTCCTATTTTGAAATGTACATATTAACTCTATGAAGCCTTTTATTATGTCAAATGTTATGATTTTTAAAGGCTGGTAAATATATAAAATATACCTAATCTCAAGAGAATATTTTTTTCCTAGTGCTTAATACCAGGCATCAAGGGGAGCAGGAAAAATAAAAACTGAAAATAGAATGTGAAATAGGAACTAAACATCTTTGGTGCAGAGTCAATTACATTATTAATTACAATCAACGACTATGACACTTTTTTACCCCTCCCTACACTCTGACTACTTTACTGTGCTCAAAAGGTATTTCCCAGAAATATTTATTCACCTGTAAGCAATAGAGCGAAGCTGCAGAGCTCTAGAGCCAAGCTCTGAGCCTTGCTGAGGCACCACAGCCAGGGCAATCCCTTCCTCCTGCCAGCCCCTGGCTGCTGGGGAGGCGCCGGTGGGGTCTCAGTGCCACGCGGCTGGAACAGCAGGAAGGGCTGAGAAAGAGACATCTGACAGGGATGAAATTCAGTGAGGGTTAAAGTCTGCCTTTTAGTGGGCTTGGCCAGCTAGCTACATGGGAACCTGAGCAGAAAATCTAGAAATATATATATATATATACAGTTTCTAGATTTTAATTATATAGAATAGCAATGCATTTCTAATACGTATGTTATATAGATATATATAAAATAAAGAGTAGATGCATCTAATAATTTACATCTATATAGCTCTGTGCTGCAGTTACTTTTTCAGTTGCCTAAATATTTCATGAATAAGAAAGGAAGAAAAAGTTAGAACTTTGATGCCTCAGAAAATAAAATCAAATTCTTCCATAACTTTGACACCAAAAGATACATATGTTATATAGCTATATACATACATATATATATAAAATAAAGAGTAGATGCATCAAATAATTTACATCTATATAGCTCTGTGCTCTATAGCTCAACTTTTTCAGTTGCCTAAATTTTCAAGAATAAGAAAGGGAGAAAAAGTTAKAACTTTGATGCCTCAGAAAATAAAATCAAAATTCTTCCATAACTTTGACACCAAAAGATACATGTTATATAGCTATTTATATATATAAAATAAAGGGCAGATGCATCTAATAATTGACATATATATAGCTCTGWGCTGCAGTTACTTTTTCAGTTGCCTAAATATTTCATGAATAAGAAAGGAAGAAAAAGTTAGAACTTTGACACCTCAGAAAATAAAATCAAAACTCTTCCATAACTTTGACACCAAAGCAGCTTCTTTAGCCCTTAAAAAAATTTATAAAATTTTAAATGGAAAGATACTTCTTTGAAAACTACTAATTTATTAAAATCTGAATATGCATTGTTCCCATTTGCCACCTTTCTGTGGCACCTGCAATGTAAATAGYGAATATAAAATGTAGAGTAGAACTTTTGCCCCTTTAATCACTGTTAAGATCTAAGATCTAAGCATGTAAACCACTGCTCCTGTATGTTACTCTTTGTTCTTGCATGTCTGTTGTACTTATGCAGAAAATACTTTGGAAATTAAAATGGTTTGTTCATTTTATTTGTAATGTCAAGCCAAGGGAGTCTTCAACCTTGGTAATTACAGAGAAAAATCCCAAACAAACAGAGAAACAAAAAACCACCACCAACTAAACAGTGGGGTTGGGAAGAGGGAATGCGAAGCCTGATAATGACAGAACTGATCTAAGATGTGTACCAGGGAAGCTGTGAGGCCATCATCACATCTCTCTCTGGGATCTCTGTGGCCAGAATAACCCACTGCCTTAGAAGTCAGGGAATGGAAAAAAAAGTTAAAAGAAAATCAGTGAGTTATGATCGCCAGGGTGTTTGTTTCGAAGCTGGATTGCAATACAAGCACAAATGTTATTTTCAATAAGGTGTCAGAATTGTATCTAAAAAAACATCATTACAATTGGCACTGCTGGTGTGTTCTCCAACCAATGGCCCTAAGAGGGGAACTACAGTAGTGTGGTTCCAGCATCTCTGAGAAATGTTAGGAAGACTTCAGTGTTCTACAGAGTCCCGTGTGCAATCAGGATCCAGGCCAACACTGGATGTGCTCAAGGCCAGGCTGGATGGGGTCTTGAGCATCCTGGTCTAGTGGAAGGTGCCCCTGCTCATGGCAGGGGGTGGAACCTGAGGATCTTTGAGGTCCTTTCCAGCCCAAACAATTCTACAATTCTACAACAGCACTGTTGTGAAGTTCCCTTTAGCAAAAGAAGCAATATCCTAATTTGCAGTGGTGCTTTGATTTGTAGGGAATTTTCATGTAAAACAATGGAGAGAGCACCGAGGTAGGATGTGTGAGAGATAGTTAGGTTTAGTTGCTTCTTCAGTTTGAATAGATTTYCCAATTTTCTGCCTAAATATCACAAAAGCTTGGATATTTTATCAATTTCCTGATAACTGAGAGACCTGGATTTGACCTGATGTAGAATCAGATCTTCAAATAACTTTAAACAGAACTCACAGATGCCATGGCAAGTGATGCCACATGATTATAAATACCCTTGATAGACACAGAATCAGGAAAAACAGATTCAGCTGATACTTCTGAATGAATAAAATTCATATGTCTCATTTTCCTCACTCCTCCTCTCCAYAACAAGAAATCTGGGCTCAAGAGCCCATTTTTCTGTTATGTCTGGTCAAGACACAGTGCAGTCAGACTTCTAGTTCCAGATGAAATAATCCTCAGTCCACASGTGCAATGCAAATAATAACTGCAATAATAACAATACAAATAAAACTGTATGTTTAATAAATGAAGCCCTCTATGTAGATTTTATTTTGAGCTTGTTTTTCTGTGATCTGAAAGTTTCTATTCCTCAGGTACTTCTATACTCAGTACTGAATTATGCTATAAGTAAAGAGATAAATTTTGTTTTATTATATATTGAAAGAGAGCATACAGATAATGGAAGTCCTTAGTAAAGTAAAGAAATGCAGTTTGATATAGTGTCTCAGCTGAACATAACCATTACCTTTTTTATCCCTATTCTATAGTTTTCACTTCATGTTATTCCTTKATAAAATTACCTCCATTCAGTCTCGTTGCAGTGTGGACATTCAGAGATGTGGACATGACATATAAATAATACAACCTTTCTTCCCTCTTTCTGTTTCAGATTATAGACCTAGATTTTGGAGAAGTGCATAAATTTTGTATTATAGCATGAGAAGCAATTAATCCCATTAATAAGCAATAATTCATATAATTCAGATCATGGGCTGTCACTATGAATTACTTCATTAGCCAGCTTTTTACCCTAGGCTAAAAAGCCAGCTTCATTAATTCTGTAGAAGGCTTATTTTCTTCTCTTGAAAAAACACAGTCGAACCCACTTAAAGGAATACTCTTCTTAACAACAGATACCATCCAAGAAAAAAATTATTCAGCAGCAGGTCTTCATACATGTTAAACTTATTTAAAGGATAAAACATTTAGATTGCATTTATGTATGGAATGAATGTCACCAGAAATATATTTGTTATGAATAATGATTTCCTCCATTGTGAAGGATCCCAGCTATRGTCTGAACCTGATAATGAGCATATCATGCTCACATGGAGTTGAATATACTTATTACAAATCATTTTAATGATGCATTAAGTTTTAATTAGATCTGTATTTCAAATTAAATATACAATGAGGTGAATATAACTGGAATGAAAAGGGAAACTTGGGCAAGGTTTCCCCACATTCATTTTATCTCTGAGCTGTGACATTAACACACATTTTATTGAACACCTTCCTTGTTATGTTACATCCTGGGGGTTGCAGGAAAAGTATCAGGGAGGAATATGGCTTTCAAGTGCTACCAGGATTATGGTTTTCAATGTTTTCCCTGTGTAGTTATCCAGGCAAGTAAAGGGAATTCTGCAAATCTTGTAAAATATAACTTGAAGAATTCATGGCCAAAATATTTAACACATGGCCACTATATCTTCTCTCTAATTCATAATACTAAAGGAAGATATTAGCAGTGCAACGTGAAGAAGAAAATAATGTTAACTTTCCTCACTGAATTAAGAGGTGTCTGTGAGTGAAATGTTGCTCTCCACGAGCAAAGATGGTCGGCTTGAGAGGGTTGTAAGAACTGTTATCCTCCAAKGAAGAAGCTAATGAATAAAATACCACCTTCAGCTACAAAGTCAGAAAATGTGACTGCCCTTAAACTGTTTTCTTGTAAGACACAAGTGAAACATTGTCCTTTGGTCTCGTTTCTGCATATTCTGGTGTCTGCAAATGAACTATTAAAAACCAATTAAATTATATGTAAATAAGCCAGAATTACTTTTATAATTGAATCATAGTAGAGAATATGTTATAAATATTTTTTTCACTATTTATAAAGAGTTGGATAATGCCCTGCCAGGCATGACACTGAAAATTTTCCATTATATGTCCTTAATACTCAACTCTTTCATTATTCAGTATGTCTGAATATTCTAATCTACTCTGGAAGAACAAAAAAAAAAAAAAAACTACAACAATATCAGAGCCCAGGACAATTATGTCACATTTTTATTAAATTAACTATGGGTTGTAAGTTTACCTTAACAACCACAAACATTTCTAAATAAAACCAAGATTACTCTTTGCTTGATTTTTTCCAGATGAAAGGTTTGGGGATTTTTTTTGAAAGGAAATTATTATTTTCATGCTGCTATATACTAGCAAAGTGGTGAGAAACGCTTCCTTTTATTGAGATGGCAATGGTGTAGCAGCTGTGATACAAACACCACGCTGGATGAGCAGCAAATCTTGCAGTGTAGAATTGTTCCAGTAAACGTTAAGTGATTTGAAAAGACCTGACAGGCGAGAACAGCAAGCCCTGGAGTCATGTAAAATGCAAGAGAAATACCACTTTATGGATGCTTTATGATGGCTTCAGAAACAGAAACAACAAACTAGCTATTAAAATATAATTTAGGAATAATATTGCTCCCAGTTTGGAAGCTACCTATGAGAAATAAATTCTTTTTCATTCAAGAAAAATCTAAAAGTCCTAAGAGATGCTCTTATTTCTTGTAGATAGCTACATTTGGCTGGACTGTATGGAAATAACATTCAATTATATGCTACATTGGTACCAGTCAGAATAGCTTATAGCTGGGGAGGATCTCTTCCCTCCCTTTCTCCTTGGTGGCATATTTTTGAGTGTATTTTAACAAAACCCTCAGAAACAAACAAGGGAAATTACTCAACATCCACCAGAAAGTGTGAAGAGTGAAGAAAATGAACAATAAGCCAAATAATCCATTAATTCAGCAATGCCTGCTGGCTGTACAATGCAGAAGGCTCTGCAAAGCCTGGAGCCACAGAGGAGACATTTCTGCTGTAGCCATTTTGTAAGAGCAATTCTAAATCTCCTTCTGAGCTGAGAAGCGAGGGGTAGAGTGTCTAACAGAAATACTAGGGGGATTTAAGGTAGACTAGGTAGAATTTATATCCTTTCCTGGTCTTCAGCCAGGGTACTAAAGTTGTCACTCTGCTAGCAAAGAGTGCCTGGGGATTCTTAATGACCAGACATGGGCATGACCTCTGTTTTGCAAGTAATCCAAAAAACAACACATCCTGCAGAACACTGATCCTTACCACTAAGCAGAAACACTGAGGGAGGAAGGACAGSCACGAGGAAAGCATTGCCAGCTTACAGCTTAAGGGGGGAAAAAAAATTCTTGTGCCTCAACCTTTCTGCATCACTGCCACAAGGTTCAGTGTTGCAAATTGGCAGTGCCATTGACCCCACTTCTGTGAAGCACTTAAGCGTGTGCTTAACTTGGAATTAATAAAGCGGTCAGGAAATGTCATAGCACTTTGCAAGCCTTCCCTTCCTGCCATTTTATTATTCTCCTAAGCAGCTACCAATTCATGTTGAGGCTTTTGTTTTAAAGGGATGCGGGGAAAAAAAGAAGCAGGTTTTGTGATTGTGCTGGGTATTAATTAAAAACAGCTGTATGCAGTGCTCTCACCCTGTCAGGGTTTTTCAGCAGAGATATCCATACAWCACCAAGTAGGATATGAATGGATGCTGTCCTACCTGTGCTGGTCAGGTAAATGACTGACATTTACCAGAGGCTTAACTCAGCAGTTCTGGGCACCTGCAAATCTCTAGGCACCTGCATCTGACCCTTGATTGCAGTTTCCCTCTCCCATTTGTTGCACACATTTCCAGTGTGAGGCTTTTGTAAGAAATGCAGTAGTATCTGGTGTCCAATAAACAAGGGCTCCAGGAGCCCTCTTTTCCYTAATACTTGGACACAAGAAGKTGCTGTGTTCACCTCTGGAAATCTKCTGGGTGACTGTGTGTCCCTATTGCTTGAAGTCTGCATTCAGGGAKTTTTCCTCCTAGGACTGTACTCAGAGAGCAAACTTCAAAGAACAAATGAGGCATATTGTGTATTTGTTCTAACTCAAAGATCACCTGTCATTTTTATKGTCTGCTCCAGCTCATATTCTTAGGGGGCTGATCACCTGAAAGTTCCTAGTAATTGGATCACMGGAGTATATTTTCATTCTTGTCTACAAGACATAACATTTTCTGAGTTAGCAAAAATGGGTCTGTAGCTATAGCAGCGGCAAGAAGAACATTTAACTAAAAGATTTTCTTCTCTTCTTCCTGTAGCAGAGCCTAATCTACTGCCTGTCAAGGCAGGGGGATCACTGACAGCCGTGATGGATGAACTGGGAAAGGAATATTTATAGATATTCATATTGTTTTTATTTCCATCTCTCCATTCATTGCTGACCTTCCTTCATCCATCCCACATAACATGCCTGCTGTCTTTTATACATTAATTCAGAATTCAAATTCTTCCCTCTTCTTTTTTTTTCCTAGAATTTTATGGTCTTTGAAGATGATGACCACATCTGTTCTCTAGTTATCAAATATGTTTCTTATTTTAATGATTTCCTTTGTCTTTCTAAGTATCACCTTCAGCAGAGCTAAAGATTGGTTGCACTGATACTTTTCTCATCTCCCATTTASTCAACCCTAGAGAGCATTTTGCCCCTCCTGCTCTCAGGGGCTTTCACCTCTTTCTGTCAGTTGTCATACAGCTGCAATTTGGGCAAAGTATTATTATGCCTTTAAGCTTATCTATTTCTGCTACCTTTGTCTTTTTGATTAGCTGAGAAGACAAATGGAATAAAAGACAGTTCACTCTACTTACTGTGACTCTACTGTCTGGATTTTGTGTTGGGATTTCATTGGTTTTTTTCAGCAACTGAGAAGATGAGCATACTTAGGGACTGTTTTTGTCTTTTATAGAAAATATTGAATATAGAAGAAATTTTAGGAAGTCTCATCACCTCAGGATTTCCTCAGAATAGAGCGGAACACAGCGCATCCAGATTCTGAAATTTCTCCCTAAATCTTTCCTACTGCATCACTGGGTTCTGTTCTGAATGACACAAAGGTGTGAAATCTCCCATTATTTCATTTAAGCTTCTTCTCTTCCCCTTCTCATCCACAGCTACTCTCCTGTGTGATGCCAGGGAAGCCACAAGAGAAAGCACTCCTGTTCTGCTTGCACTGAGCTGGCTCCTGCCGTGTCAGCCCAGCTCCTGAGAAGGTCCCAGGTCCTGCTCTGTGAGGGACCTACATGCAAAACCATCTAACTAGGGCTGAGCACCTGCTTCCAATATTGAAATCCCAAAGCTGCCCCTTTGGATGTCACTTTTCACATCTGTRTAACTGGCCTAATCTGAAGTTCCTTGTGTGGATAGAAAGGGAACACATCACTCTTGTGAGAGGCAGATTGCACCCTACATCAAGTTGGTGGTTTTTTAGCTTTTAAAATAGAAACCACCAAATTCCCTGTGTGATGCAATCACAGAGACCTTGCCTTTCCAGGACTTTATATAAACTCATCATGCTGCCTATGCTGTTCTGCATACATGTGTCATTTATAAGCAGAAACTAAGAAAATCCCTCAGCTTGTTTCTGAAACTCARACATAAATGTGTGCACTGCTCAGGGGACAATTGCTTGTCATCTGTTTTTCAAGGGTTCTTTTAACAGAGATCCAGCCAGCCAACACATTGTTCTGCCATGCAGAAGCTGATCTCCAGAAAAAARTATTTATGCATGTAAAAAAATTAGAATAAGGGGTTATATGTCCCTTCATTACTGTTTCATTTTGTATTCTCTGTAATAGCCCATATCATTATAAATTCATGATGTAGTCCTGTGAATGTCATTGTTATTTAGCATTAGTTAAGCACTGGTTAATAGACCTTCACCATGTTGCTGGGCCACATGTACTGTACAMAGTCATTGAACAGAGACTTGCTGTGAAAATGTTCCTGTTCTCTCAAAGGCTGRTTAACACTCAAAATGCTGTTAGCACTTTTACCATGTTGGTCAAATTTGACTACTTACAACCACTTTATCCTAAAATGAATGGATTTACTCTTATTTTTAAAGCTAAGAAGGGTATTTGTTATCTTTTTTTTTTTTATTAGAATTGCCCAAGTACCACCTTCCAATGCTTCACCACATCAAACAACAAATTGCCARCCACAAGCCAGAGGGATGGAGTCCTCCTGGGACTGCCAGAGTAAGCGTCAGTTGTGCAATGCCATAGTCACAYCAGCTTGTAGGAACTCTACTTGGCTCCTTTCAACCAGAGTGATAGTCATTTCCCCATCTTTCTTTCCTACATCACTGTCATTTGTAAGATATTTTCCAGCAGTTTGTTCCCCRGTCTCTCCCAGCTGCCACTCCCCCCTGGGCAGCAGTGGGAGACAATCAGGAGTGACTGAGGCAAGTTCTCAATATTCCAAGGTTTCTGCCCAGACACTGAAGTTCAGGAACCTCTGTTTCTCTCCACGCAGCAGAAACTCATGTTTCTTTTCGAAGAGAGCCAAGATGTTTCATCATCAAGAGGTACAAGCAATTATCAAACCCATGGTTCCAGTCCAGCACATTACTTGCCAGGAAAATAGCTCACTTGACATWACTTGTAGACAGTTCTCAGCACAACACAGTGAAAAATTCCTAAGAAAACACATTTGGCATTATTTTAGCCTGTTTCTGCTTTGTTCAGGAAATCCCTCATTCTTTTTCTTCATGACTCCATTTAATTTCATTTCTAAGGCAGTATTTGGTATATGGAAGTTGTTAGCTAACAGAGAAGTAAAATTACAAAAACTAGAGCACATACATGGCCTTATTGAAATAACACCATTGTCTAAAATTAAAGCTTTTTTCCCTGACCATGGCTTCTTCCATGAATTGCTTACAATTCAGAGTATGTGTTTTTCTGAAAAATTCCCCTGCCCAGCTCAGCAGAAGCCAAGGGGACTGGCCCAACCTCATGGCTGCAGGGTGGGATATTGGGAGCAGTGACCTCTGGATCATCATGTTTTTATCACTGCAAATGTTTCCAACTGTCCCAGCTGTGAAAATGCCCTTTAAAGACATGCCTAAGGTGTGCCAGGTGCTCCCAATCCATTTTTTTCTGCATCTGAAGCCCGTGTTTGAACTGCTCTACACTGTTATGCTCTGAGCCAGTGCTGAGCAGGGATTTCGATACTTCCTTCACCATTTTGCTTGGCATTCTGTCATGAATCAGTTTTACTGATGGCTAGAGATGAAGAAAAATTTGCTTTACCTTGGCAGCAGAGGGGCACAACTCTGCTGAACCCCTCTGAGCCTCACTAAAACACATCTTTGGTRTTCTGTCATAGCAGTGACCACCAGCGCAGCAGGCAGAGCAGCAAGGGTGTCCAGTGACAGTCAACACAGCATAGAAAATATTTCCTGGAGAGATATTTGCTTGGGTTCTGGAGGTCCTTTTTTACTACCACATAAAAGATGTTTCAGAGCTGTTCTTCTGTCACCCATCCTCCCCACAGAGCTCAGTGGGCCCATAGTGCCAAGGTGGAAGAAGCTGGCAGTGGAGAACACAGGCCAAGAGCAAAAGGGAGCATGCAGGAGAAAACTCCACTGTGCTTTACAAAGTAATGGCCATTTTTTCTGCTTTCTGATATGAAAATATTACCTTTTCTATGTTTAAAATTATTGGCTCATACTGTTCTTACTTCCCCTGACATCATTCTCTTAAATCTCTGTTGTGCTATATGGATGTTCATACACATTTGTACACTAGTCTATCACTACTTTCTTTTCAGATCCACACCATCTTAAAAAATATTTGACTTACTAATGATCCTTCCTATGCAACAAGGCTTTATATTGTAAGAAGGAAATATGAGTCTTCTGCTCAGTAGCTCTGTTTTTCCTCCATGCCTTCTGCTGACCAGCATAAAAATAGTCAAATTTCAATTTTTGCAATCTTTGCCTGTGAAGGTTTCAATTGACAGATCTAAAACTCACTGTGTTCTCCTCTGTGCTACTCTCAGAGGAATGTGTACATTTTTGTACATATAGGTACCTAACCTTGTGTCCAGTCATTCCCCCAAAAAGATTCCCCATTCTAATCTCATCTAACTGCCACAGAAAAGACATTTCTCCCTGTGGCAGAAAAGGGGATTTTTTTGGGTTACTGGAGTCCAGGAGAAGGTCAATTGCTTCAGAGCCTTCATCCTTAGGAAACATTATTCCTATCTGCACCCAAAAGTATTTAAATATATATATATATATATAATTTAATAAATAAAATCTTTAATAAGGATATAAATTTTTTATTATCTAACTACTAAGCAACACAATAAAAAGTTAATATGATTATAATGTGTTATTAATGAACAATTAATTGCCATAATTATGAGRTAAAGCTGATGAGCTGAGGAAGTGGTTTCATGTAAATTATTAAGGTAGAGTTTTGATCTTCCACCTATAATGTCCAGCGGGTTTCGAGCTGAATATGGGCCAAACAGCATTTTCAAAGCTACACAGATAKAAATCCACAGGAGAAAACTGATTGTATACTTTCTTGTAGAGACTCTTTGATTATGCAYTTTCTGGTAGCTAAAGTTATACAGTTTTAGAGTGCTGTCTGTGGTGGAGATGATTGTTAATTAATTTTATCAGAAGATATGTAGTAGCCTTTATGTTATTCCCGCAATACAACTAYGAAGGGATGAAAAAGTCAAAATCCCAGAATAATTTCATTTTGACTTCTCATTATTTACTTTTTCAGCTCTTCAGTTTGTATTTTTTATTTATTGCAAGTATTTTTACTAGTTCATTCTGTGGATATACAAATAGAGAACTTCAGACACAGGGGCTGGCAGCTTTCTCACATTCAGCAGTGGAAATGTAAAGCCAGAAGGAAAGTCTGTGATAATCCAGCCCAGTCTTTTCCATAACACAAACTATGGCATCCCATCTACTGAACCATGCCCTGGACCCAGGAACTCCTCAACAAACCAATGCCTCATTTTAAAAAAGAAGTTCAGAAATTTATGCTAGTGAGGACTTCACTATGAGCCTGACAAAACTGTGCCAGTGATTATCAAGCCCCCACTTCAAAAAGCCCAGTTTTGTTTCCAATTGAATTTCAGGAGTATAAAACCATTGAGACCCTAGTACAAGAGGGAAGAKTCTGAGCCATTCAAATGGCATCAGCCTCCTCCTCCTCCTCTCCTTCTCACGACATAAACCTTCACAAATCCATCCCAGCATTGCCATCATTTCTGTAGCRGACTTTCCTCTCATTCCCCACATTTTCCCTCATTCTGTATCTCCTCTCTGCTCAGCCTTGTCATTAAATTTCAAGCAATCTGTAGAGATCCCAAGGACAGCTCTCACAACGAGGATTTGTATGCCAATTTTCTGTTAATGATTGGTAAGTTAAGAAATAAGGAGCTTATTCAAAGAAACTACATTTTCACGCCTCATAGAGCTTCCCAAATAAAGAAAAAAAAAAAGTCTTTTTGTAAGGCACTTCTTCCCTTATTAGATTACCTTTTTTCTTTGTACTAAAATCTGTGAAGAGCTGCTAGAAGTTTTTGATACTTTTTGATACATACCATTCACCTCTTCAGACCTATTTTCTTTATTGTGTCTGCTTAACTGCTTATTTCAACRTTACACTATAACAGTTTATGGATATATTATTTATTTTATAATGAGGACAATTGAGTACCCTTGAATCCTATGAATCATTCTCCAACCCTAAGTGTGTMAATAACACAACAATTTCCTTCACCCAAGGATTCCCAGGGAGTTGAATTTAAATCACAAGCAGAGTGTTCAAGTGCCAGAGCTGTGAGTGTGACAACTATTCATATTAACCACAATTCTAGGTTTCTGAGTGTCACAAAATAAAAGCCTCCTTGCAAAAAATTCCAAGAAACTGAATGCCAATCTCAGTTTTCAATCTTTTCATTGAAACCTTTTCCAGAGCACGTTGCCCTTATATTTCTTATTAAGATAGCCTTTAAATCATTATAAATTCTGGTGTTATAATTAGTAAAATAACRGCTTTGTGTTATTGCTTTCATCTGTCCACTGTGGACATGAACATGGTGTAATCATAGCCACATTTCTTTTTCTTCCTCCAACACTTCATTTTTATTCATGATCAGTCCCATGTAAAGAGAGAAATTTGTTCTCAGTGTGAAAGCATACAGCTTTTGGAGGAGGAAGAGAAGAGAAAGAAAACAGTGCAATGTGCATCCAATTCAGACAGAAAAATTATTCCATTATGATCAAGGCTTGATAAAAAACCCAACAGTTCTCATCTTAAGCAATGGTAGTACAACATCATATAAAACTTGTGGGATGTTTCAGTCCAGTCCCAATTTAAAACCTGCATTAATAGTGCAGTTAGCTCTTTAAAATCACAACAGCTTTCACAAACCTCCAAATCCTAGGTAATTAGGGTTTTCAGTCATGACAGTGTTCTTATTATAATAGCAGTTTTGGCAAATAGCAGGTACTCATAGCTCACTGAGGAGCTATATTCTCACTTGAGACCTGCCTAATTGCTTCCYAGTGAAACAATAGCATTTTTGTTCAACTACCATCTTTTGTTATTCTGCAATTGGAACTGAATATTGTGAAATTTAACTTCTCTGCTCTAAGCTGCAAGAGAGCTTTTCATGGCATGTTTATAAAATACTGGCATGTGCAGTTTTCTCTTGTGTTTACTGAGAGAACAAGCATTTATTTATCACAAGAACAAGAGTCTGGGCTTCCTTAAGTTGAAACACTGTAAAAGTTTAAAAAATACAACACATAAAGGTCGCTGGAACCCTTAGAGAGTAGATGAGAGGACTAATGAAAAAGCCACAGGACTTATTCTTGATTCAATTACTAGCCAAGAGATTTTATATCCACAACTGGTTCCACCAGATCTCCTGTGCCTGCAGGCAGTCATGTCCATGTCTTAAAGAAATCAGGAAATCTATTACTCAGCTGTAAGTTTCCATGTGTTACTAGTATTCAGCAATCCCAGGTGAGATTGGCAATTTCAGGGCAGWAACACGGAGCAAGTCTGAGAATCCCCATTCTGCACAGAGCAGCAGTAGCCCTGGAAGGGGCCCTTGGTAGCCACACCAGATTGGAGGCACTGGAGATCTGTTCTGCACCCTCAGCCTGGTGACAAATTCCAAATCTGTCACAAATTCCAAACATACAACATCTCATTTACCTGTCCTTGTGCAGTGACTCCACTGTGGCCACCACAGTGGTGCAAACACTGTATGAAGTAAATAAATCCAGCAATCACGCTGCTTGCTGCTGGATGGTGCATAAGCATTTCTGTGAAATCAGGGCAGTTTCTTTATTTTCCCTTACCTCTTTTTATTAATTTTGTTTTTATTATTTATGGGGTTTTTTATTTTCCCTTACATGTTCTTTTTGTCTCCTTCCAAAATCACCTATTAAGAAGATTTATTCCAGTGTTTTTAATTCTGAGGACGCTCTCTTAAAGTACCTTTGGCTGAATATACAATTATTTTTGGTTTCTAGGCTGACTGAATTTCATTACTTTAGCAGAAAAGAAAGAAACACTTCTATAAGTAAAAATGTCCCAACCTGCCYATGCATACCACTATGGAGACAATATTTTGGTCTGGATGGAGTCTTGAAGTCATGAGTTAGGACAACTTTACATGATAATTTCTCAATCTGTCTGAGCAGTGCTTCTCCCAAAGATCTTGYTTGTGCTACAGTAGCCAAGCTTGAGATGAAAAAAGCAAAAATTACTGTGTTCAGGTCTGCACCTTGCTGAAAGAACCACAAGGACTCCATGGAATCYGGAGGGGGAAGAAGCTTCTTCTCCAGAAGCTGTTGCAATGTGAATCTTTGGTGGCACAGGTCGTGCTGGCTGGGTTTGTTCTGCCTGTTCATTTAATTACTTTGCCCCTGTACTTTTTGTTATCAGCTGACACAAGCATGCTCTRTGTAAAGGAACCTAACACTGGGAATTGTGGTCCCTGAAGAGCTAAAAGAAAAGACACAAAGATTCATTTATAGCAATTGCAAAATTGCTTATTTCATCTTTCTGAAGGGCATAAAGACCATAATTTCTCCTATATTTAGTTCTTTGAGGCCATAACCAGCCTCTTCTATTGTCTAAATGGGTAGGTATTTAGCCTGTACTAATTCCCAAATGATCTGCATTAGAAACAGCTTTGCAGACACACTCTGGGCAGTCAGATCCAGGATAATAAACCCCCACTGACTGTGTCTGCCTAGTGCTGTGGGGACACCAGGTCACTCCTTCCTCACTGGCAGGGAGATGCTCTTCCTCCATCTTCACCAGGGACAGAGAGCTCTGTTTCCCAGGGGAGCTGATACAAGATGGGGCCYCAGAGCCCTCTGAGGAAGCTTTTCCCATCTCAAGAGGAAGCAAGTTCAGCTGAGAAATTTCTGCCCAAAGGAAGGATGAGAAGTTGGTCCCAGGAGCTGTTTGAGGGGATTCTCTCTGTCTAAGTGGACTAGCAGTGGAACAAAAGACACATTCCTGGAGCCAGCTGGGGTCCAKAACCCCTCTGGTTCCAGCCAATGGAGCAGACATGGCCAGGTGATGTGGTCAGCACTGCACAGCAGCTGCCTGTGTGCCAGTACCAGGCCAAGGATCAGCCTGCCCTGCAATGGCCCTGTGTAGGTCATGGGTGTTCTTCTAGCAAGAACAGACCTCAGGAAAGCCAAGGGACTGTCTGGCAGTCCAGCAGAGGTCCATGTGCCACTTATCCTTAAGTACTGCCACAATCAACAATCTTCCCCAGAACACATGGAGAGAAAACTGCATGGAGAACAGGCAAAGGGTGTAGGGACAGGTACCATGGGTATTTCCATCAGGTGACAGAGAGGAAATGGTTCTGGGAAGGGAAACAGAAGCAGCAAGACACCAGCCATGGCTCTTCCTCTCCAGAGTATTTTCTTTTCACAGTATKACTTGAGAATCCCCAAGGAAAGGGGCCCACTATCAGACAGGAACTTCTGAGCCCACCACAGGACAGGAAAATCTCCCCACCTCTCTCCCCTAAACTTGGATAAGCATTATTTTACTGATCTAATTCACTGTTATGAATCACTTCTTATTGTACCAATATCAGAAGAATCAATCATTTGCCAGCCATGCCATGTGCAATGACAGGGAGTGAAAAGGGAGTAAGTTTGAGATGGATTATGCATTGTGAAGTCACCAGTGCTGCTCTTCTGCAGCCTGGCCTGATATGGGTTTATAACTGATATTGCTGGAATGAAACCTGGCCCCTGTGTTTTATGGAGTTGTTCATAAGTTATACCTTGCTCAGCTCATTTGGATGAAATGGCCTAGGACTCCAGCTCTGTAACAGCATCGAACTCTCTGGATTTAATTTAACTTCAAAAAGTAAATAGCCTGTTTTGTTTTGACGTCAAAATAGTTCTGATGCTAGAGCAGTTGATATCCGAGGGACTTGGCCATCAAAGCCCAGTTGCTGTCAACATGCCCATTATTAAAGCCAAGTTTTTAAACTACTTTCCAGAAATATATGACAAACTATCCTCCTTCACATATGCATAATTTTTAACATTCACGTTGCTGGTACAGAGCCAGAGCTGCTGTGTTAGATGTACTCATTAGGATCCCAAATGGCTCTGGTGAAACCAGTGGGAGCTGTTTTGTTCTGCCTGTTGTAGCAACAGAAAGCTGGGTTGCAGRGGCTGTGCTGTGCACTGAACGTGCCTTTACCTGGAYATGTGTCCCAAAGGCTGCTCTGGGGACCAATGCAAAACAGGAGTACATGGCTGTGRGGCTCTAGCAAGCTGTCCTGCGTTCTTCTACACTGAGAATAAATACCTACCCCTCGCCCAGCAGACAGAGTTAGTGCCTTAACTGGAGCCATAAGGGAGGACAGGTAGGTGTGAAACCACCCTGGCCCTGTGCTGATGATAGTGGCACACTGCACAGACTCAAGAAAGGGCTCAAACTGCTGAAGTCTCACTCCAAAGCATTGTTTTGTGCTGCCTACTCTCTCCCTTCCATGGAGATGTTTGTCTCACACAGTTTCCTTCAGATCTGTCTCCTTCCAGTGAGGCAGGTTGCTGTCATGTCATGGACATGCTGTCTTTGGTTCAGCTGGTTCTGCAGCATTGTTTTCAGGGARAAGTCTAATAAAATAGGAATTTTCACACCTGAATGTGATGTGGAGCATCTCTATTTATTGTTTAGATTTTATTAGTTCAATTCTARTTTTTATTAGATTGGAAATTTTCTGCAACTGATTTTTAAGAAAAAAGAGTTTTGCTTTAAAAATGTGATGAAAAGGACAAAACTGATGCAATATATTTTCATTTCTTCTTTATTCTGCCCCYAATGGCTGACAATCCAATTTTACAGAAAATATTTCATTGTAGGAATATTCCCTAATTTCTTTTATTCTTTGTCTTACRTAACTGTAAGCAGGAGAAAGTGGGATTGCTTCTTCCTTCTTAGCCATACTTATCTGAGCTCTCCTCTGCAAAAAAAAGTTAGATGCTCCACAGAGAGAAGGAAACAGGAGAGCTCAGTGAGGCTGCCCAAACATCCTGCGCCCCTGAATGCCCCAGGAGYATCTGGGACACGCAATGTGCCAGCAGATGGGATGCAGACCTGCAGGGCCCTGGACTCTGTTGGACTGGCAGCTGGAGGGGATGAAAAATACCTGAAGGCACTTCATCAGTAGCAGATGCCTTTGCTTCAGCAACTGAAGGAAACCCCAGAGCTCTGTGATCAGCCTCTGCATTTTGCTGTTTGCCTCACCTTTCACCATCACTACGGCTGAGCTTATAAAATCTTGGCTTTAATATAGTTCCAGAAACCTGAATTTGCTCCTGGCCAATGGTCCAGCACATAGCAAAGAGCAAATGTAAATATTTTTAATATCTTGATATATCTTTGCTRTTAAGAGGAAACAGAAAACGACATGCCAGCTATTTTAGTGGGTCATTGCAAAATCCATATCTCCCCGTGCAGCAATCCTTAATGCAATGGAGCCATACGGTAACGCTCAGTTCAAGATCTCTAGCATGATATCATATGCTGTGAGATTCACTTTGTCAGGGAGGAGGAGACTTGAGAAACCCTGAAAGCTGAAAACACAAGCAGGGCAGAGAGAGGGAAACTGAGCTGAGTATCAATCAAACCTTTCCTTGCAAGCACCTTTACCTGCTGGAGCATAAAGGTAGATGAGAGAAAGGAGATGTGTGAATTGTCCCAAAGAGCCCATTTAAGTGGTTTTTGCCTTATCATCAGAGGACTGAGGAAGCAGTGGGACTTGGGTCAGGATCAAGAGTGTATTTTAAGTGCTTTTTCCCCCTCAGGAATCATTCTGGGCATTCTGGGAAAGGCAGATGAGAAAGATGAGAAAAACTAGACTGAGCCTCAACAGGGCATTTGTAAGTGCTCCTTTTTCCTTTTGCTTTTAAATTTCATATTTAACTTGCTTCATACAGAGGGAGAAGAGACAGAGGCTGTGGAATTCACAGAAAACCACTCATGGAGAGCTCTTTGACATTCTGACTTTTCCCTTGTCATCGAAAGAGATACAAGGAATTGGTGTGAGACTGAAAGAAAAAGCCCAGACTTGTGAAAGCACTGTATGTGTAGTCCCTGAGCAGATTCCAGGCCAAATCCTGACATCATTACCAAAATAAATTGTATTTTTCCACACCAGCTACTCCCTGGAATTTAAATAGGGATGTACTGTGTCCCTAAGAGTAACAAAATCAAGCTACCTAGCAAGTCCACAATATTTATGTGTGTCTGTAGACCCTCTCCACRTTGGTCAGCTTGTCAAAGGGGTAGAAATGCCACATATTGAAAGGCATTTCATTGAGAGAAGAGACATTGGAGAATGGAAATTTGAAGACTCTAGACAATATTTAGACTTCTGTTAATGTTGTCTGAATGGAAACTTGGGGAGSAAATAGTAGTTTTTAAAAGCCCCAGGAAAAAAAAAATATTAATTTCACTGAAAAAAAAATTCTTTTTAAATAGGATGGAATTTTATCCTCAGGGAGGTATSTCACAAATCTCCCATTCCTCTGATCAAATCAAACTTTCACTTGTGATTTTTCTGCAGAGCTCCTCAAGCTACAGCACAGAACAAGAGAGAGACAGAAGACAAAAGAAAAAAATTTGATGAACTTTTTATTCTGAAGCATACTTTCAAACAAGGAGGTCATATCCGTTGGTGCCAAGGGTGATACAATGTTCATAGTGATTACCACCACAAATTATTCCTTAAATCAAAATGTGCTCTCACTTTCATCTGAGAAGCTGCTTCCTCCTTCAGTTCCAATAAACCCTCTTTTCTCAGCAATAGCAAATAGACTAATGAAAATGTGATTTTTCCTTAAGTGAATTTTCTTATTTCTATCTTTAGATCACCGTGGCTAAAACATGTCATCACTGTATGAATSCTAATAGATAGACCACCAAAATCATATGATCATATTTGATTTTGTGACCACTAAATAGATGCTTGGACAACTCTGTCTACTTGATGCTGCTTAACCAGGTCTTAAAGATAGTTCGAGTGAATTTGAAATTTCCTCTCACTGTAATTTGATTTAGAGTCTTTGYTATTTGCATGTCCAATGTTTTCAATACTCATAAAATTGACTTTCTTTTCCWGTGTGAGCAAAAAGTTTTAATTGTTTTCTAAACCTTTCATCTTTTCCAAGGAGGAATCATTAAAATTGAAAAAACCTGAAAGGCAGGACCATAGTCCATGCCTTTATGAGGCAGGTAGAGCATGAAGGGTGCACCATCTACCCACAGWACTCCAAGCATATTAAAGGTAARCAAAATTCAAAAGAGATCACCATAYTGTTTTTTGGGTGGCTTCAAAACYATGATTTTTCAGAAGGATTCTTTAAAGTGTTTGAGATGCCCATTCATTGATGAGACCTGGGAACCAAAGTGGAGACCTACCCACATGTCTCAAGAGACCTAAATGTTCCTGTRAATTACATCCTTACATACCTGCCCACGGAGCGCTGCTGAAGTCCCTCAAAGGTGATTTCCAGTCTGGAACATATTGATAGARGCATTCTCTCTAACAAGAGAATTCTACTTGGTGAAGTCAAAACAGCCCCTGAAGTTGCATTAATCTCAGCAGAGGTTTATTCAAAGGCAGCAAGAGGAAGAAATTTCATTTTTCAGTATCCTTAGCAAGAAAACATTCTGGCTTTCATCATAGGGATGAAACATATGAATGATCCTGCATCCCAAKGCCTTTCCTGCATAACTGAGAAGGAGTGAATCTGAATGTTTATTTTTTCTCAAAATAAAGGTTTCAATTGAGAGTAAAAGAATTATTTTGTTTACACCAAAAATGTTGACATTTTCAAGTCCTGTTTGTAACCCACATGAAGGCAAATGTCAAAATTGCCCAATGTCCTGTGAAATGGAACTTCTGCCCCCTTTGTCCTTTGCTTGAAGCAATAAGATATTAAGTGTGAGAGGATGAATTGGTGCTCATGTCCCTTCAGTCCCAGCTATCTACATTCAGGAAAAGTTTYAGTTACTTCCAGTCATGATGACAACTTTTGATTCGTTCCAGCTGCACTGTTGACATCTGTCTACTGCAAACTGAAGAGACTGTCAGTTCACCCATTAGCAGCAATTCAGCTGGGTTTGAGTTCAGCATGACAACTTTAAACCAAAACTTGTGTTCCAACACCAGTTACAAAAGCACATACACTCTATTCTCTTTTAGGTGCCACTATAGCAAAGGACTGTCCTTGATATCTTGGAATGAAGCTGGGTCTTCAGATYTTTCCTAAAATTAGGCAATTTCAAAGTTTCTTTCCTCTGTTTCTTTTCAAAGAAACATGGAAAATGTCTGCTCTGAAATCTCATTAGCTTTCAATATTTTTACTCTACTATTAGCTCTTACAGAATTTGAAAGTAGAAAGGAATACAAACTACTTACCTTGGATTCGCTTGGATTTTTCTTGACTTTCACACCTTTTAAAAATAACTTTGGACTTAGGATATTTTTGGCAAGGCTTCTGAGGACCTGTCTGCCAGAAAAGAAAACAAAATTACTGATCTGGTGAGAAGCAGATGGATTATAAAAKGTACCTGGCACGGAATAGATGTGAAAATGAAGAGCAGAGAATGAATCTCTGGTTGCAGTCTTTCAGGAAAGTGTTCCATTGACCATGAGGATTACCAGAAAAAGGGTCCTCCATTTCTTACACATGCAGTAAATATTAACAGTTTCAGGAAATCAGGGATGACTTTTGCCTGTGGAAGGGCATGTATGGTTCCATACCACTGCACAATGAAGTTTCTGCCCTCTCCTGGTTGGAGAAAAATATTTCCCAGTTCTTCCCATGCCTCCTGGTTCTTGTGGCRCCTCCAAGGCTGAACTCACAGCACTGTCACAGTCCCTGACCCCTCACATCATCTCCTTGCTGGCTAGCYCCTGAATTAGGGTGGGAGTAAGTCTACTACACAGCAACACTCAGGAGTAGGGAAGGGAACACAAATGCCACAAACAGAGTGGATGGACACCTATGGACCAAGGCACACAGTGCCCCAAATGTGAGCTCGCGCTTTCATATCACCTGTAGGAGCACTACAGGCAGAGACCATGAGAGACAGAACCTCTGTGCTCTTTCCTATGTGGACTTGCCTTTGGAAAATTGCTGAGATAATAGCCCAGTGAGCAGCTTCTTTCCACAGAAACAAGCACAACRCTATAGACCTAACAGATGATTTAAGGAAAGCCCATCAACCTACAAAAATGGGAATTCAGCTTTCACTTTGAAGAACTGTGTCTGCATATCCCTATTGAAATTCATCATCCTCTTGAATTTTTCTAGAAGAAATAATATATTGTTTAATAAGTTAATAGTATGCTTAGCTAAAAATCTGTAAAAGCATTCAAGAATGCCTTCTCTTCCTTATTTTCTAGCCAATGCCCAGCCTTGACTCTGTCAACATGCCACTGTTCCTGTGAGAACTTGCATTTTCCGTGCATGCTCAGTTTGTGAGGACACAGTTGTGCCACACCCGTGCAATGGTGCCATGCACTGTTTACAAATGTTTGCTTCCCAGGAGTGGCTTTCATGGGGACACTGTCATCAGCAGAGGTTTAGCTGCAGATTTCAAACCTGATGTTTTTATAGCCATGCAGCCATCAGCAGAGGTTTAGCTGCAGATTTCAAACCTGATGTTTTTATAGCCATGCAGCCATCAGCAGAGGTTTAGCTGCAGATTTCAAACCTGATGTTTTTATAGCCATGCAGCATACAAAAGCCTCCRGTCCTGAGGTCAGAGCTAGGGCTCCTGGAGGGCCAGGACTGAGACTCAAGCCTTAAATGAAGACATTTTGATGGGTGGACACAAGACATTTTAAGACACTCTTCTGAATCTGAGCTGTCTTAGCTCTGTTGCAAAGTAACCTGAAGGTAGTTACTAAAAATTTTCTTCTCGAGCTCTGCTTGGGATCTGAAATTATCTGATCTGRTCTAAAATGTGATCATAAAGCAGATCTAGCTTCACTCTTTGTGTGGCTATTGTAACAGATGAGCACTGCATACAATAGAACCTCCTACACAATAAAGATATCTACTAGAAATATAATTCTAATATTATTTTTTTGGCAGTTAAGATCCTTATTCTGGTCTTATGTGCCCTGGTTTTATATCATTGTGGTTTCATTTGCATCAATGGATTGAGTCACTGGTATTTGACTGTACCTGGGCACACTTCACTGGAACATGGCACAGAGTAGCAGGAATAATTGAAAAGTTCCTCAGGCATTGAATAGCAGTTCCAACAGAGTCACACTTTCCCTTTGCAGGGTGGCCATGGCTGTTTTACAGAGAGTCAGRGCCAAGGCTAGAAAGAGCAGCACTGAGTGGAGGGAAGATGCTGGAAACATTAGAGGCAGAAGCATGAAGTTGTTGCAAGGCATGAACAGAGCTGCTTTGCTGYACRGGAGAGTCAGGAGAGCAGAGCACGGACATGGACACCTGTGGCATCAAGGATAAACCAACCCTCAGCACTGAGATGCCCCTCTGGGGGCATATGACCCATCTCTGAGGGATTTTTCCTGCCCAAACAAGAGACAGTTCTGGGAAATTACTTCAAAAGAGAGGGATTTTTGCTTTTCTGTCTCCCAATTTTGTATGACACCAGGAACTGTGCAAATACAATGCCATCATACTGGCTAGAGGCTAAGAGGGTATAGGGGAGGAAAAGTCATACCTGCCTCCTACCAGCCCTACTCCACTGTAACACAATCAACGTCCACAAAGGCAGAAAGCCAGAAATTACCTCTTACTTCAGACTTACTTTAGCCATTTTAAGCCCCTGTCAACCTTTTAAAATGGGCTTGGTTTTGTTCTTTTTTTTTTTTTTTTTAAACAAAGCGTAGTAATTAATGACTTGGATGTGAGATGGAGTGAAACGATGAGCTGTTCTTGCTTGATGGGTGTCACCAGAGCATCATGCACTGTGCTAATTTCTCAGCTTGTGAATAGACATATTTAGACTGACAGTTGAAAGTGGGCTGCAGATTCCACTTAAAACATGTTTTTCGTGCTGAGTAATAAGGGCTAAACACAAACCAATTCTGGCAGTTAAACTACGCACTTAAACCTTTCATAGTGTTGTCAAACACTATAATCCTTCAAAAATCTGAGTTTGAATAGCCTCAATATTTTATTTAATGAATTTTAAATCCTATAATTACCATAATTAAGACACTCCTTTTGGATCATGTCAGTGTGCTGCTCAAAGAGAGAGAGAGAAAGCTGTAGGCAATTTTCACTAAAGATTTTCCTGAATGCAAATGATACATGGAGCTCATTTTGAATTCTTTATGATGTCATTTGGGGGAGCATTTTTTTGAATTGGTGTGGAAAGTCTATAACACCATCCGAGGAAAAACTTAGATGGAAAGGGCCTCATTATCTCCAAAAATGGCTCTTCCTGTGCTGGCTGTGCACCTAATGAGGATGTTTTATTGAGCTGAGGAAGTCACGATGCAGTGGATAGGCTGCCCTGGCCTAGGCAACACCTCCATCCCAAAAAAACCTCCACTCACATTCTCATTTCCTTGTGCCTTGGATTCCAGGGCTTCATGCCTTCTGTGTAAGGACACCTGGGCAGGTGGGGTGGGTTGGGAGAGAATTCTCCTGCCACCCCCAACAGAATCCCTTTCCACTCCCCTCCATTGTGACCGTGTTCACAGGGGTCTCAGGRTGAAGGAAGAGACGAGGATCTGACTCCATGTTTCAGAAGGCTTGATTTATTACTTTATGATATATATTATATTAAAACTATACTAAAAGAATAGAAGAAAGGATTTCATCAGAAGGCTASCTGAGAATAGAAAAAGAAAGAATGATAACAAARGCTTGTGTCTCRGACAGAGAGTCCGAGCCAGCTGACTGTGATTGGCCATTAATTACAAACAGCTCTATGAGACCAATCACAGAGGCACCTGTTGCATTCCACAGCAGCAGATAACCATTGCTTACATTTTGTTCCTGAGGCCTCTCAGCTTCTCAGGAGGAGAAATCCTAAGGAAAGGATTTTTCATAAAAGATGTCTGTGACAATCCATTTCTAAGGTCCCACTATTTCTGCCTGCTGCTGAGTGTCCCTAACACATCCCAGCCCTTCTCCTTCACCTCCCAGCTCCAGCAGGAGCTGAGCAGATCACTGCCCTGATCACACCCCTCAGAGATGTTCTCCCTGATGCCATCTGGGAGCAGCACCAGGCCCTGCAGCCTGAGAGCTGGAATCCTGAATGCTTTTGTGGTGCTCCCTCTGGGTGGCCACATCTTTTCTCCTGCACACAGAGGAAATAACTTCTCTTCAAGTGGACACCATACCTGCACTTTCTCAATGAGGGCAGTGACCACCAACTGTAGAGAACTTCATAGGAGTAGGTATGACCATATCAACAGGTAGAAAATTAGGGTTACTTGTGGCTCAGCRGCTATGGGTACTTAGCATTCAGCAGTTTAAAAGGTTTTACTGCAAACAAATCAATATCTCTGAGAGAAAATCCTGCTTCATGCCCAAACCTGCAGTTCCCAGCCCCATGAAGAGCATCTCCAAGGAAAGCATATGCAGCATGATGCTATTTGTACTAATAGCTGTAACCAGCTACACCCCCTATCTGAATTAMCACCAATCAAAAAACAATAGTTATTGGCTGATTTAAGTTAAATGGCTACAGGCTATGAAACAGGAATTTATACAGGAAAAGGGTTTTTTTTATTTTCCAGGCACAATAGGAAATAAAGGATATTTATATTTTATGAGGAAGGTTACAATCAAAATTAATACTTGAAGGGACTAGAGAAAAAGTTCTTTAGCAACATATGATATTGAAACTTTAAAATGGTATTCCTTCACCTGTATTCTGCAGGTGAGATAAGTTGTGATTTCAACCAACTTGTGGTTTCCTAATTAAGCATAAAATTATTTAACACTTGTTTTCTGCGGCAAAGATTTGTAGTGAAGCCTGAATGAGTAAGTGGCCAAATCTCACAAATCTTCAATGCCCATCTAAGTCTTAAAGTACAGGTAAAGCTTTATACCCWAAATATATATTCTCAGCCCCTAACTGTTGAATTGCACTTTTTATTTTGATTTTAAATTGTAAATAGCACAGAAATTAAAAAATGCTAAGTGAGTATTTCTGTTGATGAATATCCTTTTCATAGAGTTCTACAATTTTTCGGGTTGGAAGGGACCTCAAAGACAATCTAGTTCCGCCCCCCATGCTGTGGGCAGGGACACCTTCCRCTAGACCAGGTTGCTCAAGGCCCTGTCCAAACTGACCTTGAAGATTTCCAGGCTTGCATTATCCACAGCCTCTTCTCTGGACAGCCTGTTCCAATCTCTCATGAGCCTCTTAACCCAGGTTCTGTAACCAGTTTGGCTCCTTTCCTACATGAAACCAAATTCAATTWAAAAAAAAGACAACCAAGGTTTTCATTGATGAAAACCAGTAGCCTTACTGATTTRAGTGAAGTTAAGCTTAGTCTTAACCAAATGCATCTCTGTCATGAAAAATATGAAAGATGTTTTCATTTATCCCAAAGTAGGATTTTAAAAACACTGAACCATTTCATTCACCTTTATTTTCATCCAGAAAATTTATTTTTTGTCTGTGATTAAAGTCCTATACTTCAGGGTATGCTTCCTACAATATATCCTATTTCTCAGGTGCTGGAGGCAAACCCGGGGGAGTATTATTCCTTACTTAGTGTGTGCCAGACCATATTTGACACAGTCCATTACACTGACATGAGATTTATCCTTCTGATAAAAGAAGCCAAATCTTCAGCTGGGCAAACAGACTTTGATAGCTCTTCAGAAGGAARAAATATCTGGTTTTTAAAACTCTGCTAGTATTCTCAAGCCCAGAGGTTGTGTTTGTGGTGCCTGTGCAAGCATTAAGGTATCATTTAAAAGCCCAAAGAAAGGCAAATGATTGTATAAGCTGTATCTCCAGGCCAGTTACAGAAGTACTGATTACTTGCCATATCTTCTACAGACAGCAGGAACTTCACTCTGCAAATCAGACACTCTGATTTGAGAGGGGTCTGTCTCTCTGCTTAAGAGATTACACTGTTGAAAGGAAGTCACTGTTAGAGAAAGTGTTTCTTCTTAAAGCAATATTACCCAAAAAAATCTGTATGCAAAGCCTGAAGTGCCCAACTATAAATGAAATGCCACAAATATCCATACCTTTTTCAATATCAATGGCAACTAATAGAAGAGTTGGAAAGTGGATGTTAAGAATAATCACTGAAATAGGATATTGCACAAACATTCCCAAAGTGGTTTCAATTTCACTGAAAATGGAAGATAGTGTTTTTCTAAATTACCTTCTAAATTACCTTCTAAATGTATTACCTTTTTAAGTTTAAGTGAGCGTCCATGATCACATTCAAACACAGCAGCACCATTGCACTCAGGCTGAGAGAGCAGGTCAAAGCCAATAACAGGACATATTTTGGACCCTGTGAGACCAATAAACCACTTGATTCTCTGCAATTGTTAGTTACCTAATTTGCAATTAGTTACCCAATTACTTGCATTTGATTAAAGACTAGAGCATTTTTAGACAGATTTCCACTTGAATACCCAGAGCTGTGGATTCCATCTTTTTGCTACAGTCATTGCTTTCTATGATCCATTTACAACATGGTTTGTTTTCCTTTAGTGTCAAAAAGAGTTCCTTAGTTTTTCAAATTTCTCTRCTTCTGATCTTGTTACCAAATAAGAAAATCTCTTAACAAGCAGCAATATCAATTCATGTAATTTCTTAGGATTGCCTACAYATCACTCCTAAATTTTAATTTTGACAACACCTGTAATCTTTTCATTGTAACACAGTATTTTCAGCTCTAGAAAAATTATTATGTTCATTTGTTAAAAAAGAATTATATCCAAATTTTTCAGTATCTTCTTCAAAGTGAAGATCCTRGAGCAAGGTGTGGTATTTCACTAGAACTACTCATGCTGGAATCACACAACTTACAATTTTTGGATCTTACCTCTTGATTCAGACTAGCTTTTCCCTCTAATCTCCATAGTTGTGCCTTCCTAGGACACAATTTCTTGTTCTGTCTTTTGCATTCCAGTCCTGTTCACTTTATTTGAAGGTTTTTTTGTATGAAACTTTTTGCCAAATATGGCAGCAAATTATCAGGCTACATTTCTCTGCCCTAATTAATTTATTTTCCATTTTGGTAATCCTTTCATGACTCACAGAACTTTTCAACGATCATTCTATATCTATATTTACCTTGAAAATAATGTCAGACCAAGTCAAAGTTTCTTCCAGCTTTAGAGACTTGGTCTTCTTGATTCTCCTTTTCAATTGATTTGGTTTTTGGTTACCTGTTATTTCACAAATCATTTAGTTCATACTTCAAAATTTCTGTAGAGTATTCGTCTTTAATCAGACCAGCAAATGCCTTTAAAAATTAAAGTATACACATTTTAACAGATGTTGATCCCACATATATAAATGTGACAAAATGGTAYGTCTTCCATTTCCACAAAAGTGTAGACTAAGTTTGAATATGCTTCTTTCCTTTATTCATTAATTGATCACATTTTACGTCAGCATTTTCACTGTTCCCTGAGACTAGTGTTGACAAATGTTGATTAATGTTGTAATAGTAGTGCTACTAAATGCTGCTAAATACCCAGCAGTGATCAAGATTCCCCAAATAATTTGTTTTGGGGCAGGGGAAAAGCCTTGGAAGATTGTAAGATCTTCTAGGTCACTATSTTTTGAAAAGTTGGAGTAACTGGGTTTGAGTTTCACAATTAAGCAGAAGTGAGACATGGAGAGGAAATCTCCTGTGAGGTTTACACATGAAAATTACTTGCTTTGGTTCTAATGCTCTATTTATTCCATTTTAACGTGCATTTAACATCCATTTTAACATCTTCATTATCAGCTTTACACACTGTTTCACTTATCTAAAGGCTCAATGCAATCTTGCAAAATAGCTGATTCTCTGTAGGTCATAATAACATTGTACTCCCAGCCTTAGCTAGTTCAGCTTTGTGAGGGACAATCCAAATTAGAACAGAGTAGTTATGAGGATTCACTGTTGTTTTGGATGCATTGGATTTAGCTTCTCAAAATGGCTCACATCCCTTTGTGGTACCCACCACTGAGGGTGTGCAGCTGAGCAGAGCTGCGTGGGACCTCATGGTATGGATGGCTCATCACTGTCTCTTTAGAGACTTGCTTCACCTTCTTCTGGTATAGAAGACCCCCTTTAAGACCCCAAAATATGTTCAAATTCTGAAATCATACTTGTCATAGGCCTTTTATCCCAGTCTTCCCAAATTATAAATTTTTATCATATTTTTTGATGTAATAATGAAAACAAGTAATTCTTCCAACATCTGGTACTTAAGGCAGCCTTGTGGCAGCTCTCAGATAAGGTGAGCATTGAAAACAGCTGATCATTTCCAAAGGATGCCAATGTCTTTCTGTTGCTCTTGCTCATAGGGGCTTCCAGGCCATACACAATCACTGCTGTGTAATTTTCTGCAATGAGACCTGATGGATGATTTGTGCAGGCTCAGCCATTAGGAGACTGTTCATCACTCCATCTCCCTCCACACTGACCTTCCCAACTTCCTGCTGCTCTTCATTGAATTTTTTCATGATTTTCTCCTTTCTGTCTCTGCAGTTCTTCCTGCTAGACCAATTCAACACCAATCCACTCTTTCCAGGGCTCTCCTGGCCAGAAAATGTTTGCTCCRTTCTGAGGATTTTCTCTGTTGTGCCTGATACCTGGCAGAAAGGAGAAGCTGTCCCTTTTAAGAGTAGAATTGAAGCACTGTCCAAACTCAGCTCTTAGGCATAACCCAAACCATAAGCAAATCAATAGGACTCTTCATTTGTTCACATGATTACAATTAAGCATATCCTTTAATGCTTCCCTGGATGGGAGCCAAAAGACAGCAGTAAATCGAGTTGAGATCTCAGAAATTGCATTCCTTTTACTGAGGCAAAATCACCCTTTGTATTAGCAGATGACACACTCTCTAGTGTAGAGAAAGACACAAAACCAAGCCACATACAATGGGGAGCCTTTTATTTCCATTTCTGCAAGTATGGTCCTTCACCCTGCAATTAAATAAAGAAGAGAAAGAGAGAAATCCAAAAGAAGCAATGGCTTGGCACCTTTGCTGCWAAAAATTCCTCACTGCTGGTCATGGTGGCTGAGCTCTCAGGTTACATTACATCAAGCAAAGGCTCTCTAAAGAAACAGCTCAGCTGCATGAAGATCTTCACAATTAGAACAGAAAAGGAGAGACAACAGATTCTGAGGGAAAAAAAAAAAAAAAAAAAAAAAAAAAGAAAAAAAAAAAAATTATGAGGAAAAAAAAAAAAAAAAAGAGAGACAAACTGAGCTCTGAAATAAAGTCAAAATAAGAATTAATAAGTGAGGATGAGATACAGTCCTAAGGAACAGAAATTCTGCTTTCTTCTTTGCTGCTGTATACAAGCACCTTCCAGGAGCCTATTAGATAGTGAGCCAAGCCTTTTATGAGTGCTTCAGCTGCCTCCTCCTGTCCCCAAGGAAAAAACATGCACACTTTCATGTAGYTCGGCAAACTTCAGGAAAATTCTGCCTCATATTTCCAGCAGAAAAAAAGGAATGACCAGGTGGTGGTGCCTGGTCATCCTCCACTGCTTGGCTGCTGCAGGTCTCAGTCTTGTATTTTTCCATGGTAATGCCCTTTCCAACCCAGGCTGCCTTCGTGGAGGTGACACAGCAGAGGTCTCCAGCCTTACCTAGACCTATAAAATACCTTTCCAGCTGGGACTTTTCTGCTTTTAGCAGAAAAGGAACATATTCAGGGGCAGAACTAAGTGGTTCTCTATTTGTATTGGAGAAAATCAGATAAAGAGGGTGGCCTGGGGACAGATCTGAAAGTGATGCAGTATGTAATAGTCTTTGATGTCAAGGGCAATGTCAGCTTGGGTCAGTCAAGAGAAGAAGCTCTATGAGGAAAAGCCATARCCTTCAGCCAAAAATTTCCATATTATATAATCTAAGATTTTATTTCAATTATTTAYTTACCAGGATTAGAGTCTAGACAAAGAACACTGCATTCTAGCTTTAAAAGCCTCAGAAATTGTTTCAGTTTTCTTACTCCCTCCCCTGCTGAGATGTTTTCCTTAGGGATATCTCTCCAAAATACCTACAACTTTTATCTCAAAAGCAGGATGTTAATGCATTTATCCTCTCACTAAATTCACTGGTTTTCCTCTACTAGGAGATGATTTGCATKTGTCTTCCCAAAAGTGTTTTTCAGGTTCTGATTATTTTTTCCTTTAAGCCAGCCTTCCAATTCTCTGTGACAACGACATTTCCCTCCTAAAACATCTTTGCTGGTTTCGCTGTTATGTTCCTTTACTACAACTTGCTATCTTTTTCATTTCTAAGTTCCTCCCTTCTCATTAGCYTTTTTTCTGTTCTTCACATATTTCTGGCTGCCTTATCAAAATATTGACAAAATGCTTTCCAAGAACCTGGCAGATGTTCAGTGCATCCTGACACGTTATTCTCCTGGCAGACGTCTACACAGTCAAAATCCTTTCTTCCTTTCTTCCTATTTGGGGTGAATCTGAGAGGTATTTTTTAGAGCCCCACCCTCCTGAMCTTTTTGTTTGGTATGAATCCTAATAAAGAGAGGTCACACCTACTTACCCTCTCTCTTTATCTCTGCATATACAACTGGCCCCAAGTGAATATATGCATATGTGTTGACAGAAAGTAATGTACTAGACAAYATCTTTTATCTATGTTTCCATGCCAAATATCTCAAGACAAGGTAAATCACTTTAAATGATCATTTCACAGATATAGATTATTTTAGCACGTTGTTCTGACACTGCAGGACTTTGTGTTTGAATTCCTTGGTTTTTTGATGTTTTTTGTGCTCTTAATCTCATTTTTCAGAGAGACTTTATTCAAAAAAGAATCTATTTTGAGCTTTTTTTTATAYGTCATTGGATAGAAATTAATTATATACTAGAATTTTATATTATATTTGACTTTCATATTAAGTGAGAAATACTTTTCTGCGCATTGTGGAGAAAAGCAGAGAATCCATTCATGTGGTTCCACACATACCTAAGAGTGTGGGCTGTGCATTTTGCCTGTCTGCAGTTGAACTTGAATGCCTCTTGAATGCCTCTATCCTTCTCTGGGGCCAGCAAGTAAATCCATGTATTTCAGTGTGYTCCATGTGGAGGGGCTGACAGCAGGGTCTGACCAGAGGCACTCAGGAGCTGGGGACTCTCACTCTCTGCTGTTCCTGCTCTCTGCCACAGATGCCAAATGATGGCCCAGACCCTCAGCTGGACTCAGCACATGAGCCTCAGGTCCAGCCTTTTAAAGGATGACAGAAACACTTTAAGTCAGATGAGCCCTCTAAACAAAACCTTTTCTTTTCTTTTCTTTTTTTTTAATTGCTTACAGCAGCCCGTGTCACACATACAAATACTTTMTATTATTGAGTCCTCTATGGCCCAAATATGAATAGACTCATCCTTGAGAAAATCAATAAGAATGTTTTTATCCCCTTGTCCCATTTCTGTAAACAATTTACTTGCAACTTGCTRTCCTTTGCAGGATAATAACTCTGAACTCTTTAAAGAAAGGTGCATTTTGGAACCAATCCTGAAACAATCAAAAACAGATTGAAATTTGAGGTCAGGACTACAGGTGATCACAGCAATCAGCTTCAGAGCAGGAGATTAATATAAAATCATCCAAAAAAGAAGTCACAATGGAAACATTTTCTTCTGGCTGGAGTACCAAAAGCACAGTCCTCTTGTCAGTTATCCTAAGGAATGAGGAAAGCTCTTCTACTTAGCAAGGGGAAGAGCAGCAGGCTGGCAGGGCAGAACAGAGAATATGCCCAGACAGAAACTGGGAGAGGAACCTGGTTAGCTTGTCCCAGAGTCAGAGTGGTTCCTGATTAATTATTTAGG
The DNA here is from genome assembly GCA_014549065.1 of Cardinalis cardinalis. Classification (NCBI taxonomy): domain Eukaryota; kingdom Metazoa; phylum Chordata; class Aves; order Passeriformes; family Cardinalidae; genus Cardinalis; species Cardinalis cardinalis. The sequence goes on from JACDOX010000021.1 coordinate 5,798,190, forward strand.
TTAAGTAAGCTGAAGGAAAATTCTTTAGATATGTCTGGTTTGAATTTGTAGTGGAGAAATTTACAGTTTTTAGGCACAACTGCTATCCCTGTACAGGGAATCATCAGAAGGGCTGGAGAAAATCTGKTTTTTTCTGTGTACAGGCTGATGATGTTACAGTAAAAATTAACAAGGGTGGYTAGAAGTAGAGTCCAGATTTTGGTGAAGCTCTGTGTTTTTAAACTGCCTAGTCAAAAGGATCATTTTTTTTCCCCATCTGGTTCTTAAAAAAACCTAGAAATACAATACAAATGCTTTTGTGGTTAGTCTATCATCATTGTAACACTAAAGAAGGAGCTTCAGATATGTAATATATGCAAAAGCACTTGCATTTTCCTGTTCATTCCCTCTTGCCCTGCCTAAATAAACCTGAGGTATTTTAACCTTAAAAGG